>OZ022263.1:159245021-159845021 GCA_963978885.1 Nemotelus pantherinus
CTCCACATTCACCCAACAAATCCCAAAATCAACAATCTTCATCAACTAATAAGCAATCATATAAGGTTCAGGAAAACACAATAATTCAATCTCATGAAGCTCTTACACTCTCTTCTTTATACAATCATTACTCCTCGCGAAAAAAAACAACACAAAAATGCAATAGCTAAGTCATGGAACATGAAAGCTCAATTAAACAAACCTACAATGCTTTTAAACACACAAAATAATGATCCGACAATGACTGAAACGTATACACAATTGTGTGAAAATTCACAAAACGTACATACCCTTTACCACACATAAATATCGATCATCGATTGAGCAATAAATTCATCTCTCACCTGTACAAAAATGAAAATGTGAAACCACAAATAACTCGACGCAGACCATATACTCAATCGTAAGCTATTCATCGATCAGGGAAAGTAGAAATACCGTAAAAGGACGTGCAATTCATTCGGTGACGCGACCAAATGAAAAGAAATCTGAAAAGAGCATTGCACTAAACGACATAATCATCATCACCAGAGACAAGACATCAGCAACAGCAACAGCACAAACATTGCAATTTAGCATCTTCCAAACACATCTCGGCATATTCAAGTGCCCTTAACCACACAACAGCCCAGTATGATACCTCAATACGCACAGATTTTCCAGTATGATCACCGCCGTCTTCCACAGTAATGACGATTCTATCTTTAATTTGTCATTAAACTTCTCGAACTTAACGACACTCATTACGAAAGCCGGTGTTGTCCAATGTGTCATTAAATATGATCCTATCATTATAAAAACGATTCCAATTAGTCGGGAGATTTGAGGCTTGGCGTGGACCGGCGCTCGGACGAAGCATAACTACCAAACTTGAAAACTTTCAGAAACATGAGGAAAATCCATATGAAATATCTTTCATTAGTCTGACCGAATTATGGAATCAAGATGAATGTGCCTTAGCAGCAAGATGACGAGAATGAAAGGCGGTCCAAATATGGCTGAGGGAATGATCTCGCACAATTTCATTAAAAACACGTCGGCTGTGTGATGGGAATCGGTGGAGCGTTGAAAAATATGTACCAGGCTAATGTATTTTATGCTATCTATTCGAATTTGTTTTTGTTGGAAAAATGATATCATACAGTGATGATAAGTGGAAATTGTATCGAGGTTCTTACGTCTTTACGTAATTTCAGTTTTCCTCAATTTTCACTCGTTAGCATTTATTTTATTTCAACTTTCAATCTTATTTACTATTTCGGATTTAAAATTTCCGTTAACTTTACATTGTTGTTTTTTTCCTCCTTCCTTCCACTCTCACGATCACTCTATCAGCGTACACAGTCCATGTACACCATCTTTACCCTCCAGTAAGTTTTCCATAGTGCTTCCCAGACAACTAGTTTGTTGGTATAAGGGACAGCACACTTCTTATCAATATGATAGACTCACTTTTAATAACTTATTATTGTCTTCATTGACTTGTGTCCAGAGAAAAGTATACAAAAAACTCTGGTGTTCTTCGTCATTGTGCGTTGTTAATTTTCATGTGCAATTTTAGGTTTTCTTAGAATGTCACGATACTGCTTGAGCTCTTTAACGGATCTGGCAATGTATTGTAGAAAGCTATAGCCTGTTGTATTGGATCTAGCTTTAATCTATCCGTTCTTGGTTTACAAACTAAAAGCTTGCTGGCTAATCTTGTTTCAACTGCTAGTTAACTCTCCAACAGTTCGAGGAATATCTGGCCATTTTAGCCCGTTGTGTATAATTTGGTAAATTATTTTGCCTCTTTCGAGATTAACAATCTGTTGGATGTTTAACAACCCTGATCGAGTGTACGCGTCGCCCGTTAGTGTTAAGGTCGGCAACCTAAATATAATTTTTATCGCCTTAGTGACAAGTCTCCCAATTGGCTCGATGTTATGCTTAGTTGTTTGGCTCCATAAGATTGCTCCATATTTAACAGTAGACAAGATAAACGCATTTAAGATTAGGAGCTGAGTGCGTTTTTCCAGGAAATCATGTCATCTCAGTGTTGCGATAAATGGTGCGATTTTACTCCTGATGTAGTTGATGTGATGGGTCCAGGACATCTTTTCATCCAAAATCAATCCCAGGTATTTTATTGAATCGACCTTCTCCAGTTGAACTCCATCAATTTGAATGCATGGATTAATAGGGCGTTTATTTTTTTGCTGGAACATAATGTATCTAGTTTTGTGGACATTTATAATGAGTTTGCTCTGGCACAGCCACTTCAAGTATTTATCCAAATCCATATTTACTCTACTTTGGATGGCTGTCTCATCTTTTCCAGCATATAACAGGAGCGTATCGTCAGCAAACAAAACTATCTTACCAGAAAGCCTGAGATCTTGAACGCTGTTCACGTAGATAAGGAAAAGTATAGGCCCTAAGATCGATCCCTGTGGAATACTTTTGTTTATAGAACATTCCTGACTGGTGTAGCTTCCTTGTTTTGTCACTATTCTTCTCTGGTTTTTGATAACAAATTTATTTACCTTATTATTCTTCTGGTTTTTGATAACAGATTTAAATTTCATGCAAATCCCATACTCTTCCAGTCGCAGAAACAAAATCTCGTGGTCAATAGTATCAAAAGCCTTTTTTAGATCGACGAAAATGGCTGCCACGTAATTACCTTTATCCAGTGATTGATTTATAAACTGAATCGCGTCCAGGGTAGCTGCAATAGTGCTGCTGTGCTCCTGAAAACCATACTGCATTCGAGCCAAAACTGATGTTTCTTTGAGATAATCAATTATTCGAGCATTTATGACCCTTTCGAACACTTTGCTTAGCACACTGGTAACTGTTATTTGACGATAATTTGAAGGATTGGAAGGGTCATCTCCTTTAAAAACTGGTGTTAATCTCAACAATTTAAAGCATGCCGGGAATGTACCGGCTTGTAAGTGGCTGCTGATGATTTTCACTAAAACCTTAGTTATTTGCTGCTTAAGTATTTTGAGGTCTCCTGATGTTATATTATCGATACCTGGTGAAACGCCATTTTTTAAATTGTCGATTATTTCTGTCACTTCACTAGGTATTGTTGGTCTCAAATTTATGTTAGATGTTTGATTTGGTTTTGGAAAATGGTGTTGTTCAGATATTTGAAGAAAATGTTGCGTGATATCTGACCCAATCGCTGCAAAATATTTATTTAAGTGTTTCGCAATTGCCTCACTAGAAGAAATCAATGATCCATCTATCTGTAGTTCGTTGATACATGTTGCGGTCCGAGAAGTGCTTTTTTTTGTTTTAGCCAGTTCATTTACTATTTTCCAGTATTTAGCGCTATTTTCGCATAAAGCTTCGAATCTTTTAGCGTAAAATTTCTTTTTCTCTTCCTTTACTAATCGATTTGACTGGGTTTTTAGATGCTGGTAGTTTTGTCGTTTCATCACACAGTTGGGATCAACTTTCCACATTTTATAGGCTTTTCGTTTGAGTCTGGATATGTCAATAACGCTTTTAGAGATCGACGATTCATTCCGAACCCTTACCTGCTTACTAGATGTTGCTTTGATTTTCGCTTCAGACAGGAATCTTATTAGTTCTTCAATATATACATGTGGATTGCTGCGCAAATCTTGCGTCACATATTTCAGGAATTCGATTTTGTTGACAGTGCTGATTTTTATTGTTTTCGGAGGCCACTTTTCTTTAAGGCAAGCCTTGATCGAGATATTCAGTACCTTATGGTCTAAGTCTGGCCATTCATCATCATTATAAATAACTCGTTCCACCAGGTCTGAACTTCTTACAACAATATGATCAAGTAAGATTTTCGAAGTCTCAGTAACGCGTGTCGGCCTGATCGAATTTATTTGAACTGCATTTTTGGATGTTATAACATCTTCATAGGCGTTTTTAACATTTGACGAAGACAGAAGGTCGATATTTGTGTCGATATTGTGATAATTTTTTCATTTGATGAGTAAAGCTGATCGATGTAATTTAGGATCATCTTCTCTAGGTCCAGTTGAAGTTCCACTATGATTGTGTTGAACACCTCAGAAGCTGCTATAAGTCTTGATCCTATACTTGACTTTACAAATATTGCTGTACCCCCTCCGCGGCCCACGTTTCTGCAGCAGAAATAGCTGATATATCCATATTTCATTAAGAATAACTACACTGATATCATTCCTAGTTAGATGGACGTTTAGATAATCGGATTTGTTACGAATGCTCCTTATATTGGCGTGCAATATTTTTAATAATTTGCTTTGATTCATTGTGAAGTGGATTAAAAACTATACTCTATCTTATGCTCATTAATTGCAATCATTTTTTTGCAATCCGGGCATTCGTAACTATTCGGTTGATGTTCAACGTGGCTATTCCTTTTTTGGGAGCAGTTTATGCATTTTAATTCTGTTACCGTGCAAGCATTTGTCTGGTGGCTACCAACACATTTAGCACAGATGTCTTTTTTTGACAATTTGATGCTTTGTGTTAAATCCCTGGCATTTGTAGTATCTCATGATGTTATGGTCCTCGATGACAAAATGTGTCCCAAAATCAATGTTTATGTATTGGTTGACTAATCGATCAAACAGCCTTCCCCCGACTTCAACAAATGCTATCCATTCACCAGATCTTTTAATTTGTCTCATGTGCACAACCTCGAATACGTCATCCAAATTAATTGAATGATTCAAGTTTTTTATCTCTTCTTTTAGCTCGATCGTTGTGTATCTTCTTTGAATACTCTTGTTCATTAGCCGGGGAAGCTTCCTCTTAGTAATTTCTGCACTATAGTTGCTTGACATTTGCTCGCTTATTTCTTTTAGTAATATTTCTGAGTTTTCCAGTAAATTTGTTTTTATTATTATGCCCCCACTTACGCCCCCACACAATACTGGACCGGAGTTTTAAATGCGCAAGGTTTTATCTTTTGTTTCAAATTCTGGATGGTTTCAAATCCTGGATGGAAGAAGAAAACAACTGTTTTATAAAGTACCGCCGAATTAATGCGTATGGCCTACACTCGCGTACGACGGAAAATTTTCACTTGATTTATCGTTTTGCCAAGATTCTTCGCGACTTCTTTAAAACGTCCCTGATACATTCAAGCCAGATTCGTACCGTAAATGACTTATTCACTGAGTTTTATCATGGCCTTCATATAAAAGGCCCATCGCAAAAGCAATTAAGGCACAAGATGACGGACCTCAGCTACTTTTCCCAACCAGTCCACACAGTGATGTTTTTTTTATGGTTCTAAAGAAATTCACGAGATCCACCTACAGGAGATATGAGGAAGCACAAATTTCATGTTAATCAATGTTTTTTGGGATCTTTAACAAGCATTTTAGATATAAAGTCTTTAACATCAGACCTCAATTCATCGGGACACTTATCCGAAATATCGTTTGCATATAATAATTTGCAGATTATCATAATTTGAAGATTTTTAAAGTGGAATAAATCCTACCAATCATAATCGGCAATTGTTTACAATTTACATTGCCGAGAATAGGTGGCAGGTATTCCAAATTGCAAAGTTCTCACGTAAATAACAAAATAAACACAACACTTTCACGACACTTTTCCGAAATATCTTTTACGCGACAAAAACTTCGAAAGCAGTCTCCGAATAATAGGAAAATAAACTATTCGCTGATTCAACCGAGCAGCACCATTCACATTATTAATTGTCAGAGAAATGTCAAATAATTGTCATCTTGCAATTGCCAAGAAATCTTAATAAAGGAAGGACTACACGATTTTAAAAAGTAGCTTAATACCTGGCAGATTGCAAGTCGCGATAGGCCTTTTATATGAAGGCCATGGTCTTATCCATGCTAACCCGGATACTATGAACTACACTGTTATTTCGATTGCTGTTTTCTTTCGATGGTCACTCGTGATTCGGTTTTTGGAAAACGTCATGAGTGCTCGAAACACATGTGACCCTAAAAACCGTCGAATGCAAGATACATCCGTTTGGCTGGCTCAATTGCAATAATGATCATTAGGAACTCCGTTAAATCGGCTACCGTGTGAAAAATGAACCCACAGCCGCACCGACTTCTAAACGGAGTGCCGCCTACGATCGCCAATGGTCACGGTTATCAAATGACTGTCCTCCTTAGCAGCAGTCTCACTCGCCTCGTGCAGTAAATCAAAACAAAACACAGTTACATAGCTGTAGCCTCGTATACAAACCGGACCGACTTGGACTCACTTGGCTTGAAACGGATTGAAATAAAACTTCAACGTAGGTTTTTGGTGCGACTGGATTAACCGAATAAAATTCAGCTAGTTCTACTAAAGTGAAGTATATCGCATCGGAACGTCACATATATGAATAGAACTCAAGTGAGCTTCAAAATTTTCAACCCTGAGTCCCTCGATCCGAGTCTTTTGGCGCAAAAGTCAATCCAATCTGGTAAAATTTCCTGATCGGATCGACTTATCCCAAATCAATCCAGTGCGCGCATACATGGTTTGACTAATCCTAATCCACTTTGAAACTACATTGACTTGTTTTGATCGAAATTCGCTTGAGATTTTCCTTTGCCCTTGCAACGTGTAGTTTGTAGGGCAAGGCTGCAAGCCTGGGTTCCAGTTAGGAATCACTCGACACTAAAAGTAGCGTGTCGAAGCTCTCACTGGGACAATGTGTTGATTGCTACAACATCAAACAACATCAAATTTTATTGACTTTTCAGCACAGTGTCATAAAATAAACAACTGTCAACCAATCCCAGTAAAATTTGCTACGTTTTGTTTGGGAATGTTCAAACTTTGAAATGAAACAAAGATGGCATGACTGTTTGCTAAGATACAACTCAAGTAGTGCTACTAAATTGTTACTACTTAACTTTCGCACTGTATATTACTAACCTAGAAATTTTACACTGTATATTACTAAACTAGAAATTTAAAAACAACTCTAGTAATATTAATAAAACTGTTATATAATTTTTCTTAGAAAACTGACTTGATAAAATTTTTCTATTTATTGTTTCGCCTATTTTTTCTTCCTGGTTAATAGTTTGGTATTTGTGAAACTCGAGAGTGTAGCTTCTTTAAATCAAATTTTCGATCGAATCGAACTAAACGTACTGAAAAAATCAAAATTAAATTATTGAAATTCCAGTTTAATTTCGATCTTTAATCGTTAATTTTTCGTGCCAGGATGACATGAGACATTTAAGCAAAGCGAGTTATTGCACATTTTTGCACCAGTCACCGGAAATGCGAATGTGGGTAGAGCTAGATATTTGGAACTCATATGATCCAGATCAACAGAAGTGTTGTTCAGTCTCGCGAAGATAAAAAACACACACCCATTTCCAGCGTGGACAGTAAAAATGTGTGAATTTTCGAAATTTAAACTTTTGGAATATTCAAGTGTCAACCATAACAACCTTTTTTTCTTCTTTAACACTCCATTTGGACCGAAGAAATAATTTTATACCATCTAATTTTAATCGTGTCCACACAAATTATCTGTGCAATCTATTCGTTGCAACACTCCGACCAGGGAAAAAAGCTAATGCATTACCATGATTACGAATAGATGCACGCAAACTTGCATCTTGCGTTACATCACCACAGCTTCCGAAACCGGCAATAACTGTCACCATCCACAACTTTATCTTGCATTTGAACACCACACACCGGCAAAATGTACAAAAAATATTCATTTACCGACCACACACACAACAAACATTTCTATGCATAGTCATCATCATCACCATCATCATTATCATCAAACATTGCAGCCATTATCGCTTCCCTGCAAATCACTCTAGTACCAATCGCCATACTCGTAATGCATTACCGTTTGAATAAGCAAAGAAGTACCCATGTACATGTGCAGTTTACATGATTTTTATTTCCTATCGCAATGTGACAATCTCTCTCCTCTGGCGAAACTTACGCCACCACACTTTTAAATTGCAATAACGACGACAAGTGTGTGGACTTTGGTGATTGGAACGATGATTTTTCGGTGCCAGCCCGTTGGCTATATCAAATAGATGGTGAATGGTGAATGAAGCATAATGTATGACGTTATGTGGAAATGCATGGGGTTAATAGGTGGTTTGTAATTCTGAAAAAGTGCAGTTGATTGCAAAAGAAAAGCCACAGTTTTGCGGTAATTTTTATAGTGGGTCATAACAAATGAATTTTTTTTAGTCAATTTAAAGACTGAGCTGAGGGTCAGTATGGCAAAGTCCGATGACAATAGATAGAAGAGCAGAATAGAAATAAGTCTACACTATAAATTTTCATTTACTGTAAAACGCATTCATTTGATTCCAAAATTCGACTAACCTAGGTTACTTAGTAAGCCAGTTAGCTTAGTGCAGCAATCACCATCAAAACACATATGTACATAAATTTTGAGTTTAACTAACGACAAGTGACTGACCGCATGCAAGCCTTTTGAGCATTGACTACACATTAGTACGCTAGCCTTTCAAATATTCGAACTAGCACCGTAATTTTACTGTCATTCGAGCCATACAACAGCCATTATTCACATCGAAGTACTATTCGGATTACCTGGAGCGCCTTTTCCCATACCAATGTCCATGCTGTGTACCGTCTATTCACACCTTTCAGTCGATCAAGTAACTGTGCATGGAGTGTGAATAGTATTGTAAATACTATACCTAACGCCTTTGGCTATAACTCAATCGAGCAATCGGCCATCACTAAAACGTAATTAAGTTTGTAAATCGCGTTCTTTCATTAGCATGGGAAGAAGAAGTTGAGTCGTTTGTCTTTCACAGTTCCCCGCTGCATGGATAGGCGTATTTCGATGATTTAAGTTCCGTTGAGGTTGGATTCGGTGTCGATTTCAATTTAACGGAATAATTTATTGTGTTTTGAAGTTTCATTTAACCATATGTGGTCTATGTGAAAAGTGTAGGAATATGTATAATCAAGAACGGTCTCTAGAACGATCCTTATCAAAAATTAACAAAATATTCCCTCCCTAAAGACGTCCATATCACAGTTTACACTTAAAGTCAACTTCAAAGCTCACAATATGCTTTCTAGGCTTAAGCAATCACCGTCGATTGCTTAACAGCAAACAAAACTGTTCTGTTCCACTAGATGATTCTTATTTAAGCCACCGCTTTTTGTTTTATTTTCCACCATACTCCTCCTCCTCCTCTACTTCGGAGCTTCGTTATTTTGCTCTGCGATTCAAAATTCATTACATAACCGCATCTTAACTACACAAGAAATTTACAACTCATTTTCCCATAAATAACACTAACCAACTAAACCACAGTCAGCTAAACTATTCGTCCGTATCTTGCTCCGTCAAAGAACGCTTCGCAAAATATCTATATTTGATGTACATACAGGTCTACCTATATATACAACTACTGAACATTTTCCGATTAACCTTTCATTTTTATCTAATTAACTCATAGTTTTGAATCTTCACGGAGATAAGTCTAGTCCTCAGTCTAACTACGAGTGCATGTACATCTCTTAGCGAAGAAACTATGCTTATTCCCAAGTAGTATCTGCATTGAAACATCTGGTAAGCTTTTCTGAGTGCACTACGAAAAATTCACACATCGAATTAGATTGGATCTTGTCGTAGATTTGCAACGGTATTTGCTGACGCGTAGAGAACTTAAAAAATTTCAATCCGTTGTAGTTGCTTTTATGGAAAGTATTTCGAGTATTTTGCCGGTTTCGTAGATATTTTTTTAGAGTAGACATATGAATTTTAGGAACGTGAAAATATTGTTGAAGTTCAAGGGAATTTTTCAGATGCTGATTTGTTGAAATTTCCGAAGTAGATATTGAACGTTGTATCGCTAGAAAAAATCAATTTAGGGTACTTTTCTGTTTTTCCCCTTCCACTTTTTTTTCAACTTTTTTTTTTAATGAAAACTGCTCGAAATGGGTTAAAAAGTGTTACTCCACAAAAATTGAGATGGAAAAATGCATTAAAAAAAAAAAATTCCGATTTTAAATTTTTTTTTTCATTTTTATGCGGCAGAATGAGTTTTTTAAAAGTTAATGTGAACTCCCCCGCTAAACCAATAACCCAAAAAACCAATAACCAATAAAAATTAAACGTGTTTTTCCATCATAATTTTGGTTAATTACTACTTTCTAATCAATTTTAGAAGCATTGCAACAAAAAAAGTGAAAAAAATGGAGGGAGAAAAACAGAAAAGTACCCAATTTAGAATTTTCATAAAATATTCGAAACTTTGAATATTTTTGATGCGACCGTCGTCGTCGCTTAGTATTTATAGATACAAAAAGACTCTAGCGCATCAGAATCGCTAGAAAACTGATTTTCGAAGAAATTGTCTTTGAGTGACTAGAAAAGTGACTATTGAACGTCATTTATGACTTTAATCCGATGTTTGCATCAAAACTCAAAGGGTACAAATGTGTCCATGCAACCATTCGCATGAACTCCAAAATGTTGCATGTCTTTTGTATTTTGTATGTTTTGTAAAATTCTTGGTATGAATTTCAAAATTTAGGAGAGTGAAACCCTTGTTACTTATTTTCATTAGAGGATGAAAATTTTTAGTGATGGCAACACTTTCCCAACGCAGCAGCCATAAGACTCATGCTGAAATCAACCGATCCTATAAATTTCGTTTTAATCCGAGGATTTCATCGTTAACCTAAATATTTGCTGCTAATTGTCATTGCAGGATCGTTCCCATTTGAAAATTTAATGACATCATAGCTCAGTTAAGAAATGTCAAAAACTTACAAAAATTACTAAAGCAGGCAGCCCTTTCATCATTTTTCTACGAAATCCCTACGAAGTTTGGCTTACAATAAGGTCCATTTCATACATTACATACATATACTACATTCAGAAAAATTTCAACACTTAAAATTTTTACTAATGTTCGAAGAAGAACATTAGTATTAAAATCGATTTGGCCAAAAATTTCAGTGAAAAAATCTCAGGAACGCGCCATCCGATTGAACTGAAATTTTCAGTATATATTGGTGTATATGCAGAATAGTGCCAGGTCTTCTTTAACCTTTTTGGCGCCGGCGGCCATTTTAGTGATATTTTAAATATACCTATTATTCTGTCGAGAAATAACTTTTTCAAAAATAAAGTTTATGCAATGAATTCTGAACGTGTTTCAAATGTGAATCGGATAATGTTTTTGAAATTTTTAACCCTATGTGTGCGCTAGGCGCCTAAAATGAGATTGGAAAAATTTGAAAATTTTTGATTTGCGATATCTTTTTACTTGATTATTAGATCATTATGAAACTTAAGAAACATATTTATGTTGTTAAGTTGCACACTGTCGTAGCTTTTGATGAGCGTGCTGGCATCCCTTTAGCTACGGCAGGCACTGAAAGTGAAAACATTCAAACCATCGAATCTCCTAAAAAATGTCCGTTTCTTACAATAAAAAACAAATTGTATACAAATCTTATGCTTCATCTACAGAGTCAAAGTAAAACTTTGGAAATTTCATGTCGGACAAGAACGCTAACCCTTTCCCAGCTAACCAATATTTTTAGCATCAAAAACTTCTGTTCACGGGAACTCACGAACCAATAATCAGATACAGCTGAAATTTACAGAATGCATTGGACTTAAGTAGGACCAGGTATGGTAGAGCAATTTAGAATTGTGGGCAACACTGTGCCAGTGGTGCCATCTTGAAAAATTACAAAGAAAAAAAAACTGCTTTTTGCCCAAATTTGCATGAAATTGACACAGTAGCTGAACCTTACTCTCGGTCATGTTTGGTGGAAATTTGGTTGAAAAATTTCATTGGTGCTGCCAGCTATGGTAGTTTTTGTGTCTTTATTTTTGAAAATTCGCTCAGGAAAATAAAGCTATTCGCCCTATAACTTCCAGTGCAGTCATGAAATCAATACAAATTTCATACAATCAAAATTATCATAGACATTATTCAGGCCGAATCTGGTTGAAAAGCCACCATAGGGTTGCCAGCTATTGTTGGTTTTATGTTTATTTGCAATATCTTTATTAAGCGATTTTATCGTAAAATTTTCAAATGGTAATGATATTGTAGTGACAATAAAAAGCAAATATTAAGTTTTCGATTATTTGAAAAAAATCGCAGCTGGTAACCCTAAATTTCTTTATACTCCTATAACTTTGAATGCAGTCTTCGGATCGAGATGAAATTCGCAGGGTAGGTTAATTTCAACGTGAAGCAGACGTGATATATTTTTGGCTTTGATACTGGCAAAAGGTTGCCAGCACGAGCCGGTAGTGCTACTTTTGTATCAATAAATGCTAACAGTTAGTATTCTTACCGGAAACATTTACAATGAAAATAAATAACTAATGTGTCAATTCCCAAAGTTCTGAAAATTTTTCGGATCGCAGCCCCAAACACCAACTTCAGTTACAGTGGTGCAGGCACTGAGCATTTTCTTCATTGATGTTATATGAGATGCTGCTTTCAAAATTTTGTGAAATAAGCAACTCATAACAAATATAATTAACAAGTGTTTTGCTCTCAAATTCATGCCAATGGTAATATCTGAAACCTTTCCACCAAATGAGTTTTAATGTATTCTTGAGACCAAAGTAAAACGTGGCGTTTGAAACAGTTTGGCTGTAATTAGCAGCTCGTGTGGTAGAATATGCACTCAAAACCTGCACGATTCTTCTACTGTTGAGTAGAACACATGAGTAACATGAGTATTTCTAGTGGTTTAGGTGCGCTAGAGTTTTTTTTATGGAATCAAATTTAAATCAAAAGTTGAAATCACTTTGAAATAAAAAACGAATCTTATTTGAATTACACTTTATTATAAAAATTTTATTTTCATACCAAAATGTTTCATTATTGAATGAAAAATAAAACATTAAAACAAACAAGACACACTTTGATACAGCAAATAAGAATTCAAATAAGAATCGTTTTTTATTTAAAAGTGTTTCAACTTTTGGTTTAAATTTGTTCCTAATAAATGAAATTTTTCTGAGTGTACATATAATTTCGTTTTGATTTCATGACTGCATCGGAAGTTATAGGGAATTTTTTTTTATTTTAATGAGTAAATATACAATATTTAGGAGACAAAAATCATCAAAGTTGGTAGCTCTATCCTAATTTTTCAACGAAATTACTATCAAATCTGGCCTAAAGTAAAGTCCAATTACTGTCTGAGTTTCGTTAAAATTCGCTGGCTAATTCGGAAGCTATAGGCCCAAAACCAGTTTTTTTCGTAGTGAGTTTTTAAGATGGCACCGCTGCTACAGGGTTACCCGCATTTCTAAATTAATTCTCGCAGACCTGGTCCTAGTTAATACCAACATGTCCTGTAAATATCATATTGATCCGACTATCCAGTTGTTATTTTTCGTGAACAGAAGTTTCGAGTGCTGAAAATAGAGGTAATTTGGTGATGGATTGCCGTTCTTGTGTGATGCGGATTTTTGAAAACTTCAAATTGACATGGTGGGCAAAGGTCAACATTTTTCGATGATTTGAATTTCTTTTCAAAAAGCAAAATATTTTCAGGAGAGTCGGTGATTGGAAGAATTTTTTCATGCGCCTGTCGCAGCTACAGGGCTGCCCGCATAGTCCTGAAAACCCAGGCGTAAATAGTTCTAGTCAACATTAATACGCTCTGCAAATTTCACGATAATCCAATTTTTCAGAAAAAAATTCCTGGTTGTCAGCGCCCACATAAGGCTCATAATTTACAACTCTTTATCGTGGACAAGCATACAACACAATTAGCTGTTATTTCCAATACTTGTTTTTGACAAAAATTTACTCTACATAGAAATATGGTGTTCCCTGAAAATGCCCGGCCGCCAAAGGATTAAATTATCTTAATTTTAATTCGTCATTGCATTAGTAGTCCAGCCAAAACAAGTTTAACCTCCGAAAAGATCCGAAAGTTTTGGAACTTTGCACATTGATTTATACGTACCTAGGGATGAATACACCAAAACACTACCGGCAATTAGCAAAAACAAGGCATTTTTTTGGTTTTTCGTTAATATCTCGAGAATTGTTGGTATAATTAATATGTTGGTATAATTAATATAATTGCACTGAAAGAAAAATCTTGGTAAAATCAACAATTTTCCTTAGTTGTTTTTGCGTCAACTACGGGCTATAGTTAAAACAACCATAAAAAAATAGTTGATTACTTTTATGCACCATGACGCGTGGTTGATAAACAACGTCCGTGGTGCAAAAAAAGTAAGCAACCACAAACAATGGTATTCCAACAATATACATAGTACGAATTTGCCGCTGCGGCAGAATTTGCCAAATTTTTAATTTTGCCGCACCGCTAGCGGTGATACCTACCATAGGTTGGCATCACTACTAGGTTGAATTAACTCTGTTTGAATTAGGTTGAATGGTATAATAGACAAGCGATGGCTGATGTGTATTGCGACAAGCCAACCTAATCCTCGTACAACAGGATTTAGCAATACAATAGACAAACAAAATGAATTTGGTTGGCGCATTGTGATTCACCAAATTCAACTGCGGCATTCACGCCTCCCCCTGTGGCGCCGTTGCCGCAATGCCGCTGTTTTGTGTTAACAGCAATTTTTGACACCACTTTGTCGCAGCCCACTGCGTTTGCCACAGTGGAAGACACTGTAATGTCATACAGTGTTAAGGGGCTCAACCAGTGTGAAACTTTCAAGAAATCAAAAATTTTTTTTTTGTATTTTTCGATTGTCTATACCTTTAAGAAAAACATACTAAAATTTCAGATACGTGACTGAAACAGTTTCGGAGTATTTACAAAACGCGTGAGTCGAGTCATTTAAGCCTGTTTCTACCTGAGTCATTGCTTGGGCTTTGACAGCCTTGTGGGTATTATTATGAAGCTAGGGACCCTCCCACCGGCATTTGAATACAACAATTTATGTCCGTAGATGGTTACCTGTGAAATTGTTTGTAAACTGTTGCTGATATTACTTCTTTTGAAGCAGGTTAACGTTTTTAACTTGAACGATTTATTTAGTTCCCTCGTAAACTTTGTATAGAGCGCAACGGGCTATCGCGAATTGAACATTAGTGAAAATGAGTGAGAAATCTAGTGATACTTTCCACAAAGGTAATCATGTTAAACCTGCGCATAGATCGAGATCGAAAAAAAGAAAATTTGCTGGAAATCAACATACGTTCGAGCAGTCCACGGCAAATACAAGTACGGCTTCTGGAAAACTCTTACATTCTAGCGATGAAGAAATCCTTATTGATCCTGCTCATGGCTATTGTATCATTCAGTTTTTGTCGGTTTTTACTGCTATTAGCAACCTAGTGATGTGCAAAACTTGTGTGAAAAATGTTACTTTCAAACAAACAAATCCAAGAGGTTTAGGTTTCAAGATTGCTGTTGTGTGTGAGTGCGGTGTATCGTACATAAATTCTGGACCTATGATTGGAAATGCAATCGAAGTGAATAGACGTATAGTAGGTGTGATGCGGCTTCTAGGTATCGGGATAAATGGTTTGAATTTATTCTGTGGTTTGATGGATCTACTGAGTAAATTCAATAACGTCACTTACGCTGGCTGTTTCGAAAATTTTTGGAAAGCAGCTGAATCGGTTTATAAATTATCCGTTAAAAAAGCCGTTGAAGAAGAGCGAAAGCTGACATCAGAATCTGAAAACTCAAAAACGAATTTGACGGTTTCTGGGGATGGTACGTGGAAAAAACGTGGTCATACTTCACGTTTGGGCGTAATAACTCTTGTAGGAAAGTATTGCAAAAAGATCATCGATACACGTGTAAAATCTACATTCTGTCAAAAATGTATATACTGGGAGAGAAAGAAAGAAACAGAACCTGAAGAGTACGAAGAATGGCTTTCCCAGCATGATGATTGCGATATAAATCACTCAGGCTCAGCTTCAAAAATGGAAAGGAAAATGTGTAAAGGAAATGTTCGGAAGCCCGATTGAAAAATACGGTGTGAAATATACGCGGTATATTGGCGATGGTGATAGTGCCACATATACAGGACTACTAACGTTAGATCCATACGATGTCCCCGTAGAAAAACTTGAGTGTTATTTACATGTTAAAAAAAGAATGGGAACTCGATGCCGTAACGAGAAAAAACTAAACAAAGGTTTGGGAGGAAAGAGTAAAAATACAGTCAAATTATCAGATAAGCTGATCAATAGACTTCAAAAATACTATGGCCTAGCGATCACAAGACACCAAGATAATGTTGATGAAATGGAAAAAAGAAATCTGGGCTACATTCTATCATTTGAGTTCTAGTGATAAAAATCCAAACCATGGAAACTGCCCAGAAGGTGCTGAAAGCTGGTGTGCTTATCGTGTTGCTGAGGCTCAGGGACAGAACATGCGAGAGTTCAAGCATGATTATTTTCCAATTGACCCAAAGGTTCAAAAAATTCTTAAGCCAATATACGAAGACTTGAGTAGACGTGAGTTGCTCGATAGATGTCAAGGGAATAACACCCAGAACAACAACGAGAGTTACAATGGCATGCTCTGGCATTTTGCTCCGAAGCACCTTCATAGCGGCTTAAAAACAGTTGAAATAGCGAATTACCTTGCTACTGTAATATTCAATGATGGATTTTCATCCATCCTAAGGATATTCAGTGTCATGGGAGTGACGATCGGACATGCAGCAAGTAATTATGCCGATCAACGAGACGAAACGAGGCTTCGCATAGCAGAGTACCGGCATGAGGCAGCCACACAAGAGGCTCGTACAGCTCGAAGGAGAGCTGCAGCAAACCAGCAGCAGCTTTTTGAAGAAGAGGAAGGTGAATTATACGGGCCTGGAATAGCAGATTAGGATTAGGTATGATATTTATCGTTTTATAAATGTGAGATCAGCATTTTTTTCTTTAAACGGGTTTTTCTCAAAATAGCGTTTTCTAAATTTGCTGCCACTGTAACTTGAAAAATATTTATCCAATCGACTCAAATCTTGTTTTGTTTTTTTAAGTATTCATTTTTGCATTGAATGAACCTCCGATATTTTAGTCGAATGAAAACTGTTAATTTGCTAAGGAAAATACCATTAGATATTTAAGCTAAATTGTAAAAAAATTTTTCAAAGCTGCATAATTTTTTTGGATTTAATTTTTTCCCACATATCTGCTTTAATCAATAGGTGATATTATCTACTTTAACGCCTTTTTTGTTTGATTTTATTTCAGGCACTGTAAAGACCGCAACAAGGGCAGCAGTGCGGAAACTTTTTTTTTGTTGTCCTCTGAGAGATAGTGCATATGTAAAAGAAAATAGAAGATTTTCATTTGAAAAAAATTGTAAATATACTGTAATTATGTATCAATATACTCAGAAAATTTCAAAACAATCAGTGCAGAACTTTTTATTTAAAAAATACCCGAAAATCGCCTTATTTTTTTGCTGTTACACTGGTTGAGCCCCTTAACTTATAAAGCGTCATACAACGTAATATAAAGGCTTCACTGCATAACATGCATATGAATTATATCGAACAGCAAACCGAACACAATTTTGCCATGTAGCATATGAAATTTCTACGATAGAATAGGAGTATGAGTATGAGGAGTATGAAAAATCAACAGTTTCCCTTAGTTGTTTTTGCATCAACTAGGGCTATAGTTAAAACAACCATAAGAAAATCGTTGATTACTTTTATGCACCATGACGCGTGGTTGATAAACAATTTCATTCGGAGCATGAAAAACGTCCAAATGTTGAAACCATTCTACTTTGCGTAGAATAATTTCAAAGACGTTGCTCACTGAATTACGTTTGCTGAAATCAACTATTGCGAAGTAGTTTAAGTACCATAAAAACTGTTGATAATTCGAAACGTTGAAGTTTTGAGTGAATTGATGAATATTTTTCTATTTATCAACTAATTTTCGTGGTTATGAAACAATTAAAACAGTTGATTTCATGAACGTTGCTATATTTTTTGGATAACCAGAACCAACTACTTTTATATCGTTAAATTAACTATATTAACATAGTAAAAATAACTGTTTTCCGTAGTTCGTTTAACGATTTTGAATGAATCGTTGCAATACTATTAAAAATAGTTGAACCAACCAAAAGTTTTTCTTTCAGTGTGGTATAATCAATTTGCAACAAAAATTATTTCATATATTTTTCTTGTATTCGGAATGGTTTTCGAGTTATAAGGCGCTAAAGATAGCGTTTTTTTAAAAAAACCACGTTAACGCGGTACAATATGGCATTTCTAATAATATTTGGCAATGGTTTACTTATATGTTTGGATACCAAGGATGATTGAGGAGATTAACTTCACAACTTTGTATAAAAATAAAGACATGATATATACATATTAAACAACGAAATCCACAGAAAAATCAATCAAAACTTGATCGCTTCTTGGTAGCAATCTGCTCATCTTGGTCAGCTTCTGCACTTGCTGACTGAAACACAGTAAAAATAGGTAACTATGCATGAGATGATGGTGTGAGACAACCATTATACAGATAAGAACATTGCATTATGTATACTATTGCAAGGTAAATCAATATTTTAGCGCATCAGAACCGCTAGCAAAACTAATTTTCGAAGAAATTGTCTTTGAGTGACAAAAAAAACTTTAGCGCACCTGAACCGCTAGAAAACTAATTTTCGAAGAAATTGTCTTTGAGTGACAAAAAAATGTGGAAAGACGTAATACACTGTTTTGTAGAATCATATCAACCATTCCTTATCCAAAACAACAAAACTCAACTATAACAGAAATGATGAAAATGTTCAGTGCTGGCAACACTTTCCGAACGAAGCAGCAATAAGTTTACCATTACAAGCCCATACTCAAATCAACTTATCCTTTGAATTTCGTTCTCATCGCAGGATTTCACCGAAAGTTTCAGCGGTTGAACGTTGTTTGAAGCTGCCATCCGAAAAATGTTCAAAACTCGGAAAATTTAAAAATTGATTCCTTATTTTTATTGTAAATGCTTTGCACATGAGAACGTAATTTGAAGCATCTGTTGGTGCAATATTTACGAAAATGTCTGATGTTGGAAACCCTGTGTTCGCAGGATAGCCAAAAATATACCTATTCTCCTTCACGCTATGTTAAAGCCACCTTGTGAGTTTCGTTTCGATTGAATGACTGCGCTGGATGTTATAGGGGTGAAAAGAATTTTAGGGCTACCACCCTCAAAACTTTTCAAATTCGCGAAACGTTAATATTTGTTGTTAAATGTCATTGCAAGAGCATTCCCATTTGCAAATATAATGACATAATCGCTTAGTAAAGATTCCAAAACAATTACAACAATTGTCATAGCTAGCAGCCCTTTCATGTTTTTTTACGAAATTTCTAGGACATTTGGTTTGCATTAAGGTCCATTTGCTGCATGAAATTCGTTTTGATTTCATGACTGGACCGGAAGTTATAGGGAAAAAAGTTTTATTTTCCTGAGCAAATTTGTAAGATTAAGGAGACAAAAATTACCATAGCTGGCAACTTCATTCTAATTTTTCAACCAAATCTTCACCAAATTTTGTCTAAAGTAAGTTCCAAATATTTTGTGAATTTTGTTAAAATTTGGTAGCTGATCGGAAGTTATAGGTCAAAGAGCAGTTTTTTTTCTCAGTGATTTTTGAAGATGGTACCACTGCCACAGGGTTTTTTTTTCAATTTTTTTTCCGCAATTCAAAATCACTTCTACCAGACCTGGTCCTAGTTAATACCAATAAGTTCTGTGAATTTCATAATGATTGGATAAGCCGGTCGTCAGTTCTCGTGAACAGAAGTTTCGAGTGCTGAAAATAGAGGTAATTTGGTGGTGGGCTGCCGTTCGGAATTTTGCAAATTTTGATTTGACATGATGAACAAAGGTTAAAATTTATCAATGATTTGAATTTTTGTCAAAAAGCAAAAATTTTTCAGGAGGGTCGATGATTTTAAGGATTTTTTTCAGGAGCCTACCGTTGCTACAGGGCTACCCGCACTGTCTTGAAAATCCAGGTGTGTTAGATTTTCGTCAACATCAATACGCTCTGCAATTTTCACGGTTATCCAACGTTTTCTGTCAGAAGTTATGACAAATCAAAATTTGGAAAAATAATCCTTGCCTACGTTTAGGCATTCAGCACCCACACAGGGATGAAAATTTTCATTTCTTTATCATAGGCAAGCTAAGAACATATAAAGCTTTCATTCTCAATACTTTTTTTAACAAAAATTTACACTGCTTGGAAATATAGGAGTACCTAAAAATTCACTAAAATGCCCAGTGCCGCCAAAGAGTTAAAGATATCTGAATTCTAGCAAGTCATGAACCTACCCCCTATATACGTCTATGTCCTCCGAAAATTTTAGCTCAATTCGGATCGGCCACTCCAGAGATTATATCTCCCTGAATCATTTTGCTGATATATATATATATATATATATATATATATATATATATATATATATATATATATATATATATATGTATATATATATATATATATATATATATATATATATGTATATATATATATATATATACATATATATATATATATATATATATATATATATATATATATATATATATATATATATATATATATATATGTATGTATATAAAGAAATATGAATTTTCGGCGAAACAAATTTAATACTAATTTTCTTCGAAAATCAGTAAAAATACAAATGTGCAATCTCACCTGACTTCTGGTTAAGCGTCCAGCAAGCACAAGCACATTGTTTTATCTTCATGTACCAAATGTTCAGTGTTTCTTATTTGGACTGAATGGTCTGTTTCTTCAAGGTTGATGACATCGGGATCATCAAAGTCGTCAAAGTTTTCTTCGAAGGTGGAAATAACACTATTCAAGCATTCGCCATGGCAGCTATGAATTTGCTAATGCACATTATTCCTGCCTTTTGGCAGCCACATCTGTTTCCAGATCAACCTGTACATTTGCAACAAATGAGGTTGAGCATAGCTTCAGGTGCTGCTGGATCTTCTGATGAAACAGGGATCAGCTGATCGCTTTCCAACTTCCAACTCCACTCTACAGGAGGAAGTTCATTTCCAAGCCAAAATTGAATTTGATGGTACACTCAAAAAGCATGCTGTCTTGCTGCTCCTTCTGTGGGCGGCAGAGCATAAAGGTCGAGTTTAGCATTGGATACCGATTGGGTGAAAGCGTTATAGCGGTGCATGTTAAGAGAGATTTGCTTCCTGAGCGCATTGTACAATGCCAAGAATACTTTGTTTCCAGCAGCAGCTACAGTCTCATGGTATGAATCTGGGCTGTTAAATATTTCAGCAGCACCTTGCAGTACAGCTTGTTTCTTGATAAATTTAGAATAGGAAAGTTTCCCTATTTGATATGCAGCTGAAATCGTTTCGTATCCGTTGAACACATGCACAAGAATTATGCTGTCTTTCATTCCCAAATCGCTGGTTTGAATATTCTTTCCTTGCTACTTTGCCATGGCTTGGTTTCACAAATAATATGTTTTGTTCAATCGGAGTTAAGGTCATGAGGAGTACAATAAGATCTACATCTTCACCGATTATTGCTACTTTGTCACAAAGGAAGCATTTCATGGGTGCTGTTTGAACCATCAACGGGGTGCTTATTCTGTTTCAACTCCATGGATGGTAACAGCAGTTATGAGGAATAAAATTATTCTCGATTTATTCGTTTCGTTAGAAAGAAAATGATCTTGTTTGACTGTTACTGCTGTTTCTCTCCAAAGTTTATGTCAACTAACCTCTTTGTTTTATAGTTTCGGCCCTGTTCAGCTTTCTTTGATGGGACAACTGAACAACCATCAACTACCACCATGCAGCCAGCATAGGCTACATAACATCGGCAAATGGTGGAGATTTCCGGCGAATCTTTGGGCCCCACGACCTTGTGTAATCATCTTGTGTCATCATCTACATACTTCTACAATAAAATGCATCTCTGCGGACTTTAATAGGTTTTTTAATTGTTTTAAAAATACTCTTCATCAATAACATCTCCACAGAAGAAACATTTTGTTTTGAATCCAAATAATGTTTTCACAGACGGACTTGTTTGAGCTTAGAACTCAAATTATCTTTTTTCGCTCACTAGCTAGCAGTTACGATCGGATTTGTCGCACAAATTGAAGAAATTTACATAGCAGGAATGACGCGCTCCTCGACAGTTTTAGAAAAAATCGTATAATACAAGAAATATCTATAGAATCATTTTTGTTGTAAATTTAATAAGCTTTAACTTATACCTCCGACCAACAGTTCTCGAGATATTAACAAAAAATTAGCGAAAATTGTCCTGTTTTCGCTAATTGCCGCTAGAGCTTGCTTCATAGTCTTGAGGACTTTTGCCATATTCATCCTTAGGTACGTATAATTCAATGTGCAAAGTTTCAAAATTTTCGGATTTTTCCGGAGGTTGGGTCACTTTTTGAGATTTTTTGATTTGACTAAATAGGCCTCATATACATCTTTGTTCTTTGAAAATTTCAGCTCAATCGGACTACGCACTCCAGAGATTAACTTCCTGGATCTTTTTGCTGATATTCATATAAATGAAGAAAGAAGAAGAAACCTTCGGCAAAACGATTTTAATACTAATTTTCTTCGAAAATCAATAAAAATCGTAAGTCACTATCATAATAAATGAAATGTACAAATTTTCCCGTAACTATTTTAATTTTTTTCCGCATTCGATATCTACGTGGTGAGAGTACTATGCTAGAAGTGATTTTAACATGATTGGCTACAATTAGGAGTCATGTCGTGTTCGAACAGGCGTAGCGTACGACATCATCATCATACACTCTTAAATAAATGGATCTTCAACTCTGACCAAAGAGAAAGGTATGATGAATTTATTGGCAGTTTAAGTAGTATAGTTAGTTTGTTTTAATAGGCAAGTTATCTGTGAAATTTTATTGAACAACATCGAATATTAATGTTTATCGATTGATTTAATTAGCATGGACGGCTTGGAAGGCTAACCAGTAATGGCATTTGAAAGCGATATTTGCTAATTGATTTGATGGTCATGATTAGTACATATCAGTACGATAAGTATTTGATGAAGACTGAATTGCAGTTTATATTGCTGTAGAGTTTTTAGCTTATACGAAAATATGCAGGGCCGGGGCTTCCATAGGCGCACATGGAGTAGTTACACCGGGCGCTGAGAAATAGGGGCGAATATAGCCCTACGTAAATATTTACATTCTTTTCCGACACAATTTCATCTTAGCTCACCAGAAAATAATATTTCCTGGTAACTTTTTGTTTTTAAATTTTCTTTCCGACATTTTATAAAAAATTGTGATTAATGGTGATATTTGCAACAGTTTTTTTTTTTCAAATGAAGGTAGCAGTAATATGTATTGATTGAAATGAATTTACAAGATTTGATTTTTCGAGTTCTGAGAATCAAATATTTGAAATGAAAGACCAATTTTGCCTTTGAAAGCAAGATATATTTCAAATACGTGACAAATATGAATATCATATCAATATTATATCAAATATCAATACCGGTCTAGCAAGTTTAATAAAAAATTTCAGGTTTGGTGATTGCTTTTCTAAGTGAACCTTTTTGAACAGTTGAAATAAAAGCAAATACATTTAAATAGGGAAAATTATGATGACGAGAGTCAATGTATAAAAATTTTACCACGGGAGTCGAAAATTTAATTTTTATTTTTCTAATGAATTTATTTATTTACAAAATGCATGATCAATTATGGCAATGAAATTAGAATAAGATGAAAATAAAGATTAATATTTACAAAAAGAGAAAAGAAAATATAATTTGCCAATCTAATGCCCCAATGCTTAGGCCGAGTATAAATACTTTTAAAAGTCTTTCAAACACAAAGAACGATTGTGGTAGAGATCCAAGTCGCAATTCATTATGACGTCTAGCGATTCTGAGAAAGGGAGAAGAGAAGTACATATTTGTACGAGTGAACGGAATAGTGAAAACTTCCTGAGACTTGTTGTCACGTAACGTGCTGCGAGGTTGGAACGAATCGGTGAAGCCAGATATAAAACGTCGCTGCGATTTGAAAAGGAAGCACTCGTCAAGCAATAGTCGGCGTGACTCCAAGGAAGGAATTTGCAGAAAGGACAGGGGGAGTATATGAGGAGTAAGGGATATTATATTTAGAAAATAAAGAACCTACGCTGCACATACTTGATGGCCTCAGAAAGGTATAGGAAACGTGGAGACCAGACTTGACAAGCATAATCGAAGACACATTAAAAAAACCCTAGCGCATCAGAACCGCTAGAAACACTAATGTTCGAAGAACAGTAGAGGATTTGTGCAGATTTTGAGTGTGTATTCTACCACTAGCAACTTTTCCTACTTAAGACTAATATACCCCTAGTAATAATAGACCCTAAACCAATCAAGGCAAGTTTCTACCTTGTGCGGTCAAAAAAGTTAAATTTTTTGTTTTTGCATTTTCGGATGGATACATACGGACAGATAGATACATGTTGAAAGATACGGTAGATACATGAATTACGAAAGTTATCCCTTCAAATAGGGAGCGGTGTCGAGCGCGCTGAGCCGCCACTGCCCGGCGCGCTGCACCGCATTTTTTGACCTGGTGGAAGTGATTGAAGGCAGACGGGTTAAGGAATGATCACAAAATTTTTTACAGTTGGGTATCAAAAGCTTTTTTATGCCTGGTAGCAGAATCATTACAAAATATTAATCATCTTTCATTTTACATAACAATCTGTAGCCAAAAAAAAAATGGAAAAAAACGATTTTTTTTTTTAGAAATTGCATTACTTTTTCATTTTTTTTCACAATTCTGTTAGGGGTCATAGACAAAAGCACATTAAATAAGATTATGTTTAATTTTTATGTTTCAGATCATCTGAATCGACGGCAGGACTTCCACCAGCAGCTAAAATCCGTTTGCCGCTCCGCCATTGCTCGATGTCCCCATTTGCATATTTCGACTAAAACTGTTTTGATACATTTAAAATAAACGTATACCTACAATCAAAAAACATTTTAAGTGCCTATCTTAAATACATTCCCCAAAAAAATTCCTGAAGAAAGCAAATTTTTTTGACCGAACAAGGTAGAAACTTGCCTAAAATTTTGAGGAATTCATCGAAAGTTACAGTGAAAGAAAGGTGTTTGGGGTTGCTACCCAAAAAATGTGCAGACCTTAGAAAATTTTAACATTGTTTACTTATTTTCGTTGCAAATGTTCGCGATGTGAATAGTTAATGCAAGCATTAAACGGTACGAAAATAACAAAAACACCTCGTGCTGGCAGCTCTTTGCTAGCACCGAAGCCAAAAATATGTCACATCTGTCTAACGTTAAAGTCAACCTGCTTTTCGAATTTCGTATTGATCCGATCAATGCATTGGAAGTTATAGGGATACAAAAAAATTTAGGGCTACCATTTGGAAGTTTTCAAATTTTCTAGATCTTTATATTTGGTGTTTATTTTCACTACAAGATCACTACGATTTGAAAATTCTACGATAAAATCACTTACTAAAGATATGCCAAAAAAGTACAAAAACGACCATAGATGGCAACTCTATCATTGTTTTCCCAACTTGCTTTTACTGAATATTGCCTATAGAAATTTTAATGTGCCATTTTAATTTCGTTATGATTCCATGACTGTACTGGAAGCTATAGAGCAAAGAGCATTATCTTCCTGAGCGAATTTTCAAAATTTAAGACACCAAAACTACCATAGCTAACAGTTCTAATCGAATTTTTCAACGGAATTTCTACCAAACGTGGCTTAAAATAAGGCTCACATACTGTGTGAATTTGGTTAAAATCGACTGAATCGAAATTGACTGAATCAGAATTTATAGGGCCAAAAGCAGTTATTTTTCTTAGTGACTTTTCAATATGGCACCACTGGTACAGAAATGCCCAAATTTCAAAATCACTTCTATTAGACCTGGTCCTATTCAATACCAATACATGCTATAAATTTCAACTTTATCGTTCCCGTGAACAGAAGTTTTTGATGCTAAAAATATAGGTAAATGGGAAAGGGTTACCGTTCTTGCGCGTTGTAAAATTTCAAATGTTTTACTTTGGCTATGTAGACAAAGCATAAGATTTATATATGAGTGGCTTTTTTTCCAAAAAACGACAATTTTTCAGGAGAGTCGATAATTTGAAAGTTTTTACTTACAGCGCCTGCCCTTGCTACAGGGTTACCAACATGTTCATTTAAAACAACGCATATTTACAACTAAATATTACCAATATATGCTGAAAGTTTCATTCTGATTTGATGGCTTTGTTAAAAGCTATCACAATTTAAAAATTTTCAAATTTTTCCGATCTCTTTTTAGGCACCTAGTGCACACATGGGGTTAAAAAATTCCATAACTTTACCAGATTCACATTTAAAACACGTTTGAAATTTATTTTGTTAACTATATTTTTGCAAAAGTTATTTGTGGACGGAATTATAGGTATATTAAAAATATCACTAAAATGGCCGCCGACACCAAAGGGTTAAAGATTTTTAACTTTTTGTAAAATTTGGCACCATTCTGCATATACACCAATGTATCCTGAAAATTTCAGTTCAATCGGATGGTGCGTTCTTGGGATTTTTTCACTGAAATTTTTTGATGGTATATATATATATATATACATATATATTATATATACACATATATTAATACTAAAAACTAATTTATATACATATATTAATACTTCTGTTCTTCGAACATTAGTAAAAAGACGAACACATGTTCGTATGTGAGCGAATTTGAAGGCAGAGCGAAGTACCAATCCAGAGACTCGGGAGGCCTTAGCGGTGAACTAGGATAGGATGAATCATGCGATACATTCTAGAGAAGATTATTTTTCCAGAATTTCACTGAAACAAGGAAGAAGAAAAATTGGATAAATATTAGAAACTTTCCAGGCAGAAGAAAAAACACTGGATGACAGTGATTGAAGAGGATATTGAGGGAAACACACAATGAGGAAGACAAAGACCAGCGAACGAGGAAGCGAAGGAAAATCAATGGGATGTACAAGAGAGGAAAAACTATTAAAGGAGAAAGAAAAGAAGCTCGCAATAAACTGGAGCGAAAAAGAAGAGCCATTGGAAGTTACTTGCTTTGGGATGGAAATATTTTTCTTCTGAGACCGAATGTATGGCCAAAAAGGTTTAGTACTGCAAGAAGAAATATATGACCCCAGACTAGGAACATAATCTTGCATTGCCTGCTTCATTTCATTTCATTTGGATTGTGTTGTTTCAGGACGGACTTAAACGGTTGATGTAGCGTGCGTAGCACGAGAAGAGTATCGGCCCAAAAACTCACGACTAGGCTGAGCTAGCTGGCGGAGCAAGGCACGCTGGGCTCTAACAAAGATATTCTTCTAAAATTCATACTGCCCAGGCGATTGCTTGATAGCAGAAGCTAGGTCGCAGCAGTGTATAGGTATAGACACAGCGTAAGAAGTTAGTTCCTAAAATCCAGTGAACTGGCCTGAGATTGTATTGTTGATCAGCCTGGGAAATCAGAAGAAACCGCATGGAACAGAAAGAGGTGCAAGGTAAGATTCGACAACTACATACTCAGGCTAGATTTTTCGTTGCTCACATACGGCTCACTCTCGGAAAAAAATACCAGCACACTCTCAGGTTGCTTTGACAGATAATGCATTGCGTAAATGGAGACGCAATTTCAAGGTCAATGTGTTTTTTTCTGGAAAATGGAGGGAGTTCACTCACTTATCATTCCAAACACTTTGGTATAGATAAGGTCGGTGAGGAAGGAATAGCATTTGGAAACAGCATGATCAATATTTAGTCCACGGAAGAAAGAAAACCAGCTAACTTTTTTAAAATTCCGATGCCATTCCTGGGTAATTAACCTTGCGAGAATTGTACCGAGTAGCAACTGAGATTACATAGGGATGGAACATGGCGGAGATAGATATATTAGTAGAGGGAATATTAAAAAGGATAAGGTCAAGAATGCGACCGTTCAAGTTACGCGTATTGTTAATCTGCGAAAGGGAGCTAACGGAAAGGAAGGAAGGATGAAAGTACTATGGAGAGCTGATTATTAGACTTGATGCAATTCGAAACTGGATCCCAGTCAACGGAACGCATATTGAAATCACCAGAGACTATTAATGGGTCGAAAGGAAAAATTTTATGGAGGTAAGAAGATATCTCAGTAAAAAACATTTCGTACAAAGCGCAAGAACTGCTACAAGAAACATATACAGAGAAAGTTATTAAATGAAAGTTATTAGGAAAACAAATACGAACCATCACACATACAACAGGAAGAGGAGGATGGAAATTCCGACACAGTGATCCATGAAGAGGTTATATATTTGACTTCCAAGCAAAAGCTTCCCTGACCCAGGGGCGCTGTTATTAGCCGGTGAGTCATCGAGTTGTAGGTCGACATTTTGTGGGAAAACCAACAGTCAGACGTGAATGATGCTAGTCTGTGGGTGTGCATGATTTTGTGGTAGATATTGAGAGATATTTCTGGTTACCATTAGATAATACACATTTTTTTCACAATACCTCATCCACTAACGGACAAGCGAACCTTCGTTATGAACTTTTTTTCTAGTCTGTCCATAAATATGTCAATCATAAGCGATAATAAAAGATTTGCTATGAAGATATCATTAATATCTTTGAACTACTTCTCTCTGAAAATAAAAAAGCTTTCACTCATGCAAATTGAGGCAAGTTTCAGTGAGTCTTTCGCCCTCTTCTTTCACTCTGGCAAGCTGTTCTTCTCTAATAGCCAATCCTTAAAGAACTCAAGTGCTTGTTTTGTAACAATTGTCTGTGCACCTTACCAGCGTTTACTATTTTTCTTTTTGATGGGTCTTGTCACGTTTTCTTTAATTTGTGCTTGTTTCTGATCAGGAACGCTTTGAACCGCTGCTTCAGCGTTTACCGCCAAGTCTTCTGTTGGACCCAGACTTAAGTTAAGCACCTCTATTTGTTTTTCCGTGAAACGGACCGTGTACTTGTTCACTATATAGTCCTGGATTGTCTATAAGGTATCCTTTTTTCCCAGTGTTGTTTCCTTTCATTAGCTCCTTTAATATCATTGTGAGAATTCTTCACTTTCTCACCTTCAAAGACCCTCTTTGATTTATCTAATATGTATTAAAATTCTCCTTTTTTACCAAAAGTTTCGATTGTCATTTTCAAATGCAGGGAAAAAGTTTGAAGTTTAATTTCCTCTAAACTTATCCTACCAAATGGGACATAAACTTTACCACGTGACCTCTTGTAAATAAATAATAAATAATTCAACAAATAATTTTAAGAACCTAATGTTCTCAGATATACAGTCTATCTTTATCTCATGCTCTAAAAACTTGATATAACCAGATTTTGTCTTGCTAGTCATTTTAAATTATTTTAAATCGATTTTTATAGCTTTCAAAAAGAGCAATTTTTAAAATTGATATCTGCTGGTATATTTATTTCGGGATGAACCGTTAAATTTGGTGTGGTCTTTGTTGGATTGATATTTTAAAGCATTTTCCAAATTCAGCACAATTTTTAGAAACGTTTTGTCTTCGTAAAATTATTATGATTCGCTAGATGTCGATTACCACAGTTGACACATTTGATTCTTTTAGTTCCGCTTTCAGTCTCTAGACATCTTATTTGCTGTGCTTAAAACTAGATATCAATCAGTTCTTTGCTAAGAATATATACATACATATCTCACTATCAAACCAAAGTCCATGTCATCACTATTCTAAATAATTGAACCTAGAAAAACCTATACTTCGGACCATCTCCTTGTAAACAATTACTCAGCATCTAAATTGAGATGATGTCCGACTAGTCACGATGTCATTGTTTGCAAATAATGCGATCCGTCAATATTCGTGAAATCAAAAATCATAATCAACTTCAAAAGCTACATACCAACCAATCCCAACAAATGAATGACACTTCCTCCATAAATCTCGACTCATCGATTGCTTGTTTGGTTGATTTGTTCGACTACCTGTAAGGTTCGCAATATGTAATTATGACGGAACGTTTCGAATTTTTTCGCCAGCAATTATTCAAACGACAGGGTTCTGATTTATGTACGAATGTTATGTTCAAACACACACACACACACACACACAAAACTTCTGGAATATTTGATTTTTTGTAGTTATCGGGGCAAGTTCAAGGCCCTGAAAATGTTACGAATCATCTTTGAAGCGTCCGAAAGCACGCATAGTTTAATGTCTAACATAAAAATGTTTCCAATTGCCCAAGTACTCGACTACACATCATTCTCGTATAGCTGAGTTTATGGTTAGTAATAATTATGAACGAACGGCGAATCGGTTGCCATTTTATAGACTATTTCGTTAATGATGTTCGTGATAAAATGATGTGTGGTTCTATGCTGTGTGAGTTGGTTCTACTGAAGTATGCTGTTTTTTTTCACGTAAATATAAGGAGAAAGACTTGAAGATTGATTGATGTTAACCCTCTTTGTGTTCGAGAATGAGGTCAATATGTTGAAGAAGTTTGAATTGAAAATGCATAGTTCGAGGAATTATGAGCGAAACTATTTTCAAAAAGCGATTAAAACTTCCGGTTCGGAAGCTTTTTTTTTTTGAATATTTTGAATTGTTATATCTTGCTATCATGCAATGAACATTTTTGACCGGAACCAGAAAATAATTAGCTCACGTGAAATGAAAAAGCTGTATTAATTTTTTTAATAAAAAACATGGCAAGCCTATTTTTACAGAATAAATCTTTAGATAGATTTTTTCTGCATTAATACGATTTTACCATTTAAACTCTTTGTACTTAAACAAACAGTATCGGGTACTTGTCCTAAATTTAACATCTTCCTTCCCTTCAGGGTTAAAATCTGTTCATAGAATACCCAAAACGATGATATCTCGAAGATCAAATTCGTAATGTGATAATGAGATGAAATTAACTAAGCAATAGGTAGCTTCATTACTACTGATCCCAAAACAATTTACACTATCTTATAGCCCATGGAATAGGGTACGTAGAGTAGCCGTACTTTAATTTAATGTTCTGAAATTTTTTCATGGACGTTCAGAATCGAATTTTTCTACTTAAGCAAACGGTCTCTCGTCATCAACGTACAAAATTTCAAATTGTTCTTGATGATCGACAGGCTGATGGTAATATGTTTGGATTTTTGCATTTCTTAGATTTAAATGAATTTACAGCTAGAGATTTGCTTAATGTTAGAAATGAATCATAAACGGAACTACAATCAACTTAAAACAAAGTAAGCTGAATTCGAATTTCAGTAATTTTTAAGTTTCTGTGAAAATTGATTTTGGATTTTGAAGAGGTATTCAACGGAATGATGAAACATGGAGCAAAAGTGTTAGAACCCTGACCAAAACACTGAAACGGTTGTTTTGTACAGCAAGTATTTTTGGCTTAGTGGCATTATCTGAATTGTGCTTGATATAATTCACAGTATACGGACATGGGGAAAATTTGCTGTAAAATTTATTTTTTATTTTGTCAAATCAACTAGCATTCTCATCGTAAGAAAGCGTCTAGTGAAGACAGAATGGTACGAACCGTAAAAATTATATTCGGTTGGCATATTTAGATACGAATATGTGTGATTTGCGGAGGATTGCATATTAATTTTTGTAGCCTTCAAATCAGCTCCCGTAAATTTACATACTCCCAATGAAACTCACAAATTTTATGAAGGAAAGCACCTGGAGACATTTTCAGTGAGAACCGTGCTGCGGGTTATGAAAACGAGTACTAGCCGTAATTGAAGTGGTGAACGGAGAGAGGAAGGATAAAAACTTCATTGAACTAATCAGTTTGTCCTTGTGACTGATTCTCAGGCCATACAATTTCGTTGTTATCTCCTGGTGCTTAAATTCTCTGGTGACAAATAACTGAGCTATAACGGATAAAGTGAAGTAAACCCGGTACCCAAGATGGAGATGTAAACATTCGGATTGGCGGGAAAATAGTCTGACAGGCTATTAAAATGCGGATTTGGTAGCTCTTATCTTATGTCAAACACGGGGGTTCAAGCTTAAAAGGTTAATCTCTAAGCTCTCAAGTTAAGAATGATCGGTGAGCTTCCAAGAGAAGCAGCGAGTTTTATGATATTTGCGCAAATAGTTTGAGACACAATAGGCTTGGATGGGTTAGGGAAGACACAAAGTAGGGTGTACTTTGGCACAAAAGAGGCCCGTTGTGATGCTACAGTAATTTTATAAACTCTCTCTTATTCACTAAAGTCAGGAAATCATCTGCTTCTTTTGATGAGCCGCACTATCATCTTTAAATGGACCAGGGACAGTTCGGCCAGACTTGAGAGAAAGAGTGCACCAAGTACCGCAACTCTTCTCCTCACAAAAGCCAGGCACTGGGACATGAGATGGATGATGGATTCTTCCTTGCCCTCAGAGCCACAGCTCCGTCAGAAGTCGTTGAACCCTGTGCCCAATCGTTGCATATGCCGTCCCATGAGTAAGTGGCCTGAAAGAACGCCCATAGCACAACGCAGAACGCATCGAGCAAAGCCAAATAGCATCCATGGATACCCCGGACTGCCTTGTTATCGCACAGGATGATGCATCTGCACAGGAATTCCTAGCGTCCTCAAGGTATGTTTGGCCTGGTGGCCAATTTGTCCGATGTCATCGGTATTCCTATTGAGAAGGAGCATGAGACCTCCGGTAGCAAGGTACCAAACCTAGCTAGTTCATCGGCCTCACAGTTGCCCTGAAAACCCTTATGTCCAGGTACCCAAATCAATTGTACAGCCGAATGTCTCGCCGAACATCTCCCTAAAAGATGCACGGCATTTAGCAAGAATTATGGACATTCTACAAGGACCAGCAAGGGGCCAAATAGTCGCTTGGCTATCAGTCAAAATACCAATATTGACTCCGGATATTCGATTACACAGAAGGCAGTCAAATGCTTGAAAGTAGCCGCAGCCTCCGTCTGAAAAACACTACAATGGTTTTTAGGCGGAGGGACAGCTTGAAATTCAGGGCCTTTCCGAATTGACGTCTTCGCCTTTGCCTTCAGCTTGTTATAACAGAATGTGACGTCAGATCAAGTCTAGCCTGTCCGAATTCAGTACGCCTTGTCATTGCTCTCCTGTATAACACTTGACGAAGTCAAGTTCTGATTTGACTTTTCTTTGACTTGATGGTGTTTTGAGGCAATGTTACGAAGCAAAGCCACAGATTTGGGACACCTCGTCTTGGTCTGCTTCTAATTGTTAAAATAGCTCAGCTACTCTGCGGACATCACAATCTGTGATACCAAGCTAAAGATGAGGACGAATTTGGAAAGGCCCTCAACTCATCTGAGTATACACTACTCCCGACTCTATTGTTTAGCTTTGAGCCATCGTTGTACAGATGAATAAGCTCACTTTTGCGGGTGACACTATTATGCCAGTCATTCCTGCTAGGAATACGAGTTGTGAACTCCAAATCTAGTAGAAAGTGCGGAGCGATATAGTTAATACCCGCTTCCACAGCCAAGTTCGTCGCATGGAATAGAACTCTGTTCTATTACATGCTGAGATACAATTCAGTCTCGTAGCAGTAAGATTAGCTTGCTGCAAAATCAGTAGGTTGGCTGGTAGCCAATGACACGAAAAGTGCCTTAATAGAGGTAGTGCGGAGTGCTCCAGTTACCAGAAGTGCAGCCAACCTTTGCACTTTTTCAAGCTGACGTCTGCAGGTAGCCTTAAGAACAGCATGCCAGCAGAACCCCAAGCAATAGAAATGGCTCGCCCAAAGCAGTATGAAGCGAAGCAACAGAACGAGGCTACCATCCCCATGTCGCCCCTATGGCTCTTTAGCAGCAGTAAAGTGAAATGAACGCCTTCCGCACTCTTTCTGCTATACTGTAGCTCCATAGTAACTTTGAGTCGAGGATGAGCCCTAAATACTTGCCCCTCTGGCTCTGGTCAATGGAGGACCCGTTTAATTTCGGTAAATCAAAACGACGAAACTTTGTACTTCCTTGCAAACAGTACTAGGATTTAGATGCTTGAATTTTTCGCTTGCGGTTGTTGGAAAAATTTTTAGAAGGCAGAAAAAGTACGGAAAACGGATACAGAAGTTAGAGATATTGCAGTGATCGGCTGGATTTCGTTTTTTTGAAGGAGGTAGATCACTTTGAGATTTTAGCTAGAAACCTTAGTTTATCGGTGCAAGAGTTTTGCTTGAAAAATATTGTAATTAGGTTCCAATATAACCAATATGAGATTTTAGTTAGAGAAGTAAAATGATTGAAAGTGGCAAGATTTGAGATCAACAAAGTCGTTAAGAGCTAAGCAGCGAGTGGAACAAAATTTTCAAAGATAACAAAACCAGAACAAGAAGTTATAAAAAAAACGCATTTATTCTACGGCGGCAAGGCAAGTCCAGAGACATGACGGCAGGCAATATCTTTTGAGTGGTTGGAATTTCGTTTAAATACCAGGCGCACTCTGAAGCCATTTTGACTGGGTATCACCTTGTCGTCGTGGAATATGTCACACCAAGATTGCCTAGAAATCAGAATGAGGATGACTCCAAAGATTTTATCTATGCAGTTGGGAGTGAGACACAGTCTGAAAATCTACTCGTGCTTCGATTCTGCTGGTCCAAGCTTCATATGTGACTGCAATGAAGGACCCTGCTTGCAGTGAAAGATCACAGGTTTCCATTGTGGAAAATTTGTCAAACTTGTTGATTGTATCTCATGTGGCTGCAAGTTTGAGAAAGGCGAGTAAGGCATCGAGTAAGGCATCAACTGCGGCCGTAGCTGGGGAAAAGATACTTTCTTTCAAATTGAAACAAAGCAGGAGGAAGAATACAGTGAAGTAGACAACGCCAGATTATGTGGAGAGGATGTCCGCAGGAAATAGGTACTCTGAACTCTAGAAAACTGTGGAGGCTCTCAATCGCAAGCAATGCAAGTAGGGTGCGCTAAAGGAGTCAGCTACTGGTGCAGGCGGACATGGAAGTCAATGCAATGAAGGGTGCAATCATTTCTCTATAAACCGGATGTCAGGAAAGGAAGCGAAAAAACGTTGGCTGATAATGCCGATGCTGGTTGCTCGGATCTGAAATGTCTTGAAAAGACAACGGGGCGCAAAACTCCACAAACTGGATATTGCGAACCAGGAAATTTTCTCAGCTGTCTTTAGAGGAGAGTTCTGTAAAAGAAGTCAATCCTTCCCGATGCAAATCGTGGCAACGAGACAACACTGAAAAGCAAAGAGGAACCGGCTACACCAGAGAACTACTTGCCGGCCAGCACAGATGCCAAATCTGTCAGCTTTGGAGCGTGAAAGAAAAAAAAAGTAGCAGTGAAAATCATTGTCGATTTTCCTAAACGTGCGCTGACAAAAAGTACCAAAATTTGCGGGAAAAACCTTGTTGAGACTGGTCGGTCAGACACAAAGAGCTCATCTGCGGAAACTTATCCAGAATCTGCATTACCTTCTGTCTTCTTGTGACAGCTGGACAAGGATAATAAGCTGTGTGCTATTCTTCGGAACGAGTTGTGGAGAGATACAGTGGAGTTAGGGCTTGTTCTCAGCTTCAGGTTTGTAGATGGTCATCTTCCAGTCGTCTATTTAACCAAATATCGAAGGAGTTAATCAGAGATTGATCCAGTGCTAAATATTTGCAATCGATCCAAAGTTACCATTCTAGGTTCTGATATTGTCATTTCACGTCAGATCTTGGATCTCAAGTGCTCGCAGGACTGCAAGTGATATCTCTGGCATGTTCGGTAAACTTAAGCTGAGAATCGAGCTCGAGTACAAGAATGTCAGGAAGAACCATGTCACTTGTGAAGTTGATTTCAACTTCGGTTCTCAGGGATTGATACTGCATCATGCTGAGCTAATTCTTAAACAAATTCAGAAGATCTGATGCAAAACTTCCCGATAACTGTCTCCTGAGTAAAAAGCAAAGATCGAGTGGAAACTCTCGTATAGTGTTTCTTTCAACGACGTTACGCTAAAGCTGTCTAAGAGTCCTTGGAAAGAGATCCACAATATCATTTCTGGGCACTTCTAAGCCATTTATATGATTAGACCTAAGTGTCCTAGGGTGATTGAGCCCTTCAACAAATCTAAACGGTTTCGGGCTGAACAGCTTAAAGTTCCTTGGATCCAAACAGTCATCCCATTAGGTTTTGGTATGAAGACTACCTTAACCTGTTGCCAAGCTGACAGGTTCCGTTAGATTAGATTGCTTGGAGGTAGACCCAATAGATTTCTTTTGGGTCTACCTCCAAGTGGTCAATTCATTCCCTTAGCAAAGATGCTTTCGTGGAAAAAGGGAACCGAGGAAATAATTACTGGGTTAAGTCAAATTGAACTCTAACAGACAGAACGTGTCCTAGTGGTATGACAAACACAACGAAGTTAAAAGAATATTAGTTAGATACTCTGCCTAGGGCCATACTAAGTAGCTATGGAGATGCCTGCCCAATCAGCCATAGCAGATGGTGCAAGATGGTTCCCTGGTGAAACCAGGAGCCACATAAGCTCAGGAAAAATACCAGGAAACTCCTCAAGCTAGCTTGCAAGAGCAGCACAAAGGATGAAGTGCTCGCCGACAGAATCATACAAAAACATTAAAAAATTTGCTGAGGACCTTTAAAAGAAATCTATCAGATCGTTCTTTGAAAGACTAGAAGGTAGGCGAGAGACGGAGAGGCTGCTCGAACTATTCAGATTCAAGGAACTTTAGGCTGATCAGCATAAAGTTGTTTGGAGTTACGGCGGTTGATCCAAAAGTAATGAGAACCCAAGGCGAACCGAAGTGATTAAACTTAAAAAAAAAAATACTTTTCAACATAGTCTCCTAACGAATTAATACATTCAGTCCATTTTTTTCCAAACCCAAGATACCCTTAGAAAAAAATTATTTATCTCTTCTCCCCCAAAACGCCTCAACAGCGGCAATCATTTCGATATCATCTTCAAATTGCTTGCCCCGAAGGTGTACCTTGAGCAGAAGAAAGAGGAAGAAGCCACTGGGAGCTAGATCTTGCAAATAGGGTGGATGTTCAAACAGTTCAAATCCTGTTTCTTAAATTCCAGCCATCGCGACTGCAGCCGTGTGCTCAGGTATGTTGTCTAGATGAAACAGCACTCCGGCTCGCAGTTTTTTGCGTCTTTATTCTTTGATAGCCTCCCGCAATTTTCTCATTTGGTCTGCGTAGTAAGAGCCCGATATAGTGGCTCCCCGTTTCAAACATTCCACCATAATAATTGCATCAACCTCCCAAAAACTGATGCCATAGCCTTCCCTGCCAAGCTCGACACTTTCAATTCCTTCGCCGTCACTCCGCCACTTTCACGTTATCGATTGCTGTTTGGTTTCTCGATCAAAATTGTGGATCCAGGTCTCGTCCGTGGCTACAAAACGTGACAAATAGTTCTCCTGATCTGCCAAGAACTTTTCAAGATTCACCCTCGAAATGTCGATTAGTTTTTTTTGACTTGTCGGTTAACATTCTTGGCACCCAACGCGTAGAGGCCTTCTTCGCATATAATTCATGGGTAACGATTCGTTAAACACTGTCATACGCGATCCCTATGACCTCAGCTACATATTTGATGGTCACTCTTCGTTCTACCAACCCGAGATCTCCGAATTTTTTCACGTTGTCTTCAGTGAGGGACGTGGATGGTCGTCCTTCGCTTTCCCACCTTAAACTCCTTGGCACAGCGTGCAACAGTGGAATATGGAGACGAGAGTCCTTTAATGTTTCCACCTAGTCGCTGTCTATGTCTTTGGCAGACATTTTTTTTTAAAACACAGGTACTTAATGACAGCTCTAATTTCATTTTTCTCCATTCTGATGTTCTCTCTTGGACTGTTCGTATTTAAAGGAATGTACCTCCCTGGAATTGTGGCCTATTTACATATATTTTTTTTATGCTGACTTAGTGGGTATATCAAGTAGTAAAAATTTTTTTTTTTTTGAATTGTATGCGAACTGGAAATAGCCGATTATCACTACTTTTGGATCAACCCTCATGTTGAAGACACATGCGTCCTAGCGCGCTTAAGTTTAATGGACACCAAATTTGGTAAAACTATAGACGAAGGAAAAAAACAGATATGAAGAAAAGAAAAAAGAAAGGTTAACAAAAGGTGTAGAGAATCTGATGCTGAAGCCAGAAAACTAGTGGAAAAGCAATGATGTGTAAAATATGCAGGTCAAACTAGCAGCAGCATTGACAAGGAAGCCAAGGTCAGAGTAGGAGAAGAGCAAAGGAAATGTTTTGTAGCTGAAAAACATTTAATGATACTTCGCAACATTGAAAGTGAGGGAATTCGCTGTGCTCCAGTTAGCTAAAGCATCCAAATCGTTCTGTTATATGAAACAGTCACTAGCGGATTCAATTACTCCAAATTTTTTAAGATAATCAGCATACAAAGGCAGGGTGAGTCAAAGAGAGAAAAAATATCGTTAATAAACAAAACGAACAATAAAGTGTCAGGAGTGGATCCTTGCGGAATTCCTGAGGTAGGCAAAAAGGATCTGAAAGAGTAAGAGTTAACAGTAACAACACAAGAGCGATCACAAACGTAGGAAGAGAACCAAGAAAAAAGGACACTGGAGAGACTAAACCCAGTCAGCTTTGACAGAAGAATATCATGGTTTACAGAATCAAAAGGTTTGGCAAAGTCTGTATATAGGACGTCTATTTGCTTTTGCTGGTCGATTGTGGAAGCAACGGTGTTTGTAAATGACAATAGGTTTGTGACGGTTAACTTATTTTTAATGAAACCATGCCGTTCACTGGCTAGCAAGGGTACATTCGATTCTAAACGACTCTTTTGTGGAGTTTACTTAAACATGGGAAAGGGATCTGGGACGGCAATTAGAGATAGAAGAAATATCACGAGCTTTATGGATGGGAAACATATTGGCCGATTTTCAAAGGGATGGAAAGGTTCCAGTTGAGATGCTAGGGTGAAGAATGATTGACAGAAGAACACAAGGAAGATGAAAGTGATTTGACGAAAAGATTCGGAATGACGTCAGCACCAAAGCTAGTGTTTGCATTAAGAGACATAATGAATGACTCAATGTCCAAAGATTAGTAAACAAAGAATAAATGATACAAGCATATCAGGAGAAAATGATTGCTGGCAAGGATTTACTGTGACGGGAGGTGAAAGAAGAGAAAAATTGAGCTAGCATCTCACAAGAATCTTTAGGAGAGGATGCAGACGTACCATGAAAATACATAACAGAAATAATGACAGAGAAAATTTTAAGGAAGTTCATATAGAACCAGAAATGCTTAGGATTGTTGAATGTAATAGAAGCTCCAACATGCTCAAGGTTAGCATGCATCGCGTCATTGGCTGCCTTTTTAGTAGCAGCCTGTAGCCTTTGAGACTTTAAAAGGTCATTAAGTGAGCCAGACCTTTTGTATTTGCTACGAGCTGCATCATCATCGCAATCGCGACATTGACGGTGAACGACGCAAGATCGGAACTTCTTTTGCAGCGAAAGGAAGAAGTGCAACAGGTATTTAAGTTGGGTAAGAAGGAATAACATTTGTAGAGAGCATCATGCGCACCAGTTTGTAACATTTATTTCATTGGACAATTGAAACGAAAGTAGATGTAGATTTAACTTAAGACGAACGGTTTAGAGTTAATTCCATAAAGATAGGAGTTTGATGAGGATCAAGGCGCACATGTGGAAATAGAAAATGACTCAAGCAAAAAGAAAAATGAAGAAGATTAGTCAGAACAAAATCGAGAATATTCTTTTTAGCATTGGGAATGCTGCTGAATTGGGAAAGTGAACAAAGGGCGGCCATCATAGGCGGGCCGTGGCCTAAAATCTGGCAGGGGCCAGGGACTGAAGGTTCAAGGCATGCGATGAATTTGTTTTTGCTTGTACAAGTACTGTTCATACAACTTATATATTTTACTAATACATTATATATTTGTTGATTTATTCTTTGTTATTTGCTAATGCATAATGTATTATCAAATAAACTTCTTGTCTGTGAATACGTATGAGCTACTACCACATGCATATAATGTGAATGGTAGGTATGAGCTACACATGAATTATCAATGACCGCTAAGAAAGAAAGCTTGTATGAATTATACGGGAATAGAATGGAAATAATTAGATATGTAAGAATATTTTTTTGTTTACAAGCTAAATATATTGCAACTTATACTTGAAGAAGAGGATAGCTTAGTTTCAAAATATTTTTGAAAAAATTGGAATATATTAAGCTTGGAAGGAAGAAATTGATCTCTTGCAAACATTTGTTACCTAGAAAAACCGAAAACAATTTGGCAAGATGAAAAGTGCTGTAACTTACTCTTTTCGAGCCATTTGGTTTGCAGGAATATCTTTGTAGCCCTAACTGCGTGTCCGAAGCTAAATGAAACAGCACAAAACTTTGAAACTAATGCTTTTTGCTGTTTTCCGTTTACGCGATCCTCTGGTAAATGTGAGATTCAGAGAGTCCTTTTCTGCGAATGATTTAATTTTTCCCTAAACTACATACAAGTCTTCTCGCTCAATTAGTAGTGTTCTATTCACAAGATTTATCCCATCCCGAAGAGTTGCATTTTTAGTTTGGAAATATGTGCTTAACATGTTCGTTATAAAAAGAACATAGTGAAAGACGAAAAGATTTACTACAAATTTAGGATTATTGATTGAATGAAAGATCTCCAATGAATAAACTGAGTCGTTATATTTTCCCTCACTCATTTCTTTTTCTAAAGCCTCTTTCATAGTCTCATAGCTATCGATCACATATTTGCAATTGCGAAATCTCATTGACTAACGAGTTGAGCTTAAACTTCTCATTCCACGCCTTGTGTTTAGACCAACTGCCTCTTCAAGCTGCTTCAACAATTCGTGTTGTGATGGCTTCGAAAAGTGTAGGTTAAGGGATTCGATGGCATTGAAAAAGGATATACACGTTTTGATGGTGAAAAATGTGTTCATCACAACCAGGATAATTTTATGAGCTAGACAGTGTACAAATGTGGCTGCAGGGTGTTTCATCTTAATTTAGATTTTTACACCACTTTCTTGTCCTGACATGACACTAGCACCATCATAAGACTGTCCAACAACAGACAATTCGAGAATTCCGTAGCTGTCTAACAGGCTCAAAATTATATCTGCTAAATACGAGATATTTCTAGCTCCTGAACAGTCTACAAAGCTTGAGAACCTTTCTTCGACTGCTAGCTTTTTAGCAAATCTGACAACTACGGAGAATTGGTCCTTTTGTGGACCCTTGTTGCGTCTGCCATAATGGATATCAATCCGCAATCTTTTATTTCAGCTGTATTATCCTCGCAAACGATTTCAGCAATTATTTTCATCAATTCATTTTGTATTTTGCCACTACAGTAGTTCGCAATCTTGCTTTTAAAATTATTTATTAATAATGCACAAAATTCCAAATAAAAATCACGGTTATCACTGGCATCACTTTCATCATGTCCTCTGAAAGCACGTCTTTGGCGACTGAGACACGTCGTAAGGTCGATAACCTTCTCCAAATAATTTCGGTTCATCGCTTCTATGTTCAGAGGGAACACTATATCTTCGCTTCCACAGGAAATCTCCAATTTATTTGCAGATCACTTTCAAGATTCGTTCTGTCCTCCTTCGATCCCTACAATAAATTCAACTGTCTACCCAAACTTTATCCACACCACTCATTGAGGGAATCATTCTAACAAAAGAGGCAATTGCCAACGCTATCAAAGAGCTAAACATTAATAAAGGACCTGGCCCTGACCTAATACCTCCCTGCTTTGTGATACAGTGTATCAATCAATTGATAACCCCTCTGTGCATAATTTTTAACAAGTCGCTGTCATTAGGCGTATTTCCATCCTTTTGGAAATCTTCCCATATTACGCCTATTTTCAAAAGTGGCGATAAAAGATCTATTGACAACTATCGAGGCATCGCTATTCTCTCAGTGATCCCCAAACTCTTCGAGAAGCTCGTCTGCGATCAACTGACTTTCATAATAAGTCCCCTTCTCAACCAACAGCAACATGGGTTTAGAAAAGGCAGGTCAACTACCACGAATCTCATGATCCTGGTTTCGGACGTCCTTTGTGAGATGAAAAAGGGAAACCAGGTTGATGCGATTTATACTGATTTCAGTAAGGCCTTCGACAGAGTCGACCATCAAATTTTGACGCAGAAATTACTTAATTTCGGTATATCTGGCTGCCTACTTAACTGGCTTAAATCTTATCTTTGTGACAGAACCCAGATTGTCAAATTCCAAGGAAAATTTTCAAAAACAGTTTTTGCTCTGTCGGGGGTGCCGCAAGGCAGTCATTTGGGCCCTCTTCTCTTTAATATTTTCATTTCAGATCTATCTAGGATTTTATTTGATACCCCACACCTCTTCTACGCTGATGACTTGAAATTGCACCACACTATCAAAACGCAGTCCGACATTGATTTTCTTCAATCAAAACTTGTATCTCTCAAACAGTGGTGCCTCCTGAATAAACTAAATCTCAACGTCGACAAGTGTCGAGTGATAAGTTTCTCCAGGAAAAATAGTGTAATAGCCAATTCATACTATCTTAATAGCAACGAACTTATTATGGTTGAACATATCTTAGACCTAGGTGTAACCCTAGATACCAAATTGCGCTTTAATTTGCAGATCGACAAAGTCTTGTCGAAAGCGAGCAAACAATTAGGTTTCATTAAGAGGCGCGCTAAAGAGTTCAAAAACATTTGGGCTACTAAGTCTCTATATACATCACTAGTGCGGCCTTTACTGGAATACGCCTGCATAGTCTGGTGCCCAGCTTTTCAACTACACAGCGACAGGCTCGAATCAGTTCAGAAACAATTTTTGCTTTTCGCCTTGAGGCACCTCTATAATCCAAACGACTTTAGTAATCTTCCCTCTTACGAATACAGACTTGGTCTTTTAAACCTAATGACTCTTTCATCAAGAAGAACCATAATTAGCGCATGTCTAGCCTTTGATGTCATTAACGGAACAGTTAGTATAGCAGCTCTCTCTAGCCGAACTACTTTCAACAATCAAATAAGACGGACTATGCATACAACCCTCCTTAAGGAATACCAGCACCTTACAGTTTATGGGTATAATGAACCCATCAATAGGTGCTGTAGAACATTCAACACTGTAAGTCATCACTACTCTTCAGGTATCACCAAATCCACTTTCAAAAATAACTTGACAAAGGCCCTATTAACTTCTTAACCTACTTATTTCCCATCCTTATTCGCCTAAATGCAAATAAACATTAACTTGAAATACTTGCTTGTTCTATTCTATGCATATTCTATTGTAATATATATTGTATCATGCCTTGTTTGGCAAATAAATAAATAAAATAAAAATAAATAAATAAATATTCCAAGACTGTTCAAGCACCATATCATTTACTGTATTCCAAGTACTATTCGAGTTTTCTCATTGTGCATGAATTTTACTATCCGGATCGCGAAGTTTGGTCGAGCTGAAATTTTGGTGTATTTTTGCCGACAATGGAAACTCTATGGAAAATTTCACATTGTGATAACTTCACACCGAGTCATCAGATCATCACAAAATTGACAAGACTCATCAATGGGCATCTAAAATAAGTTTCTGTCGTTTTTAAATAATGTCTGGGTAACCTTGCAGCTACCATAAGTACGTAAACACAAATCTTTCATACGGCTGTTAGAATAAAATGCAAATGATTGATGAATTTGATACTATATTTATACAGTCAAATCTAAACTTGTAAAATTCCCAATCGCACAAAAATTGCACCGAATTATTTATATTTTTAGCACCTGGAACTTGCGTTTACGGTATCTTGCTACCGGATAAAATTCATAGGATATAGTGGTCTTGAGTAGATACAGGTCTGACAAAAGTTTAATGAATATGATAAGAACCATGTGGCAGCTGTGTCACTATGAAAAAACGTCCGGTGAAATTGAAGTGCTATGCCTTTTAACTTCCGATGCAGTTATCAAATTATAATAAAATTCACACACATTTAACCTGAGTGTAAACCAAATAGGTCATAGATAGCATAAAAGTGGCAGGGATGCCATTTTTATTCTCCAAATGTCTTCGAAAATTGTATTCTACGTTAATTACCTTATCATCTACCATTTTAATACTTAGACTATGTTATGTGAAAAAACATAATTGCATAAAACGCTAGTTTATAAAAGTGTTCTTACCTAAATATCTGTATATTGCCTAGTAGGAATGAACAGATAATCTTAATAAAAAAAGGATGTTTGGCGAGGTGTTTTTCGTCTTTTTTTTAACGTTTAATTTGTCGAAATTAAATATTGCCGTCCATTTCTCGAAATAAGTCCCATAACATCTAATTAATACCGCAAGTAACACAGACTCTATGTTATAAGTAGTGTAAGTTGGTATAGGCAGACACTGCTGCACTACACAACTGTTGCTGTAACCACAAAAACCTAAGAGGCGAAAACTTAAGTGTCTGCTGTTGGCAATATTTATTTTTCTGGGAGGGGCCAACCTAGGGTCTGGGGGGGTCCCGATTCAGCCATCAGATTTTAACGAAATTTACATAGTACTTGGATGTTATTTTATGTAACATTTGATGAAAATTTGGTTGAAAAATTAGTATAGGGCTGGCAGCTGTGGTGAGTTTTGTCTCATAAATCTTGCAAATTTGCTCAGCAAAATAAAGGTTTTTTCCCTATAACTTCCGGTCCAGTGTAGAAATCGAAACGAAGTTCATGCAGTAAATGGACCTTAATGTGAAGTAAATGTCGTAGGAATTTCGTACAAAAATCATGAAAGGGCTGCCAGCTATGATAATTTTTGTAATTTTGTGGAATTTCTTTACTGAGCGATTATGTCATTAGATTTGCAATTGAGAATGATCCTGCAATGAAAATTAACAACAAATATTAACGTTTTAAAAATTTGAAAAGTTCTGAGGGTGGTAACCCTAAAATTCTTTTCACCCGTATACCTTCCAGCGCAGTGATTCAATCGAAACGAAATTTACTGGTTGGGTTTAACTTAACGTGAAGCAGATTTGGTATATTTTTTTATCTTGCTGCTGACACAGGGTAACCAGCATTAGCCATTTTCGTAAATATTGCACCAACAGATGCTTCAAATTACGTTCTCATATACAAAGCATTTGCGATAAAAATAAGAAACCAATTTTTACATTTTCCGAGTTTTGAACATTTTTCGCCTCAAACAACGTTTAACCGCTGAAACTTTCGATGAAATCCTGCGATGAGAACGAAATTCAACGGATAAGTTGATTTAAGTATGAGCTTGTTAAGGTAAACTTATTGCTGCTTCATTGGGAAAGTGTTGCCAGCACTGAACATTTTCATCATTTGTGTTATAGTTGAGTTTTGTTGCTTGGGATAAGGAATGGTTGTACAAAATAGTGTATTATTTTGTCACTCAAAGACAATTTCTTCGAAAATTAGTTTTTTAGCGGTTCAGGTGCGCTGGAGTTTTTTTGTTTTCGGAGAGAATCTCTCCGTATTCGCCCGGTAACGGCTTTGACCACTGCTGGTGTCGTTGATTCAGGAGAGTGGCTGCTTCTGGCTCTGCCATTGACAGAAGTCATCTTGGTAAATCTTTTGATTGTACGGTGGACGAATTATTTGGTTATACCTAGCGGTTGCTACCAATTGAAAATTTCGACCGGCGTTTTGTTGCACTTGCGTAGCACTATGACCACGGCACAATTCTCTTTGACACCCCCCTCCATGTTGTCCACTCAGACTTATGAGAGCAACTGAGGTCTTTGTAGCAGATGGAGACTTAATTATAAATATTTGAATTTCAAATATAGCTACAGAATTTATAGCTAGTTTAGGTACATATGTATATCTCCAGGCAACCAAGATTCTGTTAGGCAGACAATATCATCAGACGCAATTACAGAGGATATCTTTACGAACGTTTTGATAATAGATTTTCAGAAATCAGTTCAAGCTCTGCTTTTGTTCGATGTTCTGGAAGCTCTTTTAACCATTCGAATTTTACGAACTATTACCGAATAGTTTTTTTTGTTCAAATTTTCATTCTGTATCAGCGATCCAAATAATGGAATAATTTATATTATATATAAATCTTTTTAACTTTTAAATGTAAAAAGATTTACATAACTGACTTAGTCATCTCAATCTGAATCTTTTATTCGAAGCATTTGCTTACGATTTGCTGACTGCATCTCTCGATCAATCGGCCAAATATTCAAATCATTTGCATAAAAGTAGTCACCCGCTCGACACCATCCGCTCACCCGTTGCTGACACAAATTTACACTGAAAATCTGCAAAAAGTCGTTAGAGGCACACATAATTCATGATTTATCGCTAGCATCTTCATAAACGCGAACAAGTTAGAAATCGATCTCGTCCAGGAAATGGAAAGAAATCCATTTCGAAAAGGTCAAACACGAAATAAAGAGCAGACGATATGATACGATAAGGTTGGCTTTTCGAGACTCGAACGAACCAACGGCTAAAATATGACAGCTACTGCACTACTCGGATTATTGAATTTAATGATATCCAATTACACACACACAGGCATATTTATCTGTAGTTGAACTATCTGCTCATCTGGCTATAGTTTTCGCAATTTTCTCAATTTATTAATTTTAAATTGCGATTTCTCGATTTCGATGCTGCCATTTAAGCTGGCTGGCTGCCTGATTGTGCATCTATGCACTTTTCCTTGCTTAGATACGCATAGGAAGCGCTGCATAGGAAAAGTGGCTCGAGTCGAAGCGATCGAGTCGACAGTGACCAACCAAACTTGTTAACATCGAAAGGAACCTTGCTTAAATATTTAGACCGGATTTCGAGTTTCTTTTGGAACAGCATCAACAAGTTGGTTGACTCAGGTTGGCAGCCGATTGCTGATGCCAACAACAACAACGCCAAGCCTCGGGCTTGTGGACTTTTGAAGATAGCATCGTCCGTATTCAGTATCAGTCGTCTACCATTCCGATTTCGATTCCGCGTGGCTACTATGCTGCCTGACTGCTCGTTTACTATCTGAAATCCGTCGAACTACATAATGCACCGTGAAATTTATTCAGTCGAATCCGAAATGGCAAAAATTGAACAGAAATGATGGCGAAAGTTCACTTGTAGCACGGATTCGTAGATATCTGATGCGATGATTGCAGTTTTGTCGATTCGTCCGTTGCACACAGAATCGGTTATGTAAGGAAATGCAACGATTTGTAGTTGAATGATGTTCGTTTAGAGAAACATAAATCGCTGCTGCGAACCCTATTCAGGAAGAATGACCTCAAAATATGATTCGAGCACATTAGCAGCCGCTACATAGGAATTTCATGCTTGGTTTGAGAATTATCATTTGATTGATGATCTGCTCAGGGAAAAATTGCGATTTTCTTCGGATGATTCGAGCAACCAAAAAAATCTAATTCATTTCAGCTCATACATATGTGTAAACAAGATCTAGAAAAGCCAATCACCACCATTGAGAACCAAAAAAAACCATTATAACTTTGCGGTATAGGAGGCGTTAAATACCACCTTCGGCTAATATCTTTAATCGTAGAACAACATCGAATCAACAAACCTGCCCAGTTACAGTTTTTCCCATTAATTTTCCTCGGGAATTTTCATTCGTAATGCATGTTGGTCGCACATATCACAGCACCTATCCATTTAGTTGGCACAGCAGCCAGTCTTGTAGTGCGATCGCTATACAATCCGAAAAAGATAAATGAAAACAATCTGAATTCAGATCTTTCGTGCATCTAGCCATAGCGACAGGTAGGAAATGTAGGAAGATACATACATTCATTAGTAGGGCGAATCGTTTTGATGCACGACCACCGCCATATGTTATGTTCTCGATGTGCGATCTTATGCACCTTTCATCTAACTGACTCGTGAAAGACTTTCTTTCTCTCTAGCCATCGTATACCCTGCGAATCATACTAAACAGTTAAATGATCTTAAAATCACCTGCAGCTCGAAGTGCGACTGACTTTGGTATGTTCATTTGCAGTGCGGCTACCACTAATCGTTTTGTTCTGCTACTTCTTCTTCGTCTCCTTCATCATCTTCAAGAACCCAAGAGTCAGTCTAGCAGCTTGTATGTATTACGAAAAGATGAAATAAGAATTCGGAATGGAAAAACGTGGAAATATTAAGCGAAACAAAAAAATATGTAGATAAAAAAAACTAAAACAGTGCATTCATCTATCGGACGCAATGAACAGTTAACGGCTGCTTGGAAAATATTCGTATCTCAGATGAACTGTAATAATATTCATGTGCAACGAAATAATGACAGTAGACCTTGAACTGAAACAGCACACTGTAAAGGTTCGCGATGGTAATTCACGAACGATAATAACGGCGACGATGGGCCTAGATTTTTGAGAGGTGTTGTGTTTGCATCTAAAGGTTTCTTGTGAATGCAACGGCTGGCTCTGGTCTCGACTAGTTGTAGCAAAAAAAAATCTGAAGAGTTTTATTGTATCTTTTCGTACAATAGATGTTTGAAATATATTCACCTTTGTATGTTCCAAGTTCAGAAATACCATGTACCTGATGTTGTTGCTTCAATGGTTTTTTGGAAAAATAATTTTTAGTGCACACGATTTACTCAACGGTTTTTATGTTTTGTGGTTGTTTTGATTTTTTTTAAGAAAGTAATTGTTCAGTGTGGATGGACCGAACTGTTTGCACCTTGTGGTGATTTTGTAATTGTGATATTTTGAATGGAATACGTTACAGAAATTACCAGTAGCTGTATGGGGCTATTTATAAGATGAGTTTGATTGAGTTTTTTTTTTATTTTTGATATGAAATATTGTGAAATAGTTCAAATTGTGTCAAATATTCTACAAAAAAAAAAAATTATGGCAGAAAAAATACTGTTACAGTTTTAAAAAATACTGTGCTGTCAAAATATACGGTTATTGCCTGCAAAATAGAGCAGAAAACACAACAAATGCCTTTATTTCATGTACTAGATTTCTATTGTGCATTTTTTCAATTTTACTTTTTTCTTTGGCTCAATATTTTTAAACAGTTTTTTATTCAAATGCGTTCACATCGATCTCTTCATTTTAAAATATTAACATAGAAGACAGAATAGAATAGAAAATACGTATGCGTAAATTTTCAATATTCAAGCTAATTCTTCATAAGCATTAATACTACTCAATTCAATCTAAAACAAACTTAATGTTTATCCCCTAGCAGATAATTTCAGTTCTCCACAATGTATAATGCTTCAAAGTGTTATACTTTTCGGTAAAACTCGATTTGATTGTCTTCAGCCGGAAAAGTTTACCACCAGAGGGCAAATACGTGATAGCATATCTCAAAAAACAGAAGAAAAACACACAAAAGACAGCACACTGAAGACAAATATACAAATAAACAAAAAACACCCCAAAAACAAAAACGCAACCACAAAGACACAAACATATCAGCCAATAATGTATCGAAAAAATCGTCTAAAGCCGCATTTATACATTGGGACGAACGTCTCGTGAGGGCATCCGGCAAAACATTCGACAAGACGCTCAACAAGACATAGGGTGAATTGTTTACTTAGGATATTGCACTCAATAGACCACAACACCTCTTAGCACTCCTTTTCCGTGGTCGAATATTGCCTTTCGATTTTGGATAGTGACCGACTCAGGTAGCACACTACCTTCTCCCTTGTTGGATGTGCCTGGCTCAAGACCACCCCGATCCCTGCTTGATCGAAGTTGGTCGCGGGAAGTCACTCACCGCCTGCACCTTCTCTGGGTCCACATGGAGGTCCTCTTCGTCCACCAGATACCCTAGATACCGAAGCTTAGCCCGGCAGAAATGGCATTTATCTTTCGACACCCGTAGACTCGCCTCCCTCAGGTGACAGAAAACCTCACGCAGAATCTCGATATGTTGCTGAAACGTTTGAGTTACCACAATAATGTCGTCGAGGTAAGTGAAAACAAATGGCTTTAGTGCGGGACCCAGCACCGTGTCAATCAGACGTTGCCACGTCGCACCCGAGCTGTGTAGACCAAATGACATTCTCAGGAAGTGGAAAATACCTCTTTCTAGCACGGTGAACGTGGTATACTACCGTGATTCTTCCGCCATTGGTACCTGCCAGTATGCTGACTTGACGTCTAACGTTGACAGGTACTTCGCATTCCACAATTTATTCAAGGTCGTCAAAACATAAGGCAGATGGTAGGCATCTTTTTCTGATAGCGCGTTTACTTTCCTGAAGTCTACGCAAAACCGGTACGACCCGTCCTTTGCACTAGCAAAATCGGTGACGACCACGGGCTTGACGACTGCTCGACCACTCTCATCCTCAACATCTCGTCTAATTCCACGTTGATTTGTTTCTGCACAGCTGGGGAGACATGATAGTACCTCTGCTTAATAGGACTAGATGTTGTCTTAATGGTTTGCTTGACGAACTTTGCGCAACCCAGACCGTCACCCATGAATCTGAACTGCTCCTCCAACAAACTTCGTAGGATCCCTGACTCATATTCTGATAAGCGGGACTGACTCCGTAGCGCTTTCCCTGGCACCTCTTCAGTCGATGCAATTGCAGTCCACTGCTGTCCCTGCATGTCCAAGACAACCCCAAAACGTTGCCAAAAGTCAATTCAGAGGATCACTTCCTGCGGGATGGACGGTATGACCAACGTCTCTAAACCATGCACTCTACCGTTCAAGGTGAACGTAACTGTACTACCCCAGCCACCGAACAAGTTTCACCATTCGCCAGCCGCACCTCTTCAATTTTCCCTCGGTTCAGTCTTAATCCCTTGTTAGACAGGCGTGACCACCTTCTTTCCCCCAAAACTGTGTGATTCGCCCCAGAATCCAACAGCCCTTCCATATCGATGCCCTCTATATCCACTCTCAAGTGTGGGCGGCTGTCCTGATTCCCTTGCACTAGCGCATAGTCCACTATTGGCTGGCTATCTTCTTGTTGCGGCCTTGTCGTAGGGCCTACCCGACCGCCTAGTGGGCATGACGCTCGTTTCCCGGAGAACTGGGATTTGGTTGAGATCCTTGTCTTTGCCCCTGGCTTTGAATCCGGCAATTTGAACAGCCGGACCGCATAACATCTCGACGACCACATCCAAAACAGCGACGAGGCTCTGGACAATTCCTTGCCATATGCCCCTCCTTCCTGCAGTTCCAGCACTGATATCTACTCGACTCTGGCAATACTGAAACTCGTTCCACGCTTCCTGAGCTAACATATGCTAGGTCTGGTTCGAGACAGCGCCTCGCCCGCGTGCTGGGAGGCACGAACGCCACCACTGAAGCGCTTGTGGCATCCAGAGTCCAGCCCATCTTCACCAGCTCCGCAATGGAAGTTACTGACGCCAAGCACAGTTGCTGTTGATAAAACGGAGCTATGTTCCTCCGCAACAGGCGCAGTTTTTCTTCCTCTGAGCAGCTTGTTTCTAAGCGACTGAAAAGGCGTTCCATAATAGCCACATAGGCCTCTATCGACTCGCTTTCGCCCTGAGTCCGCCTCTTGCCATCTGATTGTGTGGACCGACTATGGGAAGCAGCGCAGTTTTTCTTCCTCTGAGCAGCTTGTTTCTAAGCGACTGAAAAGGCGTTCCATAATAGCCACATAGGCCTCTATCGACTCGCTTTCGCCCTGAGTCCGCCTCCGAAATTCTTCCCATAGTCGGTCCTCACAATCAGATGGCAACTGTTTCACCAACTCGTCCCAGCTACTGACTAGGCCCCGGTTGGCTCGGAACCAAATTAGCGCTCGCGAGTCGAAGAGGTCTACTGCTGCTCTAAACAGTTGAGATTTAGTGAGTCCCCTTGCCAATCGCAACTCTTCTACGCGCTGTAGGAAAGCATTAACTGATCTTGCCACTTCTAAATTTTAATCCCCATTTGGCTACTTCTGCCGGACTTCCAGATTTGGGGGATTGAGGCATGGCTGCATCCTGAATTGCGTTAGACTGATCCTCCTCATCCTCACTGCGCTCTTCGAATTTCTCCACTAGCGCACCCATCGCTAAAATAAACCTATTGCGCAAAGCCTTTGCTCCTTCCTTTTGCTCCCTCGTTACAGCCTGCAAATTTCCTAAACGTCGAAAGCAAAACTCTATCCTGCCTTTCACCTTTCAAAATTCCAAAGATGCTTTGCCGCCCGTCACCCGCTCCACGTGTTCCTCAGACACTGTTGCCTTTGCCTCAAGGTCCCTGTAGTCCATCTCAAAGTCGAACGGATAGTCAGCCTCGACATAGGAATTATCCATAGCTGATTCCGCCTTGAGCGTCGCCCTCAGCGTCTTCCGCATGTTGTCTGCGGTATCTACCGGAAACCCTCTGATAGCAAGCTCGTAGACGAGCTCGTCTTTGGACAGCCGATCTACTAAAATCTTCACTGTGCACTGCACTGACCTGGATGTCTACAATGAAGCTAAAATAGAAATCGCCTAAGAGGTAAGCTCTAATAATGATCCAATCCCTTGCTTTGAAGTCAAGACAAACAATCTGACTAAAACTTCTTTCCTTCCAAAAAATATGGAAGATTACGGTCTTCTCTTTGAGCACCTTGAAGCAGCCTATGTTCCTTGCTTTACCTTCACCCCTCCTGGTTTTAAAAAAATAACCTCCCTTTTCAAGGGAACTGATTCTTCTTACGATGAGCAAGACGTACTACATGAACTAAAAGATATCCTTCAAAATAAATTTGTATCTGTTAGGCGGTTCTCTAACTCTGCTTCGAGGAAAGAAAATAAAAGCCCCGGAAGCTTTTTAGTGTAACTTGCACCTAGTACTGAACAAAGCACAGTCATGAATATTAAATTCCTAGTCCACCACAGAGTCCACAGGGAGCGCCTGCAAAAGGAAAACGTAACCTAATGCTTCAAATGCCGCAGCTAACTGTGCCCAAGAAGTACGCTGTGTAAAGTGCGACAAACAGCATTCTACTAAAGACTGCCCTTTTCCTTCGGGCTTCTCTAAAGTTTATTGCGTGAACTGCAAAACTTATGGCCACCCAGTTGGCTACCGTGGATGGAGAAGTAGAGAAAAAACGAAAATCTCTGCAACTGCCAAAGAAGAGAAGCGGAAACTAGTGACTACCACTCTCGACAACACAGTTCGAAAGAGTGTCTCCTTCGCGAATGTTGTTAAAATACCATCAACTCGCAACCAGCGTCCTAAAGCTCCATCGTTGCCTAACCCTCAAGCTATCAAATCTTCAGCTCACACATTTATGTTTTCAGAATGCGAAAACATTTTCGGCTGCAACCTTATAACCCTTAAGAAAAAGGTTGAGAATTTTGTTCCAAAATTTAGAACACTGCATTCTCTTAGGGAAAAACGAATTAAACGCGTAGGTGTAGCTTTTGAACTCTGTAGTATCAATGGGATCTTTTAAACTTGGTTCTTCACCAACCTTCTCCAAGAATAATTGAATTCTGAAAAGCCTGACATATTCTTTGTATGTGAATCAAAACTTAAACCCAGGCACAATCTATTTTTTTTAGCAATTACTCGGTTACACGTAAATATATATCGGATGAAGTAGGCGATAGAAAATGCGGCACTCTTATAGTCATTAAAAGTTGGATTAAAACCCAAAACCACGAAATAAGCAATCTTAGGTGCGTGGAGTCAATCTCAACCTGTATTAACCTTAATGGAGATACTATTGTCTTCGTTGGCCATGTATGCCAACCCTAACTCTTCCTCTTCTGAGTTTATTGATGACCTCAATCACATACTGTCGTCAACATCCAACTTCAACCATATCATCATTGGTAGTGATTTTAATGCCAGGCACCCAGATTAAAGAAATACTGTAAGCAACTCTTTTGGCACTGCCTTTCAGAGATGGCTACAGACCAGACACCTAGAGCTTCAACTCGTCACCCACCCGAGGAGGTCTGATAGCGTAATTGACTTCTTTCTTTTTTCCCTTCAACTCCTGAATATATTACCTCAATTCGGTTTGGTTTGTTGTTCTGTATTCAAGGCTGAATCTGATCATACGCTGGTGCAAATGACTCTCCAGAGAAAAAGAGTTTCCAATTTTTAGCCTCCAAACTTCAGATAGTCATTCTTTCATTCTTTCAAATGGGAAACTTGCGAACAATATGTTTCGGCTAAATTACAAAACGTAGTCATCGATCGTGACAAAAATCTCTCTACCTCTGAAATTGGCCAGGCCATCTTCAACATTAATGAGGTTCTGCGCTCCTCTATTGATGATATTGTTGTCCCTCAAACATTCAGGAACTTTATATACCGAAACCTTCCTGAGGAAATTCTGAATTTGCATTCAAGTCACACCTTACTTGTATCTACCATCGAAGGCTAAACGTGTTAGACTATGAGTTTTGGCAGGGGTCCCGGTAGATCTGCTCGCTAAGGCGTCAGTGCTAAAAGCAGCGTGCTACGGGACCTACGGGTTTGAATCCCACCAGTGCCATGTCTGTAAGTGTGAATGCGTGTGATTGTCCATGAGGGTGGCAAATGGGCCGAAACTGGTAGCCTAATGCTGGCCGCGTTCTCGGCAGCCCGCTTCACTAGCCTAACCTAACCTAATGAGTTTCGGCGAGTGGAATCCATCTTTAAGGCAACCAGTATCTTCATTATGGTCAAAACTAAAGCTTTCCCCAATAACAAGTTGGAACAACGACTTAAAAATATTGAGCCGGGTATAGATAGCTATCCAGAAATCAATAAAATCACCAAGAGGAAGGTCCGTGCCTTAGCCTTCACGTTCGATGGCAGACCTTTCTTTGACGATAGCGCTACAGCCGCAGCGGCTGCTGATCTTTTCTTAGAGCTTCTCACAGACGACAAACCCAGTGAAGATCCCATCTATGCAAGTCAAGTAAAATGCCACTATATTTAACAACTGCTTAAATATTGGTTACTTGCCTAGTTTCTGGAAACGCTTCAAAATGCTTCCCTTTCAGAAATTACTTTGCAACACGGACATTGTCTACACTAGACCCATATCTGTTCTCTCAAATTTAGGAAAACTACTAGAAAGATTAATCTACTCTATCCTCGATAAAGTTGTTGGTGAGAAGAACATTATTTCCGCCAGTCAGTTTGGCTTCAAGAGAGGACGTGGCACCAACGATGCCCTACAAGTCCTCACGACCGATACGCGAAAGTCCTTAGTTTAGGGCAAATTTGTCTTTGATTGTTTAATTGATATGGAAAAAGCTTTCGATTCAGTTTGGATCAATAGTCTGATCTACAAACTTATTACTCTTGATCTCTCTAGACATCTCATCAAATTAATTTTCAGCTTTCTCCACGACAGATGCGCTTCTGTAACACACGATGGAAAACATTCCAAGCTCTTTTCCCTTGACTCAGGTGTCGCTCGGGGTTCCATTCTTGGACCCATTCTTTTTAATATTTTTACCTCGGATATTCTCTGCACTAGCAACCTTGGTGATGTTAAGGTAAATTTGTACGCCGACGACCTGCTGGCGTGGTGCGATTGCCACAACCCAAGAATGGCAACAATGATGCTTCAGCGATCTGTCGATGCTCTTTGTCGGTACTACGCCATATGGGAAATAAAAATCAACGCAAGGAAAAGCGAATTTATTGTGTTTAAGCACCCGCTTCAACCATTTTCCCGAATATCAAGGTCGATTAAAAATCTAAAACTTAGTATAAGAGGCCACTCTATTAAACCGTCCAAAAGGGACAAATACCTGGAGCTAATATTTGACTCTTTTCTATCCTTCAGCCAACATGTAGATATGGCCCTAAGCAAAGCCTCTAAAGCATACGGAATGCTGTGTACTCTCTTCCGAAAACCAGCTTCTACTTCTAAAAGGGTTAGAATCCTAATCTAAACCACTCTCATACGGCCAATAACTCTTTAACTCCCGTAACTAGACGAAATTTTGTAAAAGTGTTTGAGCGAAAAATCCTTCGTCAATTCACAGGTCTTTATAGAAGTGAGCCTAGAAAATATTTTTCCAACAAAGTATTGAATGCGTCAGCAGGAATTGACGATATACAAAAAGTTATACTCTGCCATGCCCGAAAAACTCGTGAAAGAGGTTTCAACCACATGTCCAGGATCATTCGCTCTATTGATAGATACAGTAGATACATGAATTACGAAAGCTATCCCTTAAAATAGGGAGCGATGTCGCGCATTTTTTGACCTGGTGGAGTGATTGAAGGCAGACGAGTTAAGGAATGATCACAAAATTTTTTACAGTTGGGTATCAAAGGCTTGTCCATGGCTGGTAGCAGAATCATTAAAAAATACTAACAATCTTTCATTTTACATAAAAATTTGTAGCCCCAAAAAATTTGGAAAAAATCGTCTTTCTTTTTCAAAATTGCATTACTTTTTCATTTTTTCATAGACAGATTATCTGAATCGATGGCAGGACTTCCACCAGCAGCTAAAATCCGTTTGCCGCGCCGCCATTGCTCGACTAAAAATTTTTTGTGCATTTAAAATAAACTTATACCTACAATTGAAAAAAAAATTAAGTGTCTATCTTACATACATTCCCAAAAACAAAATGCCAGAAGAAAGCACAAGGTAGAAACTTGCCTTAAGTCTTCCCTGGAATCAGGCCCGTAGCCAGAAATTTTGTTTTTGGGGGGGGGGGGGGGGGGGGCCCAAAACATAGTTATAAATTTTGTTTGAGGAGGAGGGGGCGGAAATGGTTGATGGGTGTCTTGCATTGATATTTGTTATCAAAGTTGGACTCATTAGTGAAAATCTTCTTTTTTGTTATCAATATTGTCACTGTAATTTTAATTATCAGTCACGCACATACATATCAATTGTCAAACAAAAGCGTCAATCCAGTAGACAAAATTTAAAATTTTAACTTTCGCAATTTCTTTGCTGCCATAATCTCGAGAACTTCATTCGGATCGATACTTAAGTTCCCATGAATTGACAGTACTGCGAGTGCACTGAGTCTTTCATTGCCCGTTGAGTTACGCAAGTAAGTCTTGATTCTTTTCAGTGTCGAAAATGACCTTTCCACACTTGCCGTTGTGACCGGAAGAGTTGCCAAAACTGTTAAAAGATATTTGATTGTTGGAAATCTGCTCGTGTCACAAAAATCCAATACTTGTAAAACCCCGGCATCTTTCTCGAGTCCCGATAATTTCTTACACCACAATTTATACTCAGCTTTTACAGCGGATTCTGAAACTCGATCATCAAAGTATGGCGAAAGATTATGCAAGTCATCTACTTTTTCAATTGCAGCAAATCCAGGGAGAAGTATCTGTAAGCTTGATAAGATTCCCGCGTTCTCATTAAGAAATTTGTCTGACAAATTCTGAATCAGCGTATCGAGGCAAGGAATAAAAACAGCAGGCCGAAAGTACGATTCAACAGAGTCTGTTTGATAATTGGAACGAGTTGTTTGCTTCAACGTGAGTCTCGGAACTTTCAGCTCCATATCGAATGTGTCGTTTGCAAGTTTTTCAGCTGCTATGAAAATTTTGCTGAACGATACTTCTACAGTTTTTCGTTCTTCTTGAAGCATATACACGATTTCGTGAACATGCTCTACTGCTGATGCCAAATCACGTGACTTTTCTTGCAGTTGAACTGACAAAGTAAGCGTGAAGCTGAAAAGTCTGTTACAAACCAAGAGACTGACGAGAAACTCGCTTTTCTGAACTACTGCAAGTAAGCAGGCCGCAGTTTTCGAAATAGTCCAAGATTTTTCTGAAATTTCTTCTAATCCCATGTGGATGATTTGGAGCAGTTCTACGAAAGATAGTATGCTGTCATGTCGTTCGATGAATCTTGTTTCGCAAAGACGAATAAGCCTCTTCTTTTTGCTCTCTGGAGCATGTTCTTGGATGAGATCTTGAAGAATTTTCGTCGCATACGCGTGGTTTCTAAATAAGTTCACGACATCGTTCACAATCCCAAGACAATTCCGAACAGGTGGGACTGACATGGCATTTGACAATGCGAGGTTCAAACGATGGCTATAACAATGAACGTACATCATCAATGGGTACAGATTCTTCATTCTCGCCTGGACGCCACTGACATGACCAGACATGTTACGTGCTCCATCGTAACCTTGACCAATGCATTTTTCCATTTTAAGGCTCAACTCTTTACAACGTTTCTGAAGAGCTTCAGTTATTTTTTCAGAAGTCTGGTTGTAAATCGGTACAAATCCTACAAAATCTTCACGAATAATCAGTTTTCGCAAGTCTTCGTCGAAGTCGAGGTATCTGAGACATACTGACATTTGTTCAATTCCTGATATATCCATGGTTTCATCCCCGAGCAAGGTGAAGCATGGTGCATTATCAACTTTCTGAATAATTTTCCTGATGACAATGTCGGAACATATTTGAATTATTTCATTCTGAATATGTGGACTCATGTATTGGGCATTTTTCGAATGATTGATAACGTGTTTTTCCAAACTTACAATCCCCGGAATCGATTCGAAATCGCAAAAGAGCTCGGAATTTTCCATCATTCAGTTGTGGTCTTATCAAGGACAAAGGTCCACTATCGTGATCGCCTCTCAAGGGTAATTCTTGCTCAGCACAAAAAAGAATGGTTTTTATTATTGGTATGATAGCTGCTCTATTTTCTTTTTTCTCTTTGGCTTGCTGCATATCCATTAGAGATATAATATCTGATCGTTTTCCTGAAGATACCTCAAGGAAATTTTTGGCATACCTGGCACAAGTCTTGTGGTATTCTTTGTTTGCATGCTTTCCAAAATCTTCCCTCGCATTTTTCCAATTTCTATAGCAGTTGGTGACAAGTTGCCCTGGAATTTCGTGGTTTCCTTTGCCAACTCCTTCATGAAAAAACCAGCATGGTTTGCAGTACACGCCATCTTCTCGTTGAGAATAAGCGAGGAAAGGAAAGTCTTTCATCCAAGTTTCTTGAAAACTTCTGTTGCGCCCATGTTTTTTAGTAGTTGGATAGAGAAACCCTTTCGAGATTATCGTGACGTGTGTATTGGGTGATAGTCGAAACGAGATATCTGATATAGCGCTTTCGAGTGGAAGATTTTTTTCTGATCCAGATCGATATATCTCGAATTGGATCATGAAAAATTGCGCGGAACATTTCAAACACCAGCAAACTGTGCGAAAACCGACACCTAGTAAAGCGTATTTTATGTTTCACACGCAATTTTTTATGATCGGATTCGAGGTAATCGATCTAGATCGGAAGAAAATTTCCTGTTCAAATGTGCTAATAGAGATATTATATGTCTCACAGGTGTAGCATTGTCTTAAAAAATATGGCCTATCGATAGACATATTTTTAAAACATGATTCACATATATAGGAAAATTTTAGGATTCGCGGAATTTGGGGGGGGGGGGGGGGGGTGCCGGGCCCGTCGGGCCCTACGGCTGGCTACGGCCCTGCCTGGAATGATTTGCCTCCCGAGGCATAGAAAAATAAAAATAGAAAAACCAAATAGAGTAATCTTTTGAAATATTTATATTTTCTAAATTTAACCATATTTTAATAGTTGATAATTTATATGTTTTAATAATTTTAATAGAAGTAGTTTTTTATGTACGCAAATATGCACAGCCCGTAGGCTTATGATAGATTTATAATAGCTTGTATGTTAGCTGTAAGAACTCATCAATTATAATTTGTATAATATTTTACAATAAACCCATTTCAAATTCAAATCCATATCTCAACTCTGGATATCACGCAATCACTGACTCTGAGATGGTGTGATTATTTGACTATGTTAAATCACTGACACGATGCAGCCATAAAATGTGAATATATTTGAAACTATAGTTTAAAAACCTATTTCATATCATCTGCAACGCCTACAATACTCTTCCAAAAACAATAAATGCCAAATAGAAAGAATCAAACAATCAGTATGATATTCAACGGTTAATATTAAAAATCTACTTCCAACCTTCTAACATGACCTCTACCGTACTTTCTGAGCAACTGAGAATTTTATGACTAAAATAGTCCCAAAGCTTTAATTTTTTCAGTCCCAAATATGCAGCGAGCAGATACAACTTGCATCGGATGGTTGTAGTCTTGACTGGAATTGAACAGGCTTTTTCTTATCGAAGATTTGCCGAAGAAAGTTTGCTCCAGTTGCAACATTAGTTATAATACTTGCCACATTGGTGTGCAATGTCGTTTTGAAAATTTAATTAGAATATCGATTAAATTTTTAAAATTAAATTTGCAAAATGACAGTAGAGGAAGAATTTTAATGAATTCCATTCAATAAACTATTTAAGGCGTTTAATTACTTGAGCGAAAATCTGCACACAAAGTAAATATCATTTAAAAACTGATAAACAATTTATATAAAGCTCAAAATCAAAGCTCTTGGAATTATTTCGAAAGAGAATCTGTTCAATTTGATGGACCTTGAAGACCGCTGAATTTTAATTGGTTAATTAACAACTTATTTGCTAATTGTAAATTTAATAACAAATTATCTTAGATGATTCTGATGAAATTTTTGTTTCTGATAATGTTGAATTCCAGAAAATAGTGTTTGATTTTTTAAATAAGAAACTAATGTTTTTTTAGTATTTCATTCATTCAAAAGGCATTGTAATGAAATTAATATTTTTCAATTGTATTGAAAATGATTTATGTTATTATAAGGAAAATTTTTTTAAATTTAATTTGAATGTTTTGCATTTTTGAGTATTTATCGAGTTACGCTCTGAGTTTGTTTTAGAAATTTGCAAGTTTAGTTATGAGTACGAATGCAAATTAGTTTTGATTTTGTTTGAAAAGCTATTTTTTTTTAGATGTTTGTAAGAAGTTTTGCTTTGGGAAATGTAGGTGCTTGGTTTTTGGATTAATTAATAAGCCCATGACAATAGTTGAGAAAATACAAGTTATTCGACAAACTAAATCAAGCTAAAATTTATTTGATTTGATTTTTTGTAGGTTTTAAAACCAAAGATGTTAAATGAAAGAACAGTTTTTCCCTTTAAGTCTAAATACTATTCAATCCTTGACTAATATCAATATTGAGAGAATATTCTTACCGCTTCTTCAGTGTTTTTGTGACTAGAAATTCTTTTTAATTGCATAATAAAAAAACCACTAAGTCTAAGATTTTGTGATGTTTCTTTTTTTTTGTTTAAGTTTGTAATGTTAGAAGTACAAAAAAGCATTAATAAACATTCTAAAAAAGTAAAGTAAATATAATTGTTGTATGTACCTAAAAGTAAATCGTATTTCACCCCAGCCCCGGATCTAGGGGGGGTCAAGCCGGAGCCCGTGCCCCGGGCGGCAAGTTCAGAGGGCGGCAAGTTCAAGCTTGGCAGATGAATACACTCCTCCGCATTATCGCAACTTTGCGATAACAAACGCGTAGTATAGTAAACTAATAATTAAATAAAAGTAAAAATATTTATTTCGATCAACTAAAGGATCCACAGTGTGCTAGTAAGGCTTATAGTAGGTTATTATCAATAAAAACACAAAGCACTTTAAATATAAACATAAAAGACACAGATAAGTCCACTTCCCTGCGCCAAGGGCGATTAAGGAAACGAGCTGGTTTCCGTAAAAGGCACCTTCATATGGAACAAGGATATAGTTTTTTTTTGCAAATGACGGTTGCAAAGCCATCATTCTGGTACTCCATAGACATCTCTGACGCACTGCAGAAGTAGGCCAATCCCATCATCATCCTGAAGATATTATTATATTGGACGATTTTTTGGTATATCCGACAAACATGTTCACCGTGTGCAAGCTCTGGCAATATCCCTGGAAAAACGTTGCCTTAACTTCCTTAGTGCAACAGAAAAATTTGCGAGCTAACATATTACCTGACTGCCAAAGACCTGCGCTTCCTTTCAATATCAGCATCGTCTTTAAGATTGTTGGCAATGATATACCCTATAGTACTTTAAGTACATAGCTTATTCTCCTTGGGGCACGTAGACATAGATAGGCCAACAATAGCGCTCGCCCTGTGCCCACGAGACACGCGGTCGCACTGCGGCTGGTTCAATGGCAGTGTGCAAATGGAACGCACTCACATTTGAGAGCGGTTAGCGTCCTTGCGAAAGAGATACAGCTATATTTAAACAAATCCTGCGTATTGTTATGGATGCTCTATTGTATCTATCAAAAACTGTCTTTCTTTTCGTTTGTCCCCCAAAACCCTTAGCGACCTCATCATAAATGTTTTCAACGTGGTCAAGGGAGCTTCTTGAATTTAATATTCCTGCTCTCCAAACATAATTCAACTCTTAAGTTTCAATTAGAACATTTAAAAAAGGGACAAGTATCATATTTATCAAAGACAATACAAAATGAAATTATTGACATAATGGCAAAAACAGTTAAAAATAGCATTCTAAACGACATCAAAGAAATAAAATAATGCACAATAATGTTCGACTGGATTCCAGATATCTCGCAAACTGGCGATGAATGTGAAATAAAAAAAATTCATTGATTTCATAGAAGCTGCTGGAAAGGCAGGAGATTACATTTGTCAGCAGATTATAGAAAAACTGACAGTTTATGGTTTGGATATTAGACAACGTCCTGGCCAATCTTAAGATAATGAGTCCAATATGACTGGCACCTATAACGAAGTGCAAGTCAGGATTGCAGAAAAGAATTAGCTGGCCGAGTTCAAACCGTGTTTGGCTCACTCCTTAAATCTTGTCAGTGTCTATTTTGGCTCAACATGCCCGGAAGCAACCTATTTGGAGTAGATCAAAAAGTAAATTGCTTTATTGTCGTTTCCAATACTCGGTGGGATACTATGTTAAAACCTATTTAAATGGAAACAATCAGATGTCAGTCAAGATGGACAGCGAAACATGTCGCTCGGAAAGTCCTCTTAAATAATTTGCCGGAAGTGGTGGAATCTTTGGAGGAAGCTGAGCAAACGTCTCATACTTCAGAAGCAAAGTACGAGGCAGGTAATCTCTTAAATGCTTTAAAGAATTTTAAATATATTCTGAATTTGACGATTTGGCAAATATTCTTCGCGAAATCAATCGAGTAAATATTGAAATTCAAGAGGAAGATATAATCCTTGCGCGTTCCGTCTCTTTAATGTATGCCCTGATGAAAACTTTGCGAGAAATGAGAGAAAATTCAATTGAATATTGGATAGAAGAAGCTAAAGAAGTTGCTGGGAAAATTGGCGATGAATCTTTTCTGCCAAATAAACGAGTTCCGATGTGCAAAAAAATATTTTATGAAATGTATGATGACGAGCCACGCCAAGACTTCAACTTCAACTTGTTCAACTTTTTGTTAAGACCACAATCGATCGAATCTTATCAGAAATTAAAAAGACGATTGATAGTGCTACCACGATGAATTTGAATTTTATATTTTTCAATGGCACTGAAGTCTTGAATATGTCAACTGAAGAACTGCAGAAGCAAGGAGCAGATCTTGGACGATAATATGTGCAAGACTTATACACTGTTGATTTCTGCCAAGAACTCTATGTTTTTCTTCCACTTTTATTTGGAGACATAAAAAATGCTAAGGATTTCAATCTCTTGCAACAGATCTATGCGCATGATTTGCAGGATTCCTTTCCTAATATTTGTATGCTGTGCGAGTTCCTACGCTTCCTACTAAATCCGCAAGCTGTGAAGGAAGTTTTAGCAAACTTAAACTTAAACTTTTCTGTGATCGTAGATAAGCCAGGAACGTCTATAAAGTCTGGCAATAGTAACAATAGAAAATCTAACTGCTCATGAGATTAATTATGACAATGCCATAGATTTGTTTGCAGAACACGAGGCTCGAAGAGTAAAATTGTAATTTCAATGTGAAACACTCAGAACAGAAAGATTTAAGGAAACGAAATAAGCGTATACATACATATACAAAAGGTAAAATCTATAATTAGAACATATTGAGAGAATTACTACCTCATATATTCTCTTTGGTGTCTCCGAAACTTAAGATCTACGAGATTTTGGCTGTAGCGTGTCAAATCTGTATCTTCCTGTTCGCGGAGTAAAAGTCTGTCAAATTTGGCCATAGTGCCCACAGTTTTCCTTCACTACTACTAACGCTCTGACTCGGGCCTATTACTTCACTTCTCACTGCTGTTTTCATTTCCTTATACATCTCTCTTCTGAGGTACAACAAAATAATTACTTTTAATCTCACGTTTTATTTCAGACCCTATCCTTTCATAGCCTAATTAAAATATATATATGTCCGACATGTTCATGAATTTTCGGAAAAAATATAGGCTTGACAGAGAAAGAGCAGCGCTAGACCGGTCGTTGTAGCGTTCTTTGGGGGAGGCCCATGTCCATCAGTGGGCTGAAATGATGATGACGATAAAGGTACAAATATTGGTGATCGGGAGGCGGCAATTTTCAGTGTTTGCCCCGCCTTGAAAAAATTCAAGATCCGGGGCTGTTTCACCCTATCAGTGCTAGAAATAACGAGATACATCGAAAAATATCGTCTTGAATTATATCCATGCAAAACATTTACTGTATGGCATAGAACGGAAAAATCCCATGGATCCTGTGGTAAACGCTGAGAAGGAACTCCTTGGCACAAAAAGATTCCTATATGGCGACAGATACCGAGAATAGTGTAGAACCATGCAATTCTGGAAATACCCAGGTGAAGTAGAAATATCCCCGGCGAGATTTCTTTCTGGGAAGTCAGTCTTTCGAAGCGTATTTTTTGAAAAAACGGATTGAGTGTGTTTCCTAGGGGGTTAATTTCAGTGCGAATTGATTGCAGTATTATTGTTAATTAACTGTAATGTAAAGTAAGTAATTTAGTCGAAACAATTATTGGGCCTTTCTAGACTTGTATTCTTGATGCACTCCTTAAACCGGTTTGACAACAATCACCATTTCCACACTTGTATTCTTCAGCAACGGAATCGTTCATATACCGATTATGCATATGAATGTGTGCGTGTTGTTGTTTTCTCATTTCGACTTGAGTGTTTCATGAAAAATTCCTGACCCGTGAACTATGTTTATAGTTGTGTTAGTGATTTGCATCAATTTCAATCAGTTTCAAAAGTGATGAAAAATTCTCTCCAAGTGCATCACTTTTTGTAGAGATTTCCCCTCGATTCTTCTGCCTCTTGCCCAGAAAACCGGTTATAGGACTGCATCAAGAATACAAGTCTAGAAAGGAGCATTGTTTCCAATAAAACAGTGCTGGCCAAGGCAGAATAAATGCGTGGCTGAATCAAGACCTGAAAACACACAGGAAGTCTGGGTCAGGAAGGAGGTGCCAGCATCCGACCTAAGAAGGTGGGTGACGGTCACCCAACGAAAGAAGAAGATGAACGTCGCTAAACCACCAGTGATACCCGCTGGTCCAGAAAAGGCTCAGATCGAGGGGGTCCCAAAGGGGGACAATAAAGTAACGAAGGAAGAGAAAAAGAAGAAGGGGAAGAGCATAGGCGGGCCGTGGCCTAAAATCTGGCAGGGGCCAGGGACTGAAAGGTTCAAGACATGCGATGATTTTGTTTTTGTTTGCACACGTACTGTTCATACAACTTATATAATTTACTAATACATTATATATTTGTTGATTTATTCTTTGTTATTTGCTAATGCATAATGTATTATCAAATAAACTTCTTGTATGTGAATACGTAAGAGCTACTACACGATGAAAGATGCTTGTATAATGTGAATGGTAGGTATGAACTACACATGAATCATCAGTGACCGCTAAGAAAGAAAGCTTGCATGAATTATACGGGAATAGAATGGAAATAATTAGAAATGTAAGAATATTTTTTCGTTTAGAAGCTAAATAGTTTGCAAATTATACTTGAAGAAGAAGATAGCTCAGTTTCAAAATATCTTTGAAAAAATTGGAATATATTAAGCTTAGAAGGAAGAAATTGATCACTTGCTTCAAACATTTGTTACCAAGAAATCTAGAAAAACCGAAAATAATTTGGCAAGATGAAAAGTGCTGTAACTAACTCTTTTCGAGCCATTTGGTTTGCAGGAATATCTTTGTAGCCCTAACTGCGTGTCCGGGGCTAGATGAAACAGCAAAACCTTTGAAACTAGTGCTTTTTGCTGTTTTCCGTTATCGCGATCCTCTGGTAAATGTGAGATTCAGACAGTTGTTTTCTGCGAATGATTTAATTTTTCCCCAAACTACATACAAGTCTTCTCGCTCACTTAGTAGTGTTCCATTCACAAGATTTATCCCATCCCGAAGAGTTGTATTTTTAGTTTGGAAATATGTGCTTAACATGTTCATTATAGAAAGAACATAGTAAAACATGAAAAGATTTACTACAAATTTAGGATTACTGATTGTATGAAAGATCTCCAATGAATAAACTGAGTCGTTGTATTTTCCCACATTCATTTCTTCCTCTAAAGCATCTTTCATAGTCCCATAGCTTTCGATCACATATTTGCAATTGTGAAATCTCATTGACTATCGAGTTGAGCTTAAACTTCTCATTCCACGCCTTGTGTTTAGACCAACTGCCTCTTCAAGCTGCTTCAACAATTCGTGTTGTGATGGCTTCGAAAAGTGTAGGTTAAGGCATTCGATGGCATTGAAAAAAGATACACACGTTTTGATGGTGAAAAATGTGTTCATCACAACCAGGATAATTTTATGAGCTAGACAGTGTACAAATGTGGCTGCAGGGTGTTTCATCTTAATTTAGATTTTTACACCACTTTCTTGTCCTGACATGACACTAGCACCATCATAAGACTGTCCAACAACAGACAATTCGAGAAGTCCGTAGCTGTCTAACAGGCTCAAAATTATATCTTCTAAATACGAGGCATTTCTAGCTCCTGAACAGTCTATAAAGCTTGAGAACCTTTCTTCGACTGCTAGCTTTTTAGCAAATCTGACAACCACGGAGAGTTGTTCCTTCTGTGGACCCTTGTTGCGTCTGCCATAATGGATATCAATCCGTAATCTTTTATTTCAGCTGTATTGTCCTCGCGAACGAATTCAGCAATTATTTTCATCAATTCATTTTGTGCTTTGACACTACAGTTGTTCGCAACCTTGTTTTTAAAATTATTTTCAAAAGTTGAATCATGCTTCGCGAATAATGCACAAAATTCCAAAAAAAATCACGGTTATCACTGGCACCACTTTCATCATGTCCTCTGAAAGCACGTCCTTGGCTACTGAGACACGTCGTAAGGCCGATAACCTTCTCCAAATAATTTCGGTTCATCTTGACAATATTCCAAGACTGTTCAAGCACCATATCATTTACTGTCTTCCAAGTACTATTAGAGTTTTCTCATTGTACATGAATTTTACTATCCGGATAATTTATCCGGATCGCGAAGTTTGGTCGAGCTAAAATTTTGGTGTATTTTTGGCGACAATGGAAACTCTATGGAAAATTTCGCATTGTTATAACTTCACACCGAGTCATCAGATCATCACAAAATTTACAAGACTTATCAATGGGCATAAAAAATAAGTTTCTGTCGTTTTTAAATAATGTCTGGGCCACCTTGTAGCTACCATAGGTACGTAAACACAAATCTTTCATACGGCTTTTAGAAATGCAAATGGTTGATAAATTTGATACTATATTTATACAGTCAGATCTAAACTTGTAAAATTCCCAATCGCACAAAAATCGCACCGAATTATTTATATTTTTAGCACCTGGAACTTGCATCCACGGTATCTCGCGATCGGATAAAATTCATAGGATATACTGGTTTTGAGTAGATACAGGTCTGACAAAAGTTTAATCAACGTGATAAGAACCATGTGGCGGCTGTGTCACTATGAAAAAACGCTCGGTGAAATTGAAGTGCTATGCCTTTTAACTTCCGATGCAGTTATCAACTTATAATAAAATTCACGCACATTTAACCTGATTGTAAACCAAGTAGGTCATAGATAATATAAAAGTGGCAGGGATGCCATTTTTATTCCTATTTTATACCTTGTTGCCTACTATTTTAATACTTAGACTATGTTTTGTGAAAAAACATAATTGCATAAGACGCCAGTTTATAAAAGTGTTCTTACCTAAATACCTGTATATTGCCTAGTAGGAATGAACAGATAATCTTAATAAAAAAAGGATGATTGGCAAGGTGCTTTTCGTTTTTTTTCTTAACGTTTAACTTGTCGAAATTAAATATTGCCGTCCATTTCTCGAAATAAGTCCCATAACATCGTAATTAATACCGCAAATAACACAGTCTTTATGTTATAAGTAGTGTGTATGCTTTGGTATAGGCTTACAGTACTACACTACTCACCTCTTGCTGTAACCACAAAAACCTAAGAGGCGAAAATTTAAGTGACTGCTGTTGGAAATATTTATTTTTCTGGGAGGGGCCAACCTAGGGTCTGGGGGGGTCCCGGCCCCCCCTGGCCCCCCATACGGCGCGCCTATGGGGAAGAGCAGGCGAGGACAGTGGGGAAACAAAATTGATGCTGTCATCGTGAAACCAGCCCCGAGAAAGTCTTACGCGGAGATCCTGGAGGCCATCCGCCGAAGTATTTCCTCCAATGAAACTGTTACGGTAGTACAACGAATAAGAAAGACTGCAGAAGGAGGGGTCTTTCTGGAAATCGCACGAACGAATGATCGAATGAAATTGCACCACTCGATCCAGTGCCAGGAGGACGTGAAGCTTGAGCCTCGATTGACTCAATACAGGAGTTCGGCGACAAGCTTAGCTCACTGGAGGACTCTTTCCGTGGCATCGCTGGTAATGTTATCGTAAGGGTAACTTCAATGCAAGGGCATTGGAGTGGGCCATACTCACCGAAAACACTCGGGGATGGCGCATAGTCTAGATGGCTTGAGGTTGGGTTTGTTGGTGTTGAATATTAGTTCAACGCCAACATTCCGAAGGCCTGGATTTGGCAAATATATTTCCGATGTTACCATGGCATCAGAGAGACTTGCAGCACTTGTCAGCAATTGGAGTGTGATGGAAGACTACACTGCTAGTGATCACAATTATATTACCTTCCAAAACGCTGAGAGCAGGTAAAGGCTCCACCGCTTTCACTGTAAGTGGCTAGACTGGAATGCCGCTAAAATTAACGGGGACGAGATGGTCATATCGCTCGTTTCGTGCAATGAATCGTGCAGCAGCTGAGGCCGCTGCCTAGGCACCACGGAGTGGATTCGCAGGGCGTGTGAGGCTTCAGTGCCCAAATGGGAACACTTTCGTAGGAGGCAACATGCGTCCTGGTGGAACGAAGAAACCGCCGAGCTGCGACGGATCACTTTGGCGTGCAGGCGGAAGGCGCAGCAAGCCAGTTACAGACCCTATCTGCAAAGGCAAAGAAGGAGCTGACCAAGGCCATCACGACGAGCAAACGTGCCAAATGGCTGGCTCTTTGTGAAGAGATTAACTCAGATCCGTGGGGAGATTGCTACAAATGAGCAACTCGTAGACTTGGCTGCATGCGATATGTATAGGGCCTTTCGTTGGTTCGCTGTTCCAGGCGCATCCGCCAAGGACTGATGATCCCATCATCGTCAACCAGACGGATGTTCCTCCCTTCACGGACGAGGACGCTGTACAGTGTACTGTCCAGGATGAAGAACCGGAAGGCTTCGGGGCCTGATGGAGTTTTGGTCGAGGCGCTTCCGCGTCTATTATTGGATTTGTATAATTCATGTTTAGTCGCGGGGGTCTTCCCATCTCGGTTGAAAGTAGCTCGACTGACACTTGTGGGCAAGGGGAAAGGTAACCTGGGCAATCCATTGGCATACCGTGCGTTATGCATGCTGGACACTGCGGGGAAGCTTCTCGAAGGGTTGCTCAAGCCACGGCTGCTGTCTGCAGTGAGATCTGCTGGCGACCTTTATTCCACGCAGCACGGCTTCGAAAAAAGGCATTCAAAAATCGATGCCATCTCAGAGATTGTTGGGGTTTTTGCAAGAGCGGAAGAAGCATGTCCTCAAGCTAGATTGGTCGTCGTCTTGGTAACGCTCGACGTACAAAACGCCTTCAGCTCGGCTAGGTGGACGGACATCCTCCGGGAACTTGAGCAGAGTTTCCGTATCGCTGCCTACTTGCTAACCATGATGCAAGACTTCCTTAAGGACCGTTGGTTGCTCTGCGACACCGACGACGGAGTCAAAAGAAGGCCTGTCACCTTAGGACCTGACCTCTAGATATAGGACCTGACCTCTAGAACATCACGTGCAATTATGTGCTTTATCTGAAAATGCCTGCAGATGCATTCCTCGTAGGTTACGCTTATGACGTCGCAACGGTAATCACTTCCAGATCTGCAGATTTCGCTCAACTCAGACTTAACCATGAGATGGATGGATCGGTGAATGACCAAGCGCGGTCTCCAGCTGGCAGTCTCAAAAACAGAGACACCCATGAAATTTGGCTCAGTTGAGGTCCAAGATGGACACCAAGCTGACGTATTGGGATCATATCCGCAGGGCATGTGACAGTGCTCTAGTAGTCATCACTTCGCTGAGTAGACTTATGACCAACGTCGATGGACCCAGTGAGACACGTCGGGGACTGTTGATAGTAACGACCGATTCCAGCTTGATATATAGAGCCCTAAATCTGGGGAGATGCGCTCCGAACTGAGAAGTTCCGGAAGCGAACTGGTATTGAGAGTAATCCCGATCGATCTACTAGCACGGAAGGTACCTCTTTCGCTCAGAGTTGGGCAGAACTGAGGCTCTGCTGCACGCGCGTACGTTTACCCTCCAATTTTGGCAACAACGTTGGAGTGAAAGTGACAAAGGACGTTGGATGGCTAAGCGTACTGGTCTCATTGAGCCTTGGCTTAACCGGAGCCACGAAGAGGTAAACTTTTGCCTTTGCCAGTTCTTGACTGAGCACGGTTACTTCAGGAAATACCTGAACAGAATGGGGAAGGTGGCCATGCCGTATTGCTGGTACTGTGTGACTGAGCTCGATTTCTTTATGTGTAGTCGCCTCATAAGTTTGAGTCCACGCACCATTGAGTCCACGATCGGCCTGGTAACGCCTGATACGATCGTAAATGCAATTCTGCGAAACGAGAAGAACTGGTGCGCAGTCTCAACGTACGTTGAGAAAGTGCTGCGCATAAAGCGCGAGGAGGGTTGCCTTATCGATCCATGAGCTGTGGTAGTTTTTGAAGTCCGTGCTTACCGATAGGTGGGCAGCATGACTGAGTTGAAGCAGCACTTAGGCGGGTCCCGACTCGGAACTTCGTGGGCTTGTAGATGGTCCTTTTTTTTAGTGATTCAAACCTCACATACCCCGTGGTGATAAATTACCAGAGGATCTGGTAAGAAAAAAGGAATCACAGCTGGCCGAATGGAAATGGCATTATAAATTTATTAAGAATCACCCAGAAATATCCTTACAAATGTCGGAACCAGCATCTATACTTGGCTGCAAAAGATTCAACACAGAAACAGCTATGGCGTTCTTTAATAAATATGAATCAATCTTAGATACGGGTGTAAATTGGCCCTGATAGAGTTTATATCTCGAAAGATGGCAGGTTTAAGCACAGTTCACAAGCCTTGTGAAATTTTGGCTTAGAAAGGTATTTAAAAAAACTAGGTTGAAGTTGTCACTAGTGGCAAACTTGGTGTGAACTCCACACTGAAAGAAAAATCTTGGTAAAATCAACAATTTTCCTTAGTTGTTTTTGCGTCAACTACGGTTTATAGTTAAAACAACTATAAGAAAATTGTTGATTACTTTTATGCACCATGACGCGTGGTTGATAAACAACGTCCGTGGTGCAAAAAAAGTAAGCAACCACAAACAATGGTATTCCAACAATATACATAGTACGAAATAGTAAATGACTATAGTCTGTGGTGTGGAATTATATTTGTTGAATTTAACAATTGTAGAGTGGTTCGCTTACTATGAAAATTGTTGATAACTCAATATTTTGTAGTGTTAAATGAATTGATTCTTATTACTATATTGTTAAATGAATTGATCAACTATTTATCGTAATTATGAATTCGAGGATTCCACTGTGTTAATTCTGGAAGGTTTCGATATTTTTGTATCAGCAAAGTCAACTACTTTTGTATGGTCAAATAAACTATTTTAGCAGAGAAGAACGAACCATGTTCCGTAGTTCATTCGACAATTTTGAATGAATTGTTGCATTACTATCAATAATAGTTAAATCAACTACGACTTTTTCTTTCAGTGCACTTGCTTTTGCTGTACAAACGCTGCTGAAGAATCCGTGTTACCCACGTTCATATTTAAACGTAAAAAACTCTAGCGCACCTGAACCGCTAGAAACATTAATGTTTGAAGAACAATAGAAGAATCGTGCAGGTTTTGAGTGCATATTCCACCACATGAGCTGCTTATTACGGCCAAACTGTTTCAAATGCCACGTTTTACTTTCGTCTCAAGAATGCATTATAACTCATATGGTAGAAGGTTTCAGATATTAACACTGGCATGAATTTCAACGTTTATGAGAGCAAAACACTTGTTAATTATATTCGTTATCAGTTGCTTATTTCACAAAATTTTGAAAGCAGCATCTCATATAACATCAATGAACAACATGATCAGTGCCTGCAGCACTGTAACTGAAGTTGGTGTTTGGGGCTGCGATCCGAAAAATTTGCAGCACTTTGGGAATTGAAACATCGGTTATTTATTTTCATTGTAAATGTTTCCGGTATGAATACTAACTGTAAGCATTTATTGATACAGAAGTAGCACAACCGACTCGTGCTGGCAACCTTTCGCCAGTATCAAAGCCAAGAATATATCACATCTGCTTCACGTTGTTATATTACATTCGAAGTTATAGGAGTATAAAGAAATTTAAGGTTACCTGCAGCGAGTTTTTTCAAATAATCGAAAACTTAATATTTGCTGTTTATTGTCACTACAATATCATTACCAATTGAAAATTCTACGATAAAACCGCTTAATAAAGATATTGCAAACAAACACAAAACCAACAATAGCTGGCAACCATATCGTGGCTTTTTAACCAAATTTGGCCTGAATAATGTTTATAATAGGTTCCATTGATTGTATGAAATTCATATTGGTTTCATGACTGCACTGGAAGTTATAGGGCAAAAAGTTTTATTTTCCTGAGCGTATTTTCAAAACCAAAGACACAAAAATTACCAAAGCTGGCAGCACCAATCGAATTTTTCAACCAAATTTCTATCAAACAGAGTTTAGAGTAAGGTTCAGTTACTGTGTCAATTTCATGAAAATCTGGTAACTTATTCACATTTCATTGGGCAAAAAGCAGTTTTTTTTCTTTGTAATTTTTCAAGATGGCACCACTGGCACAGAGTTGCCCACAATTCAAAATCGCTTCTATCAGACCTGGTCCTACTTAAGTCCAATGCATTCTGTAAATTTCAATTGTATCTGATTATTGATTCGTGAGTTCCCGTGAACAGAAGTTTTTGATGCTAAAAATATAGGTTAACTGGGAAAGGGTTACCGTTCTTGTCCGACATAAAATTTCCAAAGTTTTACTTCGAACGTGTAGATAAAGCATAAGATTTGTATACAGATTGGTTTTATTGTAAGAAACGGAAATTTTTTAGGATATTCGATGGTTTCAATGTTTTCACTTCCAAATTTTTATTTTTTCAAATTTAAGACAACAAAATTATAATAGCTGGCAGCTCCAACCGAATTTTTCAATCAAATTTCTACCAAACGTGGTTTAAAGTAAGGTCCAGCTACTGTGTGAATTTCGTCAAAATCGAACGATTCAATCAGAATTTATAGTGTTAAAAGCAGTTATCTTTTTTAGTGATTTTTCAAGATGGCACCACTGGCACAGAATTGCCCGCATTTCAAAATCACTTCTATCAGACCTGGTCCTATTTAAGACCAATAAATTCTGCAAATTTCAATTAATTCTGCTTATCGGATCGTGAGTTTCCGTGAACAGAAGTTTTTGATGCTAAAAATATAGGTAAATTGGGCAAGGGTTACCAAGCGTGCCCGTTATACCATATCAAATTTTTTTTTGTCTATGTAAACAAAGCACAAGATTTACATATGAGTGGCTTTTTTTTTTTGAAGAAGCGGCATTTTTTCAAGAGAGACGGTCATTTGGAGGTTTTCGCTTTCAGTGCCTGCCCTAGCTACAGGGTTGCCAGCACGGTCAGTAAAAGCTCCACAAAACTACAACTAAATAATGTTATATAAAGTTATCGCAATTTAAAAATTTTCAAGTTTTCCCGTTCTCTTTTTAGGCACCCAGCGCACACATGGGGTTAAAAAATTCCAAAACATTATCCAATTCACATGTAAAACACGTTCGAAATTTATTTCCTTAACTTTATTTTTGCACAAATTATTTGTGTACGGAAGAATAGGTATATTAAAAATATCATTAAAATGGCCGCCGGCGCCAAAGGGTTAAAGACTATTAACTTTTTGTGAGACCTGGCACTATTTTCCATATACACCAATGTGTTCTAAAAATTACAGTTCAATCGGATATATATATATATATATATATATATATATATATATATATATATATATATATATATATTTATATATATATTTATATATATATATATATATATATATATATATATATATATATATATATATATATATATATATATATATATATATATATATATATATATATATATATATATATGAATTTTTGGCCAAAGTGATTTTAATACTAATGTTTTTCTTCGAACATTAGTAAAAATGGCAGATGACTAAATGCGTGGGAGACCAGCAAATACGTGGTAAGATTATTCAGAAAGCGGATGGATTGTGAGTATATTATTGTTTACAAATGGCTTGAGCATTTTATAAAGTGTTTGAGACTGCAAAAATCACAAGAAAAACAAATTTTTGTCATCTTAGAACAATGACGTAATTAATCTTACAAGGAAGCATGGAATTATCTTGTACTCTCTGCCAGCATATACCACAAACAAGCTGCAACCATTAGATAGGACATTTTTCAAATCACTAAAACAGAATTTAACTGCTCCTGGCACTGCATGGATGCAAAATCTTCCTGGCTCTGTAATAAAGCAAGCAATCATTACAGAAATTTTGGTAGAGGCAAATCTCAAGCCGTTTGTATGGACACACGAATACATGGCTTTGAATCCTGCGGGTTGTGATCTTATAATAGTTTTAAAATCAAGGATGAGGAATATTTTGTTCTTGACGAAGGTGCTAGTCTAAGTGAATCGCGGATAGTCGGCCAAAATCTAACAACTGAGAGGCAGCAAGAACAAACTTATCTTTAACATGCGTTCCACAAACTCAATCTAAAGTCTGATTGTCTGTTGTCTAAATTTAAAATCAATAAGTGTTTTTATTAAAACGAATTGACGGATTCCTGATCCACGGTATTTCTGACTAAAACAATCTTTTAAGTTAAATTAAAAACAACCAATCTTTTATTTTACTTCAGAACAATATTTTAAGTTGTTAACGATAGTGTCTTGAATTCAGAATCGACCCAAACAAAACGTCCGGAGGGGGTGTTCTTATCTTCGTAAAATCGTCTCTAAACTCCAAGGCTCGATCAACTTGGAGATCTACCGCTGAGGACATATGGATATCCATACAGCAGGACTCTCTTAAATTGCATGTTTGTTGCGTGTACATTGCTCCATCTTCTAAGCATGAAATATACGAAGAACATTTTGAAAAGTTATGTGAACTTACACTGAAATTTTCGAATGATAATTTTTTAATTATTGGTGATTATAATTTACCTGGTATAGGCTGGGAATCCAGTTTTGATCATTATTTACATTCGATAGGCAGACATCGCAATGCAATTTATTGTAAACTTATCAACACGCTAAATATGTGTTCCCTAAAGCAATTTAACGGTATGAAAAATCCGAGTAATAATAGGTGCGTTTTTTGCACACCCGAGCAGATCAAAAATCCTGCACTTGTGGCGTCACTGAATCAAAAAATGTTAAGCAGTAGTAGTTTATGGGTTTACATGTAGAGTGTGCTGATAACAGTAAGAGTGTTCTAAACGGTTCGTACCACTGCTGAAATCGGCAGTTTGAATTGAATGAATTTGCATAGCACTCTGCCATTTTCAATTATTTTACATCAAATCGTGTAGTGTGCTGCTGACTGGTTTTGAGTGTTTCGATGCACATTACATTGTAGATTGTTTCATATGCAAGTTTCATGTCTGATTTCGATTAAAATATATATAAGATTTCATTCAGGTGTTTTCTATGGATTTTTCTAATTTAACAACCAATCTAAGCAAAAGCTCAGCGAATGCAACAACATTTTCGAACAATGCGATTTTCTGCTCTGGATCGTTTTTTTGCAACCTTATGTTAACCTGCTCTGCTAGGTTGCAAAAAAACGCACCTAATATATTGGATCTGGTTTTGAGTACAATTGCATGTCAAGTCAGCGTTTGTGACTATAATCTTTTAAAAGTTGACTCTCACCATTCTCCTCTTGAAATACTTCCTAATATCAATTTCGATGAAAAACTGCCACTTAAATACGTATCTATGTACAACTTCAATGAATGCAATTATGAAGATCTTATTGTAAAACTTTCTGCTGTTAATTGGAAAACGAAACTTGAAAGTAATAATGTAAATGAGAATGTAGATACTTTTTATAAAATTATTTTCAGTTTGATAAAGTTATTTGTACCTATGAAAATAGCAAATAAGAATAAATATCCAGTTTGGTTTTCTAAGTCACTGCAAAAGATGATAAAAGAAAAGAATAAGTTTCATCAAAAATGGAAATCTTATAGAATGTTTTCTGATTATCAATCCTTCTCTATACTGCGGGCTAGAGTAAAACTAAAAATTAAACTAGATGAAATGCGTTTTGTAAGACGTATGGAGTGCAATATCAAACGTGATCCTAATAACTTTTGGAAATTTATAAAAATATTTAGAAAGAACAATGCCGCTTTACCCAGTACAATGTACTATAACAAATCCGAAGTACATAATGGTCAAGAAGTATGTAATAGTTTTGCAGATTACTTTGAATCAGTTTTCTCTAATAATAGACAGTACATCGAATCTAATGTATCTCTCAATGCTGTAGATAATGTAATGAACCTGAATAAAATTCATATAGAATCAGCGAAAATACTACGGCATCTTAAAACTTTTAACATTAATAAAGGGCCTGGACCTGATCAGATTATTGCAAAGTTTATCCGTTTTTGTGCATATTATTTAACGGAACCGCTCTATATTTTATTCAACAAATCACTTGAAACGCATGTGTTTCCTGATGCATGGAAAATCTCACACGTCGTACCAATTTTTAAATCCGGTGATATCCATGATATTTCTAACTATAGATCCATCTCTATTCTATCTACTTTCGGTAAAATTTTTGAGGCATTAGTTATTGAGGAAATTCAGTCTGATGTTTATATTTTGATAATTGATGAGCAGCATGGTTTTTGTCCAAAAAAGTCAACTTTTACGAATTTGGTAACTTTTTCGCAGCTATTAAGTTCTAATATGGATAAGAAACATCAAGTCGACGTTATTTACACCGACTTCAGCAAAGCTTTTGATCGGGTCAGTCATCCATTGTTAATTAATAAACTACTAAGAACTGGTATTCATGGCTCACTTCTGAGGTGGGTTGAATCGTATATATCAAATCGATCTCAGTTGGTTCGATGTAATGGCTACTTATCTCGTCCGATCTCAGTCACATCCGGAGTTCCACAAGGTTCACATTTAGGTCCAATTTTGTTTATACTTTTTATCAACGACATTACAAAATGCTTCAACGCTTCGAATGCGCTTCTATACGCGGACGATCTGAAATTCTTCAAAGTAATCAAAAGTTCAGAAGATTGTACTCAACTTCAAAAAGACTTAGATAATTTAAATAACTATTGCAAGTTAAATGAACTGTCACTCAACGTTGAAAAATGCTGTGTTGTAAGTTACACTCGTAACAAACATACAATTGGTAACGACTATTGTGTAGAAAATTCTGTACTGAAGAAAAATACCTTGCAAAATGATTTAGGAATGTACTTTGACTCCAAACTGTTGCTTAGTTCTCATGTTGAGATAATTTTAAGGCAATCATACAGGACTTTAGGTTTTGTCTTACGAAATTCCAGGAACTTCACTAATCCGCAAACATGTATATACCTTTTTAACACTCTAGTTCGACCTAAACTTGAATATGCATGCACTGTCTGGAACCCGTGCTACAGAAAGTACATAGATATGATTGAAATATTGCAACGCAAATTTGTTCTTTTCTTATGTAAAAAATATATGATATCTTTACCTAATTATAAGTCGAGATTGAAATACTTCAATATGATACCACTTGAAGATAGAAGGACAATAATGGGTATGCTCTTTCTTTTTAAAATTTTCAATAATGATATATACTCTTCATCAATTATATCATATTTCAATCTTTCAACAAATCCTGTGTACACAAGACTCAATACATTATTTTATTTGCCTTTTTCTAATACGAAGAATTACTCCAATTCGCCAACGAATAGATTAATGTCACAATACAACTCGAAGTTTTCTCATATTGACCTATTTCAACTTTCAAAAACGAAATTTAAGAAAGTATTTATAGATACTATTACCAACTAAGCACTCTTGTTAAATAACCTGTTCTGCTTTGATAATTCAGTGGGAACCTATCATTGGCATTATCTTAAATGCTGTTGGTTTTCCAAATAAAAATAAATAAATAAATAAATAAACAACATTTTCTTACATCATTCCATACAGTTTTTGACGTATTACCATATTATAAACAATCGGTAAAACTGTCCAACGGCTATGGGGTGGACGTAGTCGAGTTTTACCCAAAATTTGAATGGCAGTTCATTCAAACCTACTTTCTATCTCATGGATGGAATTCAGCACGCTCTGAGACAAATTCAGCCAGGAGAAAAAACTTCCAATGATACCTAATTTTGAAAGCCCCAAATTGAAATGAAAATGAAATGATTAAGCCTCAGTGTGAATGAACTATTAAGGGTAGTTTGCCCCAAAGCATCAGACAATTTACTGAAAATTAAAACCACTCAAATATCTCAAAAAATATCTGAAACTAGCAAATTTACAATCACGGCTTTGACGATAAATTTTATGAATGAATTTAGATCTCATCAAACTACTCGACCAGTTATTGGATATCCGAAATTCATCTTTTTTTTAATTTATTTCCAGTTCTTCTTCGTTTGCCATTTCCACGGAAGACGTCTACACAACCATCTCAATGATTGATTCACAGCTCGTTCCTTCGTATCCGAAACGTGGTTTTGTCTTTATCGAAAATCAAAATGAATGCTCCCATTGTTCGAATCCATTCAAAGCTACGTACGAGATGTATGTACTACATGAATCCCGAAACCAACAGATATCTCTAGTGTGCATCTCTCCGCGTTTAGTTAATCTTTTTTTACCCTCGTTCATTACTTTTTAAATGTTTTTTTTCTTCATTTTTCGAATCTTGAGCAGAGTAGCGCGAAATTGTTCTTAATGCTTTGAACTAGTGGCCTGATTGCTGCTCCGCGAAAAATATGTGAATGAAATATTCAAACGAAGGCTTTAATAACTTTGGCTGAAGAGTTTAGGATCAAACGAATAGGTGATGATGGTATAGGTGTATAGAATATGCATGAATATTTAGATAGGTTTGATGTTGCGATTTCGTATAAGCTATGACACGATGGCCGACCGAACGACCGACCGACCGGATGAGAAAAGGGTTTTTCGTGAATTTTAAACAGCAGGAAATCACAAATCATAAAACCGATTTTTGATTAATTTTTGCATAAAAAATTAGACGGAAAAGGGCTCGCGAGATGCGGTTCGTTTGTTCTGATCGTTCGGTTGAAGTGAATGAAGAAGATCAAGGGACTCGTTTCGTAGCAAATTTGTCTGGGAAAGTCTGGTTGCTTGACAGGTATTATGAAAGATGGCGGATTAACGTTTAATAGAACATATGGATAGTAGATAGGCACCAAATGCTCTAAGATTTAATATATAATTTTTAGATTTCTAAACTCAGTGCTTCACATGTTGACGCTAACTGTATTTCAATTATGCTCCGATTTTCACCATTAAGCATACTTTTTCGAAATAAAAACATAAAATATAAATCATCACTATCATTTCAGCTAATTTATCTTTCAACATAACTCCGTGGTGGGTAATCATCCTAATCCAAGCGTATCCTATTGTCGTAATGATGTAGGTATCATGTTTCATTTTCGCATAAGTCTTCATATTAAAATCATCCCTCTCGACTTCATTCATCATACATCATAATTCAGGCTTTTAAATCAACTCTGAAATGCATATCTAACAAACATCATAAAAACTCAAGCTCCGGACCATTTTTGAATTTGCCGAAAAAAGCAATTTGCACACTCAATTAACAGGCGCCTAATTGCATCGGTTTTTTTCGTGTGTATATGTCTCCAATTCAACTTGAAACCGGATGACTTATGGAGACGTGTCTAGGCGAATTTCGCAATTTATTCATCCAAAACTATAAATAAACAACTTCATATCAGTACCTGTACATGTATCTAGTAGATATTCATGTTGAAGTAAAAACTTCCGTAAAGCCAAAAAAAAAAAAAAAAAAAAACGGGTCAACCAACCGACCAAAAAAGATGAACATGGGGAGAAATCGGTGCGTTGAAAGTGACATATGAGAGAGACATCATGACATGTTCATGTCCTGAATCGGAACGTACACGATGTCGGTCGGAATGACGGGAATTTTAACGAATAAATGGAAATTTCTCAATTTACTCCGTCACATGTCACGCGAAGAGGAATCAACTGGATTGTGGTGGATGGCCTTTGGGATGATTTTATTTTGTTTTTGATGTCATGTATTTTACTTGGTTGAAGGTATACATCATGGCAGTAAAAGGAAGGTTAAGTAGACTTTTCTGCGGTTTGCAGTCATAATAGGCTATTGTTGTTTTTTTTTTTGAAGTGGAAAAAAAACAATGATAAGAAAGATAATTAGTGACAGCTATACAAATCACTGTTTTTGTGTCATTTCCTTCATTTAAAAGCACCACTACAGAAAAGGTTAGTGAATTATAAGTGAATTCTCTCTCCGCAGCGTTATATTCTAAAGGATATCTAAACTCCTCATGAACTCGGATATATCTCCAGACAGGACTTTTCTAATGTCTCAGATGGAGGAAAAAGCAGAATCAAGCAGCTCTAATCTTTTTTAGGTGAGTTTATTTGATCACAATTAATAGCCTTGAGAACCAGATTTTAATGTTGATCCTTTAATGCTCTTTATAAGCTCAGCAGATAGCTCTGCTTCATAGATAATGGCATCCTTGAGGAGGGGAAAGCTCATTTTGCACTTGGGTTTTATGATCGCTGCTCCCACATTGTTTAAATATGGTATATAGGCAGCAGTCATCAACTGAATAGGGGGAATAACCTGTAGTATATGACAATATGCACGTGACGTAACTATTCAGGCTGATGGAAGCGTGATCTTAACCTCCAAGAGGTAGCTGCTGGTAAAAATTTTCTGCGAAAGGAAGATTGGCTACTATGATTCACGCTTCGGGGAGTTAATCCCTGAAGAAAAAGTCCCTAAGTCAGTGGTGAAACAGCATATGCGGAGGGACGAATGGCTGCTGACTGAAGCAGTCGCTAATATGCGAATTCGGGTGGCGGATGGCAAGAACCCGTCTCCTGGGCCGGGATGCAGAGGATAATAAGGCTGACGTTTTCTATTCCTCATACTAGTGAGAACAAGATCGAGATTCCAAAAGAGATTCCAAAAGATTGTTTTCTGTTAGTTTTTGAATTAGTTGGACGCAATATATATTTTATTGTAGTTATCATGAATTCTTAATATTTTGCTATTGTGTATGAGGCCTTGTTTGGTAAATAAATAAATTAAAAAGGTGGGGGTTGTCTTAAGTGCTCCAAACCTTAAGGCCCCAGAGACTTCTAACAGTGGAGATAGCTCTGCTTGATAGATAAATGCTCCTCAGAGAACAGTTGAAGCTCAGATCCCAGTAGGACTTTACAGAACAAAGGCATAAAAAGGGCCCAAGTAAGAGAGGAGTTAACCATAACTCCACACAAACACATAAAAGAGGACAATCAAGGACCAAAAACCGAAGCCAGCTTCACAAAAAAGGAGACACCGACCGGAAGAAGGAAAGGCAGCAGAAGCTCTCAAAGCCTTCCCTTCTACTTCTGACGGCAGATCTTCCTTACAAATCACGGAGGACTTCTGGCGCAGTTTGAAAACACTGCACTGAAAGAAAAACTCTTGGTTGGTTCAACTATTTTTAATAGTATTGCAACGATTCATTCAAAATCGTTAAACGAACTACGGAAAATAGTTATTTTTACTATGTTAATATAGTTAATTTAACGATATAAAAGTAGTTGGCTCTGGTTATACAAAAAATATCGCAACGTTCATGAAATCAACTGTTTTAATTGTTTCATAACGACGAAAAATAGTTGATCAATAGAAAAATATTCATCAATTCACTCAAAACTTCAACGTTTCGAATTATCAACAGTTTTTATGGTACTTAAACTACTTTGCAATAGTTGATTTCAGCAAACGTAATTCAGTGAGCAACGTCTTTGGAATTATTCTACGCAAAGTAGAATGGTTTCAACATTTGAATGTTTTTCATGCTCCGAATGAAATTTTTTGTTGTTTATCAACCACGCGTCATGGTGCATAAAAGTAATCAACAATTTTCTTATTAAAGGTAATTGAATTTGATCACGGTTCCCTTCTTGTCTATAAATCAGCATAGACAACGTATATCATTTCTACAGCTGATCGAAGCCGAGCATATTGAAAATTATATCCATGGATATAAGTCGGAGATGTTAAAATTTGTCACAACTAGCATAAATAAAAATGTAATGATTTCCAACTGCAAGTGGTCACGCCAGTCAAGTATGCACTGTGTGCTGGTGTCTGATGAGAAACAGTGCATACTTTCGAAACCACTTTGTCAAAAATATAATTTTCAATGTAGATTAAAATTTTTAATGTTAATAAAAAGTTGTTCAATTTTAATCATCCCGCAAAAACAATTCCAAATTTTCTTATGGTTATTTTAACTATAGCCCTAATTGATGCTAAAACAACTAAAGAAAACTGTTGATTTTACCAAGATTTTTCTTTCAGTGTGAGCATAACTTCGCAGGAGCCATCGAAAGAAACTCTAAAAAAGAAGAACATAAGCGGTGCAGCCAGAAAGTGCATAAAGTTCTTCATAAGAAAAGGCATGTTCACAGAAGAAGCTTAGGAAAGGCACTCCTAATAAAGACACCAGGGGCCAACCCAAAAAGATCCAGACCTAAGGATGGCACTCTTGAGGACAGGCAGGAGGCAATAAGAGGTACCAACGTGGCCCCAAAACATTCTCAACCCAGAACAAGGTAACGACAATTAACGCATAGCAGAGCTTTGCAGGTTGTAAAAATGCCGGTTATGTTGAAAAACTTTCCCCAAGGACTCCTCATGACTGACCAAATGGAAAGAATACACAATGTTCTTGAGGATAAGATACTGGCTGATATAGAAAAAGGCGTTAACCCTCACTTCCTCAGCATCTCCTAAAAATTAGGTTACGTGTCCCCCCAATGCAAGGACAAATGAACGGTGGAATGAATAAGGCCGGAGGCCTAAAATATAGTATCGTAGAGAGAGGGGGGGCGACTACGAAGCGAATGAGGACCTCAACATTAAGTCCTAAAACAAAGGCAAGTGCGCCATGCTAGTCGTGGCGGTGGACCAGGCCTCTGTTACCAAAGTAGCAGACGGAGATGGCAACGTTAGCTTCCAGTTTGGGCAGGTTAAGTTGAGCGTCAAAAAGATATGCGGGAAAGCACCAGAGCCAGCGGTCACTCGAACTAAAAACACCGACGGTAGTGGAATCAATATGGAGGCTACACCAGGTTCCAGCGGTTCCCAACCAATAGAGGAAAGGTGATGAAGTATCTACAGGCGAACTTGCATCATGCCTCTGTGGCAGTATGCAGCAGGTTTGCCTCGGGTACCTATAAAATGGGTATAATACAAGAGCCCTAGGCGAACAAATGCAGAATAAATGGCATGCATACCAAAAAGCAGGTAAGTTAATCTGAGCCTATGCTCTCCGATCTTGGTTATATGCTGTGTATACGTAACGTCAATCGATCAGATAGATCCCAATTAATGTTCTCTCTTCCCTTCGCGCGTTCTGAAGTTTATTTTAACTCACCGCTAGTGCGTATGCCCAGGAAGCATTTAAGTCGCAAATTAAAGATATAATTCTTAATGCTTCTTATAATGTTTGACTTTCTTTTTAATTTTTTTTACCATTTTTGCGCTTTCTTCAATTTTAAATTGTATATTATCTTTAATTTGTTGAAGTTCTAATATGTATATTTCTAATATTGTCATTTATTTGTTAATTTTTTCTATTTTCTTCTTTTGGGTTTATTTCATATTTCTATTTTTGTTATTGGGCAGACGCCTGTTAAAATGGATTTGAATAAATAATAAAAAAAAAAAAAATTAAAATAAACAATTTTAAATGTCACCTCGTGAATCGATTAACTTCTTTAAATCAATTCTGATTTACTTTGTGTAGTTAATTCATTTTTACTTGCGATTAACTTCTTTTATAAAATTAAGACAAAAAATATTTCACACCTCAGTGTACTACCCACACTGGGCGCTTTGTATTTTGTAATAATATAGTGAGATTTGAAAACTCTACCTCAGAATATAGAACATTTCAATAGTTTATGATACCACACATATCTAATAAATACTCATAAGACTCATCAAAAGCCAAACCAAACATCGGATCGTACTTGCGCATATTGCAATTACAAATAATGAAATGAAATCCTCATATCAATAGATTTATCAACATAAATAATATTTAACAGTCGAGTCTTAAAATATTTTTGTTATTACAATAGGTGAAAAAAGATATTAAGCATGATAACGCAGATTCAGATTAAGAAAACGATTTTTTCCGTTTTAAGTGTGCTTCTTTACAGTCTTTGTTCGCGAAAATATTAAGCTCACAAGATATTTCGGATTACAGATTTTATTGCATATTTCAAAAACCCTACAATACAATACTTTTTTGTCAAGGTATTGGACGACAGTATCTTGACTATTTTTTAGGAAATTCCTTTTAAATGAGAAACCATAAAAAGACTTGGGGATTTCGTATATAAACTTCAGTTTGTAGAAGTTCTTGTTCTACTTTTATCAGATTCATGGAGAATTTAATAGCGCAATTTAAATCTAAATCCGTTATAAAATTTAACAACATCATTTGAAACACAAAATAAAACGTTTTTGCTGTAGTTTGCTTTGAAAACTTCAAATTTCCATAGCTCTCCATTTTATCAAGTGTCGAAGACCAAACAAATCTCATGCATTCAAAAGTAGATATTGTTCAATGACTGAATGTAAACTGCAACAAATATCATTCACATTTGCAAAAGATAATTGTTTCTCTTCGTCTGTATCATCTTTCAGAGGTCCATCGAAGCATTTTTTTTTTCATTTTTTGTTGCATATCGAGACTCTTGGGCTGACCAAACGTTTATCGTCCGTTTAAGGCTTGCAACAAAATCACTCTGAAAAACAATAACGACGACCAAGTTTCGCGCCGTTGACTTCTGAACAACGACTTGTCTTCTTCGTAAGATCATGCAAGCCTCCTATGCAACAGGAACGATAAAGTTCACCACTTTCGGGAGGATTAAATTAACCGCAACAAGAAAATATGAAAAAAATGAAAACCCGCCGATCGTCGATCGAAGCGCAGTGAAATAATGAAAGAATTCTTGTTCTTTCGGATATGCTGTTGTTGTGTTCAGCGAAAACAGTAAAAATTCGCGATCATCAAGATGATTGATGGCATCAAGCTTTCCTGTTCCTTCCCATAAAAAGAGCACGTCGTCAATGCCATAACTACCGAGAACTGGTCTCTGAATCTGAAATGGGCCATTAATGGCCTGCCTTGAGTCGCGTCGCCAAGAGGATGCAGCACATGGTCCACAGGAAAGTGTTTAGAGCCTTCAAATATATATATTTTTTTCAGTCATGACCCGCGGGCGCGGGGATGGATTGGGGTGCGACCAGGAAGAATTGCAACTTGTCTACTCATCACCGGCACCGGCGACTCGTCCAACTTCATTCGACTCGATGCGACTGACTATAATCCCCGGTGTGTGTTACGAACAATGTTTATAAGCATAATTATAGCAAATTACTGTAATAAAGGTATCGAAGGCGGAGGTGGAGCAGTGTGTAACCTGCTCCTAATTGCAGCCCCTAGCATTTACTACTGAACGTGATTTTTTTCAATCCGATCCCAGATCCCAAAAGCTAAACGTTTATATCGTAGGCGACTTCTCCTTTTTGCACGTCCGCATGCTAGTGTATAGCGGGTCGAGCGTCCCAAACAAATTAACAAATTACGGTTTTTATTAACTTTTTGCCACAGGCTACATTTCGTTGGTCATAATTGAGGAAGCCCCATAGTCAGTCGACATATGGTTTTGGGGACGGCGTCGCATAATTGGATTAGATTAGAAAATCGGTGTCGTTTCGGCGAAACGGAAATTAAAGTGTAAGCTCAGTGTAAACGAGTGCAGTAATAGAACGAAAATTGCCTATGACGTCTATTATTGGCAAATTCAAAAACTTGGGATTTTTTATTGCTCAGATCACCATTGAAATTGCTGTCAAACTAGCCTATCAGAGTTCACGAAACGGAGTTGTCACTGCATCTACTATTACAGAATTTTGAAATTTATCGAAAAATTTCCCTCTGGGTCCAATTCGCAAACACCAGTTCACGTACAATAGAGTCATCGATAGTTTCATTAATATTCAACAATTACGCACAAAACTTTCAATTAGACCACACCATAAATTTACAAGCAATGCTAGTACAAAGACCTTCCATACTATTTATTAATCGGGAGAGTTTTGTGAGCACCAAACGTAAAAAGACCAAACTAAACAACAAAAGAGTAACATAGTCCAGTACAGGTACCACTATTATTCATCTATTTCGCATTATCATAAAGCTTTTATAGAAAATTTTCAAATTTATTGGTATATGGAAAATTGTGGAAAATTGTGTCCCGTACGCACAGAGAAAATTATTATGGATGTGAACAATGTCCAGGGGTCAGTTTTACATCATTATGTTTCAATAGATTGCAAATTATCTCTGCGGTTCTCGCTTGCTGCAATCAAAGCCAGTGATAAATTCTCGACGTGAATGTTTCGATAAAATCATTTAAGCGAAAATCCCCTATCGATTTTAATATGAACAGAGACCGACTATTGTTTAAATGGGCAATGAAACTATTTGCGTGTAGTTGAGTTATATTAAACTCACGGGATAAGGTTTTCAGTATTATTTATAATTTTAATTCTGGTTTACTGTTTCCAGAGTAAAATGAAATGTGCACAAGCTTCTATGCAAAGATAACAGATCTTTCAATTGAAATTTATAAAAACTTTGTCGCATCATACGAGTAAATCAAAACATTTCATTGCATTACCAAAATGTTCGTGGCATGAGGACTAAACTGGAGGAAGTTAGAACCGTATATTTACTTAATTTGCATCTCTGAAACGGCTTGTTGATGACATCTTCAGCTCAGAATTTTTTCCTATTCACAATGTCTACCATTGTGACCAACACGGACTAGCAACTATGAAGTCCGGTGGTGACGGGATGCTTCTTGCAGTGCTTAATTTCCCTGAAAGTAAATTCTGCGCTGATTTCGATCCCAGTCTTCCTGTTGAATATGTAGAAGTTTCTGGGTAATTGTCTATTAAAACTTTGTTGTGTGTAGCCTCAGCATATATCCCTTGCAACTCTCCTTTTCTACGTATGTACGATTTTTTTCCGAGCTATCTCCTTACCTAAATGTAAAGTTTTCTTCTTCATCTGTCATCATCCGTGATGACTTAAATGTTCCATCTGTCCAATGGGACTCTGGCTTTCCAGGTATTGTTTTTTACAATAATGTTTCTATTGCTCTCTCATCTTTCCTTTCATCTTGTTCGCACTCACAATTTAACTCTGTTCCTAACGTAAACAATAAGATCATTGTTCTCATCCTTTCCAACATTGAACCTTCATCGTTTTTGCTATCTCCTTCCACTACGCTTTATACGAATCCTGACCTCCATCATTCACCCCTCTTTTTAGATATATTCATTAACCCAGTGAGATAATAGAAACGGAGTGGACACGGAAGGTATAACTTTCCACCATTAACCCCTTCCATGACGCCCGATCGCGTTCTGTGTGCCCAGCGCATAATTGGGCAAGATTTTCCAGTAAACATGGACACAATGTTAAAAAAAAAAACCCTAGCGCATCAGAACCACTGGAAACACTACTGTTCGAAGAACAGTAGACGATTTGTGCAGATTTCAAGTGTATATTCTACCACTAGCTACTTCTCTTACTTTAGACTAATACACACTAAGTAATAATAGACCCTAAGCCAATGTAAATTCGATGACTTCATCGAAAGTTACAGCGATAGAAAGGGGCTACCATCCGAAAAATATCCAAAACTCAGAAAATGTAAACAATGTTTACTTATTTTCATTGCAAATATTCGCGATGTGAATATTGAATGTAAGCATTTATTGGTACGAAAATAATGAAAATTCCTGGAGCTGGCAACCCTTTTCTAGCGCCAAAGCCAAAAACATGTCACATCCGCCTTACGTTGAAGTCAACCTAATCTGCGAATTTCGTATTGATCCGATGACTGCATTGGAAGAATACAAAGAAACTCAGGGCTAACATTCGCAAAAGTGTTCAAATTTTCTAGATCTAAATATTTGTTGTTTATTTTCACCACAAGATCAGTACGATTTGAAGACTTTTGGATAAAATCGCTTACTAAAGATATGCCAAAAAAAATCATGGGTTTTCAACCAGATTTCTACTGAATATTGCCTGCAAAAAGTTTAATATGTCATATGAATTTCGTTGTGATTCCATGACTGCGCTGCAAGCTATAGGGGAAAGAGCTTTATTTTCCTGAGCAAATTTTCAAAATTTCAGACGCAAAATGTACGTCCTGTAAGTTTTATAATGATTCAATCCCATTTTAGGCACCTAGTGCATACACAGAGTTAAAAATTGCCAACCTTACCAACTTTTTATTAAAAACATGTCTGAAATTCGTTTCGCAAACTTATTTTTTTGAAAACTATTTTTTGATCATATAATAGGCATTTTTAAAATATCACTAAAATGGACGCCGGCGCCAAAGGGTTAAGGATAGTTAGCATTTGATGAGACCTGGACCTATTCTGCGTATACGTCAATGTATTCTTAAAATTTCAGTTTAATCGGATGGCGGATTTTTTTATGAAAATTATATATATATATATATATATATATATATATATATATATATATATATACATATATATATATATATATATATACATTTATACATATATATATATATATATATATATATATATATATATATATATATATATATATATATATACATATATGGAAATATGAATTTTTGGCCAAATCGATTCCCAAACTAATGTTTTTCGAACATTAGTCAAAAATAATTTTAGTTTCTTAGCTCTCGGTCTAGACTCAATTAATAAGCTAGTTTTGAGGTCTTGACGCAGGGGCAGTTTGTCGATGTACGCAAGGGAAGCAGTGCTTCCCTTCCTAAACCACTTTGTATAACCAAAGAAATGATTAAATAATCAATATGTAACAATCAAAAGATTTACAATCAATATTTAACAATCAAAATAATAACATTTATTTTCTTACAAAAGACAAAATTGCAAGGCTAATATGGATCAAATGGCTTTATTTTATAACAGTCCAACTACAGAGCTTCCAAGGTAAATTTACAGCAACGCAACGAAAACTCAAACGTTTTCCTACAAACTGCAGGCACTGCATACCATTCAATTCAAAACATACAGTTCATTGAGATATACTACACAGAACACTGAAGTGATCTTGCTTCAATGTTCAAACTCGTGATTTTCGCTTTGCGTAAATGATGTCCACAAAAATTTTGGAATCAATGTACTCAAATGATAGAGAGATCCAAAAAACTCTTACCCCATCCACCCGCTGAACGATTCGGAAATCTTTGGGAATGAATGCACTTAATACGCTGGAAATCTATCAGCGTCTCTGTTATGTTTCTGTTTCCCCTCATGATTTATCGGTAGATTTTCTTCTGCTCCTCTTCTTACGAGCCGTTTCCCTTAGAGAATTGATGCATATTCTGCTTTATTCACATGTACACATGTAGGGTGCAAGCTATTGTGATATTCATGTGGAGAATAGAAAAGTAGGAGTTACATTTTTTGGTGTCAATTTTTCCCCAGATCGGCTTTTGTGTCTGTTTTGGGTTTACTTTCTCAAAAGACGTAGTTTTCTGCATTCTGGTGTTTTGAGTGAAATGACCTTTTGATTGCTTACGCCTATGTTGATGTTATTTCTATGTTGAATTTCTGAAGTGCTTTCTTTAGCATTTATTGTGTACATTAGGTGCGTTTTCCTATGTCTTTTCCCCAAAAAAATGCACCAGTTATAATTCTTTTGACTTGAATTTTTTGTATTGCCAGTATTAATACGGTAAGTTAAAGATAGATAAAAGGATTGTTTTTAAAGTAAATTATAACATAAATCTCGTTGAAGTGAGACCGTATTGAATAGATTCTGTTTCGAAAAGTTGATATTTACCCGTTTAATATGGATTTGAAAGTGGAAAACCAAAATTGCTGTGATTGTGCTATAGAAGATTTACTGCGTCAGTCTTTTTCATCTAGATCGATTGAGTGGAAAAAAGATTTTATTGAGTTTCAGCAACCAAGACCACTAATTTCGCTCAGTCAACTGTTCGCAAAAGGTAACTATATTAGGCACTTTTCTTGGAAATTATATGAGGAATTAATTTTTGTTGGCCTATTGGCTATCTAATTGAATTTGCTAAAAGATTTATTTATTTATTTGGTGCGTATTCAATACAACAGGCAAAACTGCCCAATTACAGATTGGATACAATGAAAAAAAAAAATAACAAGAACTAAATAAGAATATATGAATATTAGTATATAAAATAATTAAAGTTAGAATAAAATAAAGTAAAATTAACTAAAGCGAAAAAGAAGAAAAAAAATCCATTACAAACATGAATAATCAATTCAACAAGAAATGAGCCCAAAAACAGATAGGATACAATGAAAAAAAAAAATAGTAAGAATTAAATGAGTAAATATAAATATATAAAAAATAATGAAAGTGGTAAATTCAATGAAATAGAAATAAGTCGAACAAAAAAAACCAAAACCAAATTAGTATCTGAAGAGCAAACATGTATGTAAGTATATATAAAATTAAAAATATACAAAAAATCTTAAAGTATTAAATAATAAAGTAAAATTAAGTAGAGCGAAAAAAAGAGAAAGAATCCATTATAAACAAGAACAGAAAATAAAATTCATTAGTTAGAATCAAAAATTTTACTTCGAACCATATTTTTGAAAATGGCAATAGATTGTGGGAGAGGACCAAGTTGAAGACTATTGTGAGTGCGTAAGAGTCGTAAAACGGGAGAGTAGAAGAAAGTGTCGGTACGAGCATACGGCACTTCAAATAGAATGGAGGACCTGATTGGCCTTACGGATTCCCGCTCAATGAACAAAAATGCTAATGAGGAAGATAGGTAGCCGCGACATATTTTGAAAAGGAAACTCTCATCCAAGTAAACTCTGCGCTGCTCAAGGAGAGGAATGTTAAGAAGAGATAGACGTTCACTATAGGGTAAATACGGCAGACTATATTTAAAAGTAAAGTTCGTTTAAACCTGCGCTGAACTGATTCAACAGCGTCAGAGAGGTATTTGAAACGAGGACACCACACTTGACTGCAGTATTCAAGTACAGAACGGACTAGGATAATAAAGAAATGGACACAAGTAGAGACTCTAAATGAATTGTGGCAGGAACGAAACACGAAGCCAGCAATCCGAGAAGCTTTTCTAGTGATAGTAAGGACATGAACGTCGAATTTCAGTTTGCGTCTGCGATCGAAGGTGACCCTAAGATCTGAGAAATGATCGACACAAGGGAGGATAGTGCCATCAATAGCATAAGGAAATACATGAGTGTGAAGCTTAAGGGAAAAGGAGATAGAAAAACACTTGGATACATTAAGGGACAAACAGTTCAAGTTACACCAACCAGAGAGAGCATGCAAATCGTCCTGAAGAAGCAGAGAGTCACCAGTATTTTCAATGACTCGGAAAATTTTTAAATCATCTGCATATAATAGGCACGAAGACTTAAAAACAGTGGGAAGGTCATTGATAAAAATATTGAATAAAAGAGGTCCTAAGATAGAACCTTGAGGAACACCAGAAGAAGGGGAGAAAGGTGAGGACGACAAGCCAAAGAGGGAGACGACACAAGTGCGATCAGTTAAAAAGGAAGAGACCCAGGAAAGCAGACGTTCACGAATGCCATAATGCTTTAGTTTGACAAGAAGAAACATATGATTAACAGTGTCAAAAGCTTTGGCAAAATCAGTATAAATGACATCAACTTGATTGTTATTGTCAATTGCAGAAGCGATTACATGGGTTAACTCAACAAGATTCGTAGAGGTGCTCCGGCATTTTACAAAGCCATGTTGTTGCGCTGCAAAGACGCAGTAGAGGGTATCATAGATACGATTGAAAATGAAGCGTTCCAAAATTTTGGAAAGGCAAGGAAGAATGGAGATGGGGCGATAGTTCGAAACAAGGTTCCTATCACCCGATTTGAAAATCGGAAGAATGTTAGAGAGCTTCCGAGAGGACGGAAATTTACCAGCACAGAGACTGACATTAAAAAAGATGGCTAAAGGGACACAAAGGGAAGACGAAAGATTTTTTACGAAAAAATTGGGAATACCTTCTAGGCCCGGGGAACACCTAGAGTCAAGTAAGGACAAAAGCAATTCAACCTTTATGGGGCTAGTTACGACTGAGGAGAGACAAGCAGGGAAATCAAAAGAAAGATGCATTTTATCCTCAACTTTGAGCTATTAAAAAACATTGACCACTTATTTAGCCTGTAATATGTTTCCAACTTAACTTCTTTTATCATTAAAAAAAAACAAAGAAATTAGTAATTTTTTATTGCTTTCAAATACTATACATAATTTGAACTTTTCTGAGATTGTTGATCTTAGTGAGTAGGAATATCACTGAAATAAGCTGTTGACAATCAATCAATAACTTTTAATACAAATATGGTCAGCATTGAAATACCTAATTGATTTTTTACACGAAATTTAAAAAAAAATGTATGTATAGTTTACTACGCGCATTAAAAGTATGCTTATCTATATGCTTATATATTTTGCAGTGCTTTCCTTAGCCTCAAAATTACGAGCCGCCACTGTCTTGATATCGACATTGCAGCTAAAAAATGCTATATCATTCTCTTTGATTTAATCCCCTCTCACACTCCAATCTTCCGCTTGCGTAAATGGAACGATGTTCCTTGGTTTACTGAGACTTTTCAACGCGCTCTGGATACTCAAAATGCAGACTGAAGTAAATTTTTAAGTTTTCATTCCGACCTAGAATACGCTGATTTCTCTCGTTTACGTGCTGCTGCCAAGAATGCAATAAGGCTTGCCATGCGCAACTATTATTCGCACATGGAATCTTCTCTGATTTCAAATAAATTTAAAAACTTATGGACATTTATTCGCTCTTTAAAATCCTACTTTCCTATAGCTGACTTCCTACCATTTAATAATATCACTGCTGCTCATTCTCAGAATGTTTGTGATTTCTTCGCACTGTTTCTCTCGCCGGTATCCCTTCTTATAACGTTTCTTTCGATTTCCCTCTTTGTTTCTCTTCACTCTCAACTAATCGTCTTGAAGTTGAATTCCTTATATCGTCTCTTGATTCCAAACACTCCCCTGGCCCTGATGGCATTCCTATCTGTTTTGTGAAAAATCTTGCATCTTCTTTATCAATTTTATTTAATGTAAGCTTTCCTTCCTCTTGGCAGCTGTCAAACATTTTCCCTATTTTTTCCCTATTTTGGTGAACGCAACATTGCCTCAAATTATTGCTATATTTCCATCCATTCCTGTTTTTCCAAAATCATTGAATGTTCCGTGTTTAACAAAATTTACGACTCTCTTAGCAATGTTTTCGTATCTCAGCAACATGGCTTCGTTAAAGGTCGGTCCACATCCACAAATCTCATTGAATTTTCTCAAACAGTGGTCTCGGCGTCAGATCGGAACTGTCAAGTTGATGCTATATATTCAGATTTTTCACAGGCATTTGACTCCGTCAATCTTGAGATTCTTCTACTCAAATTAAATTACTATCGTATCTGTGAGCCTTTACTTTCTTGTTTTTGTCCCTGTTTCCGGAATGTCGTCCTCACCGTTTTCCTCCTCTTGGGTGTACCTGAAGGGTCGATACTAGGACCGCTCTTATTCACTCGACTCATCAACGATCTTCCAAATATTTTATCATCTTGTATATTTTACGCAGGACTTCTTCAGGAAGATTTGAATTCTCTTACTGCTTTGGAGTAACTCTAACTCCTTATCGTTAAACTTTTCCAAATGTTTTGTCATATCTGGAGTCCCAGACTTATGCCTTTCCTTATCTGATATGTGAATCTGTCCTTGTCTCTGTGGAACATTTTACTTATCTGGGCGCCACCGTCGATCGTAAACTTAAATTTGATATTCATGTTCGTACCATTAATAATAGTGCCACACTGATTGCTCGCCTTGCTATGCATTCTTGCCACAATTCTTTTTGCATTTTCACATGTGTTGAGATATTTGTTACCCTGGTTCACTCCAAACTTGATTACTGCAGCCTTGTCTAGATATACTTTTCCGATGCTGTTGAATCTGTTTAGTGGAGGTTCACTCGTATTTTACACTTTAAAGTAAATCTTCCCTAAATGCCTTATGATGATCGCTTATCGCTCGCTAGTCTCCGATTCTGAGCAAAGCGCGGAGTTCATTTGAATGAGTGCTTTCTGGTTCGAGTCTTCAGTGGCTATCTAACTTCATCTATAGCATCTTTGATTAACGAATGGCAGTGTGAAAGACAAATTAGGTCATGTGTTGTCTTGAAAGTTCCATTTGCACATACTAATACTTACTTTCATTCTCCTGTTTTACGCCTTTTACGTATCTCTTATTGCCTCCAACTTGGACGTCTTTCACACTCTATAGTCACTTTTAAAAGTAATATTCCTAACAGAATATTTGCTCCTGATTAAATAACCAATTTTTTTTTGTCGATTCGCGGCTTTGAATTGCATATTTCAATTTTTTCAATTTTGATTAACTATTTTTGTTTGCTATTTGTTATTTTCTGTTCCTATTTTTAATCTATCTTATTTGTGATTGGGCGTTTTGCCTGTAAATGGATTTGTGAATAAATAAATAATCCAATAATAAAATGATAAATTTATGAGCAGTCCTAATCCTATGCAGCCATCCGCTATTCATTTCCTATTTCTCAAACAAGCAAACAAATCATTCATTCAGACAAAATCAAACAATCATTTGCATACACCATAGATATCTAATTGAATCATAAATCGAAAGGTGCCACCGTCAACCGAACAATAACAATACGCTAAACGGAAGCTGTACTTCGGCCCACACACGCTCACTCATTCGTTTCTCATTCACCACGGTTCGGCGCATATTACTCAGTAACAGCCTTCGTTGCCACGAAAATATAATTTGCATTAAATGAAGGAAGTCATCATCTCCTCGGCTTTCATACAATCTTTTTTCATTTTTTTTATGAAAAATGATCCATTGTCCTCAGCATCCACGAAAATACGATACGATTCGGATATTGTACCACAACGCCAGCTTGCAAACAGATACACTCATTCCATTGAATCTATCTATCGAGCCTGGGGACGAGGAAGAACGGCATTTACATGTCGAACGCCTCAGTCCAAAAAATCCATCACTTTGCTCGTCGTCATCTCGTCATCTCATCATCGCATCATCATATTATCGCCCGGGAATAATTTTCGATCTGGAAAACACAGTCCATTTGCATTTAAAGCTCTCGAATTTCGTAAACGTACGTACTCGTACGAACGAGTGAGTCTGCTTATGCGTGCGTGGCAAGTCGAGTCCCGCGGCCGCCTACGGAATATAATCCTCCAGTAGCTGCCAGATAAGGATCGAAACGGAGGCTCAGACTATCCCCATAATGCCTGCTAGGCCTCTAGTTCCGTCATAACATCATCACACGCTTCATGTCAACGCAAGCCCCGAAGAGTACGTTATTCCCTCGCCTGTGTCCCGTGTCTACATGTATCTATCTTTGCATGCGAGGTCGCTGAAACTCATAACTCATTGATGACACATTTCCATAATAAACAACATCTCGGCTAAAGATTTCTTACTCTTACGGATTTACGGTAATCGGCTTCCGTCGAATATGCTGCGACACATTGGACCTGAGCTAAACAGATACAATCAGGTGTTTAGATCCATTCACGTAAAGAGTATCTTGCAATAGGCATTCGATACTGCACACGAAGTTTTATGCATAAATACACACCTTTCGGCTAAACGCTCTTTGCCCCTGCGGGGGTGACTTTCAAACGAACAAGTGTCGTACCGCGATTGAGCCAAATGGGAAAGGTGTTTGTTAGGCGATTATCGATATCTAAATCTGCAAACCATGTCTCGTGCAAAACAACAAAACAATCGCTGCGTTTAATGCTCTTATAGATAAAGACGATCTTTCGAGTAGTAGTAAAATTCGATTTAAAATGCACCTGGAAAAATATTTGCAACCCTTCACTTGATCCGTTCATTTCTAAACCGCCACCGGTTGGATGAAATGTTTTTTTTTTATTGCTAAATTTGTCAACAGATTAAAATGTTTTGAATCAATGGGATTATTGACTTAATAAACAGGAGATACCGAATTTGTTAAAGATTGCGGTAAGGTTTGTTAAAAAGATTATTTTTCATAGAGATCTATTTAGACGCGTTTTTAAGATTCTACAAGTAGAGAACTTACCACTTAAAGCTCTACAAGGAGGGTTAGAAAAATGTAGATAATTTTAGTTTTTCGGATTTATGTTTTTATTTTTCGCCTGCGCACTGCCTCTGAAATATTCTCCATTAGAAATTATGCGTCTATGACAACGTTTCCTCCAATGCTCGAAATAGACCTGGTGATCGATATTTCGGGATAGTTTTAGATCTTTTATGACCTTTTTAGATGATACGGTTGTAGTCAGTCTCAAACACAAATCGGTCCATTCGCGTTTTCAGAAGAAATGCACAGATTTCGCTTGATATTTAATATGGTTGAAATGTTAGCTAAATCAATTGATTGTACTAAAGACCGCATTCAGATATATAGCATATGAAAGTTTGATGATTGAATTTTTCAGTGCACTAGTGGTCAAATTTTCGGTGGTCGAGAATGCATGATAGCTTATAGGGGCAAAGAGACTTTGTGAGTTACCGTCCGGGATGTAAAGTAGATCACCTTCTTTCGGTGCATCCAGGGCTACATTAAATGATCTAGACTCTCCCTTTACGACTTTTCTTTGACCTACGATTTCGTTTGTTGCACTTGGGCTGGTGGTCGTTGCATTCCAGACCTAGTCGTCTTCAGGCGTGGTAGCGACGAAGTGAAATTCATTTCGTGAACGGCTCCGGGTTCATACCGTCACCTCGTCCCCGTTAAAACCATAGCATGCCCCAGCGTACGTTCTCAATCTCGTAGCCATTAAGTTGGGCGTGTATATTTAGTTGAGACAGACTCCTAATTAACACCGATCCGGCCCTTATATCCATAAGGGCGATCCGACCACTTATATCCATAAGGGCTTGTGCTAACCCACGTATGGCCTCCCTGCTCGCATAGATAACCATGGAATCACGTCATATTCGGACTGAGATAGCGGCTTCGAGTGGTGACCCTTTCTGCATGAAAAATATGTTAAATAAACCAAAACTCGTCAGACATAAGCCTGGCAATAAACCCAATCTACCTTCTAATGTGAAAGGGGGGCTGAGATGGCTGTGCCATCGATTGCAGCTAAAGTCCCAGGAAATTGAGATATGTCAAATGAGCCAGCTCTGTGGCCTTAAGAAAAAGCTTGTGGAGTTCATGGAGACATGACGAATGAGTCAACCTCATTGACCTCCGGCACATCATCAACCCCTGCTTCATGTGGTTCCGGGGCTATGGTTACCAAGCCTGCCCAGGCAAAATCAAGAGGACCGATTACGGCCAGCGTGGTGGAAAGGTTACGGCAGATGAGCCAGTCCATCCGTCAACAAGTGGAACCCTCGATGCCGCCTCGTTTTCAGGCACGCAACGCTCCTCCGCCAACTCTTCTTGGGCTTACGGACCTAGAAAGATAACTTTCAAAGTTCTGGGGAAGTTAAAAAAAACGTCCCACCTATCTCAATGTCCGACAAGCACAAAAAGTCCCTTAGATGGGCAAAAACATTAATTGGACAGCACCCGCTCCCTCTAAACCCCTCAGATTCTCAGAATTGACGGAAGTCAGCTGAGCAGAAGAATGAGCGTAAAGGCGGCTTTAGATATGCGGTGTTTGTCAAACACCTCCTATTCGCCAAATACCGAACACCTAGTCAAGTCATTTGGCTTGGTGATTGCGAAATGGCAAGCACATTGAATTAGACATTCGGGCATTGCCGAATGTTTGCCAAAACTGGAACATGTACGAGCTGCTCGTCGTTGTTCACTCCCGCCATTTTCATTTGAAAATTTTTACTCGCGCTACACAGTTTGACACTTTTCAGTATTTATCAACAACCGCAACAAATGCCGAATGTCTAAAGCGGGGATCCGAACATACCCAAACACAGTGCTCGTCTACTTTGATTTGGTTGAAAGTTCCACAAACTACGGGAATAGCGAGCACCCGAATGTTTGTGCTTGGCCTAGGGCAAGCACTAGGCGACCAACTCAACCACACATGCGAAGTTTGCCAAACTAGGTGCTCGGTATTTGACAAACACCGCATATCTAAAGCCGCCTTAAGGAGGTCTGCCAAAAGTAGAAACTTATGGCATCTCCTTCAGGGATAACGCGGCACTTTGATGAAATGGCCAAATAGTGCCTTGTTTGGGCCAGAATTGGTGCCAGCAAGGAAGATGGAATCACCTCCTCCGAAAACTGGCTAAAAATAAGGCAGGCTTTTTTCAGAGTCTGCTGCAAGCTGCAGAAGACCAAGTCAAGTCTTCTACCTACAGGGCACGACACTGAACGGCTGGTACAAAGAAATCAGAAAAAAGAAAAGGCCCGATTTCCGATGGGCAATCTCCGAGCTGGAAGAACTCTGGCCAGGCACCAAGATAAAGATACATACGGATGAGCCCCCAGTCGTCCAAGATGCAGAGTATGGATTCCTTGTTTCCATTCGGATCAACTGAAAGCCCTGGACATAGTACAGCTCTTCAACCCGGATCTTAATATGGATGATTGGAGGGCTACGAAGATTAGCGAACCGGTAGATAATCGGCGGGAGGCCCTTTTCATGATAAATGCAGAGGCTTTGCCGGTATTGGATACCCGAAAGGACATTATCAAATTAGCTCTGTGGATTTAACGAAGCGACAGGCCAAACAGCTCTGGTTAGGGAGTTTCGACATCTGTGAAGCCTGACCCAAAACAGGTGATTCAAACGGCAGGGAAGCCACTTCGAAAGGAGTTCGTCACCTGTCTGGGGGCGACATTTGAGGAAGAATTGGATGTGGAATCTTTCTATGCTAATGGGGTTAGCAACGGAACTATCTCCGAATTTGGCAGTTGCCTAGACCTCATGACTCTGGATGCAGAGGAAGGGGCTAGGACAGCTTCTATGTCCAAGAACGAGGCCCTCGTCCTAACCGTAATCAACAATTAATAATGGTGAAGATACTTCAAGTTAATCTTCACTATTCCAATGCACCATCAGCTGCCCTACTGTTCCGTTTGTTTGAGACAGAGGAGCAGCTAATCTTATCCAAGAACCATGGGTTGCCAACAACCAGGTTTGCGGGTTACGCACCAATGGATACAGACTGATAGCACCGGATGTCTTACAAAACCCACGTGTCTTTATTCTTGTCAAGAAAACCGTTAACGGCCTTATTCTAAACAATTTCTGTGAGAAAAATAACATGGTTGTTACAGTGGAAATCGATCAGAGATCATGCTGGTTTGTTTCTCGCTACATGTCACATGATAATGGCACTAGCCTTCACTGCGACTACGAAAATTAGTGTGCCTCTTATTCTGGGAGCTGATTCGAATGCTCATAATGAAAAATGGGCCAGCTTCAACACAAATGGCCGAGGTTTGATTTAATTTTTGATTTCATCTTTGCCCACGACCTTTTCATCGCCAATACTGGCACTGAATCATCACCTCAAATCGTAAGAAGGTTCTTGACGTTACCATGGTCAGTGAGCGACAATCGCATCTTCTCCGTGACTGGAAGGTTTTACAGGAGTATTCATTCTCTGATCAAAGGGACATATCATTCAATATGGCTGGCCTCAACTCAGCTGAGCTTGCAGCCTTTACTAATAGGAAGAGGAATAGGAAGACTCCTCAGCCAGGGGAAATCCTAAGCCACATGCTGGAATATAGAAATCAGCACCCTGCGAAGAGAGTGTAGGAGGGAGTTCGATAGCTCGAAAAGGTCTAATAACTGGTTGCAACTGGTTGGAAAGCAGGGGCTTTCAAGTATGCCGTACGCAAGGCAAAAAGGGCCTCATAGAGATCTTTCTGGAGAGTTTTAGTGAGTCAGATCACCTTCGATTTTCAGTACGACATCGAAGGCTATGAGGTGTATCACCAACCATAAATCATTTGGACTAGTTCAAGCGCAGATATTCTAAACGTTCCCTTGGACGCACATTTTCCAGGCAATTATTGTTCTTTAGAAGCGACGTACCAAAGAGAACAAGCTGCCGGCTCAACGCCGTCGTTTAGGATAGCCAATTATCAACTGAGGTGGGCTATTTACTCATTCTAGCCGTTTAAATTTCCAGGCTCTGATGATGTCCTTGCGGCTGATATCCAGCAGTCCATGGAAGTATCGCTACCATAGCTCAGAGAGATTTATAACGCTTGCCTACGTTTCTCGTATGCTACCACTGGCAGGTGGGAAACTAGAGTCGTGTTTATCGCTAGAGCAGGAAAAATTTCGCATGTTAAGACAAAGGACTATCGTAAAATGTGTCCGAACTCTGACCTACTTAAGATTTTGCAAAGGATCATTGATTACCATATTAAAAGATCAATCAATCCTATGTTGGTCTCGCAGTCACACCACGCTTATAAGTCTGTCGAAACTGCTCTTCACGTCCTCATTGAGTAAATCGAGAAATATCTTGCTTTTAAGGAATATGCGGTTGCCGCTTGTTTGAATATAGAGGGAGCCTTCAGCAACGTAAAGTCCGTAAAGGCACACCTTAGGGTGGAATCCTCTCTTCGCTGCTGTAGAACATCACGGCGAATACTCGCCTAATGAGGCTGGACCGTGCCGACTGCAAAGTGATTACTTATGCGGACGACACAGCTTTATCTACGTTATCGGAGAGGTTCAATCAGTCTCTTGACATACTTTCACGTTGAAACCGTGAGTGCTGTTTAAATGTGAATTTTAGTAAAAAGGAGCCAGTACTGTTAACGAGGAAGTACAAAGTCCCTCGTTTTGATTTACCGAAATTAAACGGGGTCTCCATTGACCTGAGCCAGAGGGTCAGGTGCTTTGCTGCTGCAAAAGAACCACAGGAGCAAATTGGGGATTGCTGCGTCGTACCGTCGCATGGCTTTATACCACTGTGGTTCAGCCAATTCTAATATTTGGGGTGGCATTCTGGTGGCGGCTGCTCTTTAAATCGCTGTGCACTTTTTACTAGATTAGGAGTTCGTGATGGTCCTACTCTCTAAATTGGGCTTATCCATGTGTATACCGTTGGTTCAAAGCTAAGCAATAGAGATGGGAGAGGTGTATACTCAGATGAGCTGAATCTTAAGCTGTCCTTCCGTCTACCAGACCATTGTAGTGTCTTATTCACACGTATATTCACAGTCAATACTGGTATTTTCATAGATAATCAAGCGGCCATTAAGTCCCTTGCTGGTCCTTGTACAGTGTCCATGATTGTTGCTGAATGCCGTGCATCTCTTAGGGAGATGTCGAGACATTCGGCTGTACAATTGATTTGGGTACCTGATGCAAATCGCTCTAGGCAGCTATTAGACTTAGCTCGAAGCGCTCTTTGTTGTGCTATGGGCATTCTTACGGACCATTGCCTCATAGGACAGCATGCGCAACAATTGGGCGTAGGATTCAACGACTTCTGTCGGAGTTGCGGCTCTGAGGACGAGGAGGTATCCATCCTTCATCTCATGTGCTAATATCCGACTTTGGCAAGGAAAAGAGTGGCGGCACTTGGTGCACCCTTTCTCTCAAATCCGACCGAACTATCCCTGGTCAATTTCAAGGAGATAGTGCGGTTAATCAATGAAAGCAGGTGGTTTCCTAACTTTGCTGAATAGACGAGAGTCAAAAACTATTGTGACATCACAACAGGCCTCTTTTGTGCCTAGGCGCGTCTGTCGACAGGCCTGTGTCAATTGGCAGCCACTTTAACCTAACCTAGCCTAACCTACCGCCTGAAATAAATTCAATATCAATAGATTATCAAATCTAATTTTAGTTGAAATCAATGTTTTTGATGAATTTCATTTTGATTCGATGACAGAATCGGACGGAAGTTATAGGCATGATCAAATATTTAAGTTACAAATGGACCCATGAGATTAGTATGAAATGCGTTACTATTGATTATTACCTAGAAAGCTCCACTCCAACGACATCGTAGAAAGAAAGAATTGTGTGTTTGTGTGCATTTCACATACTTTTTATGCTCAACTGCATCGTATAGTTTGTATACACGACTATTTGCTAACGATAAGGGACTATGCGCACTGCTCAAAAATCTTCGTCATTTCACTATTAACATCTGCACTGGGATTTATTTGGCAGAGAAAGTCTAGATTTCCTGGTCCATAGTAGGCATAAGAATGAATGGATTAAAACATTTAACTGACGGACTACTCATCATAGAGATCCATTCTCTTAAATGAAAACAAGGGTTGAATTTTAGTGAAGAATTTTCAACGCCCAGAATTCCACATAGATATATTGAATGAGGTACAATTATAATTGATTTAAATTTCTATGCAGATTCTTTTAAAAAAAAAACATGCTTAGGTTCTGCTCAATTATAAATATAATAAAATTATAAATATAATAATAAAATAAACTGTATTCGGTGACTGAAGTCCTCTTAAAGAGGACTGTTTATTATAACTCTATTTTAATACAAATTCCGGCTTGCAAATTTAAACCATCAGCATAAAGCCATCATCCGCTGCATATCTCAGCGAATAAACAACAAACAAGCCAGATAGCGTAGTTATATTCTTCATTAAAATTTCTGAATATGTGCTTTACATCGACTTTTATCGATGCGTAAATATTTCTGGACTACACAAAACTTTTTTTTTTAATAAAATTCATACAAAAAGCCTTCCTAAAGACCAACTAAAATGCTGAATTCATAAAAGTATTAAAATTTATTCAAAAAATAAAATCATCTCATTCATGCATCTCTTCAATGAGTTTCCATCACATCGATTTCGCTCCTGCCGAATATTTCATTATCCTAAAAAATAAAATGAAATAGTCAATGTCCACGATGTCCAACCACACCACACGGACATGGTTCGCGCATAGGTACCGCACGTTCGTAATGTGTGTTCATGCATGAATTGTGGGTGTGAGACAAGCAAGCGCTCGAAAAATCACCATCAAAAAAAGCATGCCTATAAAACAGGCTTTCCGCGAATTTGGGTTAATGGTTTTATAATTTACTCCTGTCGAGTCATGTGGAGCGAAGCCTTGCGTCGTTTTCGGACCGTGGCAATGGTTGGTCGGTTGCGCTGCTGTTGGTTAGGGTTACTTCGTTGACTATTGCTGATGATGCTTTTCGTTTATGCTGACGCCGGCCGGCCGGTCGTCCTCATCATCATCGTCAGTGATGGGATATGCTGATGCTGACAACTGCTGTGACGAGCCTAGAAAACTCAACGCAGATATTCGAGTGCTAAAACATATACACAGGATCTGGATGCATCCTGGTACATACATATATCCATAATTCATTTCGCTTCCACTTTGCATTTTTATTGAAATTCTTTTTTCTACGTCGCGACAAGCTCGAGCTTGTGAATTAAAAATAGAGAGAGAGAGAGAGATAGAGAATGTGTATGAGATGTGGCCGTATTCTGCTAGGATGCCATAGTTTCCTTAGTTTCAGACTGACTAACTGACTGACAAACTGACTAGACTAGGTACTGTCACGGCATTTGGCTCGGACTGAGAGCACCCAGTTCGAGTAAACATATTGTGCAATATATTACTTTTGTGTCACAGCAGACGACATGACATACCTCTAGGATTCACCGATGCATAGAGTGTTAACATATGACAAACAACAGCTAATTTCCAAAGGAATTTCGGGAGTTTGTCAGTTTACTAATTAACACACAGATGTACGTGAAAAAGTTGACGGAATGAGTGGTGCTCAAGGGGGAGGAGGATGCGGAGGCGTATCTTGTTTGGCGGTTGAGCGTAAAATCAGTGAGGAATGTGTTTTATTTTCGGTTTCCGCGGATGGGTCCACCTAGACGATATTGGATGCTGACAGTCGAGAAATTGATGGTGTAAATTTAAATAAAAAGTTCGTGGTTATTTTTGTAGGCTACTCAGTGCAACTGAAAAAAAAAATTTGAAATTCAGTTGTGAATAATAAGAATAACAGTTTTACAGATGACTTCGCTTTAAAAGGGTTTCACTCGAAGAATGCAAACAGGGCAATTATTTATTTGCATGAAAATTTGCTTTTTTTTATTATAAATTATTTGTACAATCTTAACCTAACTTACAGTTTAATTAACAAGAAAAATAACTTAAAATCTAAAGACTATACTATTTTGGCCTGCTGGCTCTTATGGTTTTTTTTTTGGTTTTTTTTTTTTGCATAAATTTTGTTTCTTATACATGAATGATATTACCCAGCCTGTACAACAGCTGCGATTACACTGGTTATAGTTTCCTTAAACATTACCTTACACTTAAATTACGATCTAGCCTATGTTCAATGTCTAATTATAGTTACTTAGCCTAATTACATCTAATCTTAACCTAGGTCTTAAATCTAACCCCTTCTGTTTGACGAGTGGCCTGTGTAGTCGAAAAACGCATCCATAAGCTGCCGTTGCAATGCTATCATAGCGGGGCGCATTAATGGCTCATTAGAGCCACCTGTACGCCATAGTGTCCGAATCAGTCCATTCTCATGTCCGTCTGTCTGTCTGTCCGTAAAATTCCACAACTCGGTCCCTAAGTGGCTTCAGTCCCGACTCCTGATACAGGAGAAGGTTCTTCGGCCACTTTTTAGCTACCGGGCTGTAGAACCTGGCAGTGCAGAAGTGCAGCATTCTTCTTTCGAATACCTCCGCTTCTGCCATGACAGTTTTTGAGCAGGTAATCTAGGATGTGGATGAGCAGGTAATCTAGGATGTGGATTGGCCGGATCATGGTCTGCTAGCAAATGGATTTGGCTTTGGTGGTCATGCCCATATTTTTGGCCGCACAAAGGGATTCAATTTTAAAAATTCCTAGAAATCGATTCCGAGGTACTTTAGATATGGGCCAAGAGTAATCTTAGATGTTCCGAACGAGACAGCGAGTTTCTTGGTCTTGTTGCGAATAGTTTGAGATCCACGATACTTGGAGGGATTGCGAAATACGCAAAGCTGAGTCTTACTGCTGTTTGGTTTGATGCCCCATTTGTCAAAGTAAAGATTTAGTTCTACCAAGTAGTATTCCAGGCTCTTCGCTGCTTTGAGCGGGTTTTGGCTCGACGCGAATACGAGCGTGTCATCGGCATTTTAGAGGATTTGGACTTGAGGTTGGCCCACTGGAATAGGAAGGTCAGCGGTGACAGTGACAGAACCTTGTGGCACTCCTGATGTCACAGGTTTAATGATAGAATCTGCTCCATCAACGCTGACATAATAAAGTCTGTTGGTAAGAAAGCTTGCGGCAAGTCTTATTACCTTTTCCGGGAATCCAAACTTGATCAACTTAAACAGAAGACCTTGGTGCCAGACGGAATCGAAAGCCTTCTCGATATCTAAAGCACACACCACGGTCAGAGTGTTTCGCTCATTCAAGTGAGACACAATTTGATCATGCAGGTATGAGATGGCTTGCTGAGTGCCGTGCTTGCGCCTAAAGCCAAACTGGTGTTCGGGAATTGTTTGTGTAGGCTCACAGTAGTTTTTTATCATTTCCATTCAAATTCTCTCAAAAATATTCCTCAAATTAGGAAGCAAAGAGATTGGACGGAAATTGCTGGCCTCTTTAGTTTTGCCCTTTTTATGGATGGGAACAATCTTTGCTACTTTTCATGTGTCCGGAGAAGAGCTGTTGCTCAGGGCGTTGTTGAAAACAATTGATAGAATTCTGAGCATAGAGATTGGTAGATGTTTAATTATGAGATTAGACATTCCATCATGCCCAGAAGATTTCTTACTTTTTATACCGCGCAGCAGTTGCACCAAGTATTCACTATTGACAAAGTGAAACCGGTCATCTGCATTTCGCGGATCATCCGAAGGGTTATCGGATGAAAATGTGGCCAAACGCTCATTATGTATATTGAGGAAGCGATTAACTGCCTCTTTTGCTATTTGGCTGTTAAGAACAGAACTTTCGGGCGGAACGGCATTCAGCTGCGATTGGAGTGTTGGTGCAAACAACTCTGCCTGATGGTCAGGGTTGCGAACAGCAACATTGTCAATCGTTACCACCATCTCCTTCCTGGCTTTTGAATTTTCCAGAAAGCAGATTAATTTCTTTAAACATGTCGGGGCCTGGTCGGATGTCAGCCAGCCGCTGCACAAGATGAAAATTTGCTTTTCCTTTGCTACCATTCGTCCAAATATATTTTTTTAGAGTGGAAAGTTTGAAAGTACTCAAAAATGTAATTAATAGAATGCTTCCGACTTTATCAATTTTTTCCCATGCCTAGGAAATGAATTCTCCAGGGTTTATGCCCAGTTCAGCCAAAATCGCACAGCAAGTAAACATCCATCGTTGGTCCTGATTGCGTCGTACACTCCAAGTTTCAATGTAAGAAGTGTAACAAATGTTCCTTTGGAAATTCTTTCTTATATGGCTTTATTTAAAGATTCATTCGAATTTTGAGTTTTACTATCGAAAGTGTTCCTTAATTTAAATTATGCTGCACTGTCGACCCGTCGACAGTGCAGCATAATTTAAATTAAGGAATCGTAAGAAAACATACCCTGCGTGCCTTGGCCCAGCCGAATAGCTCAGTCTGGTCGTGGGCATTTGGGCTTACGAGTTCAACGTAAGAATCAATATTCGTTTATGCAAATCTATTCCGTCATAATAAGACTATCTTTTAATCCATTCAAACTTATATTTATCATTGAAAATGGTTAAAGTAACTAGCAACACTAAATATTCAATAAAAAAGGTTGAATAAATTGATTCCACGACAAGATATGACAAAATGTATCTAAATCTCTATTGCCTAAATTTATCGATTGCTTTGCAGGGCCTCAATTTGTGCCCTATTCCGGCCGGAATCGGTTTACACCGATTTTAATACACCAAATAATAATATAACACAATTCAAAAAACATATAAATAATAATTCAAACTAAAAAAATATATGACAACATCGTTACTATTCATTAGTTCATAATATCGGTATTATTCATTTTGCTATCATTACTTTCTTTTTATCTTTTTTTAATTTTAATTTAATTAATTTTCATTAGCACATGACAGTATTATAGATCATTATATCATCACTTTCTTTTTATCTTTTGAATTTAATCGAATTTATATCATTAAAATTCTATATATATTAATACTGATATTATACATTTATCTTGCCCATCCAATATTTGTCTCCTCTTCAGCTCTACATTCATTCCTCGATCAATCAACGATTTAGTAAATTTTCCGGCTCGTTTTCTCGATATATTCTTTTCTTCCTCCGTTCTGGTCTTGAATTTCAGCAACGCCTTTTACATTAAATTAGACCCCTTGCTCGACATATATAGGTTCCAGACACTTTCAGGAACAGAATCATCTCGCTGATGCACAACCAAACTAAATTATTCCACAATTTTCTTTACTTTCACTCTATCTTCCCAAAAATACAATAGATCTTCCCAATTCTTCAATTTTTTCTTCAGATACTTTTCTGTTCACTATATCTTTGCTGAAACACCACCCTTTCTTCTCCCCCGTCGAACAAAAGAATCCTCTTTTTTTTTAAGTACCGAAATTTTCCAAGTACCGTAGTTTTTCGGTACCTTTCCTACCTTTAGGGCATTACTAATTCCATTGGTACAGTCATGGGGCGCAACTATCAGCTGATAGATCATTTTTCGACAACGGAACATCTCGGCTGTCAGTTGTTTGACAACTGTGCTCGTGCACATTTGTTACCATGCTTTGTCGGTGGAACGAGTTACAATCAATGCAGCACAACATTTACCGTCATCTGTCACTGGCTATATTAACGAAATTGTTGTTCGATAATATGGACCCTTTAAAGTCACGGAAAGAGATATCAGTGAGTATTTTACCCTTTAAAAGCTGCAGAGCATATTGCAAATCAAAAATGAGACAAAAAAAAATACTGATTTTCATTTGCATATGGATGCCTCACTTGCCAAATCGATTAACTCCATTTTCTGATTTCATTAAATTTTACTATCAAAGCACTTAAAAAGCTCCTAACTGTATATATTCAAAACAAATTTCTCTAATAATAGGTATTAACACCACTAAATACTTATTATTAGAGAAATTTGTTTTGAATATATACAGTTAGGAGCTTCTTAAGTGCTTTGATAGTAAAAATTTAATGAAATTCAGAAAATGGAGTTAATCGATTTGGCAAGTGAGGCATCCATATGATATTTCCCATTTCCCGGACGTTCGTAGGAACTGGTGGAACTGAATATTTTCAAAAATTTTGTTGCCATACCAAGTTTGAGGTATGAGCAAACTTTCCTGCGCAACAAAGTTGTGTTGCATCATTGTAACTGCTCTCATATGTTTTCATGTGTTCAAACTCGTTTTGTTGTCTAACAATGCTGTGTTGCATTGATTGTAACTCCAGCTTTAAATATATATTTTCAGCATCGCAACAGAAGATAGGAAGATTACCTCCACCATGACGTAAGTTGGTGTGTGGAAATGTTGGGGGGGGGGGGGGGGGGTCATAGTCCTTGAGATTTTGCGTTTTCTATGATGCCTCATGCAATCAAATATGTTCAAACTCTAAAAAGAGAAAATTTTTCTGAGGAATGGTTTAACGTATTCAGTTTTAATTGTTTTAATCATAGCCCTTAGGATTTTTCAGCTCTTTGCACAATTCACCACAGAAGCCGGACTGGAACGACTTGTTATCAGATGATAAATAATTAAACTCTACCCAAATGGCATTCTTCATTGCCTTAACGCTGTGAGTATTTTCGCGAATTGTGTTCCCGTAATAAGTTTGATTTTTTTTGTGGCTTGAAACAAAAACTTATATTATTTTTGATTATTGATACCATCCCAGGAAGTTTCATTTCAGGTTATACCTACTACCGAGCCTGACAAGCGATTTTTGCCATGTGGAATTTTCCAAGGCTCGCACCTTTGAGATTGGTTTCGATTTTTTGAAATATTGTTCCCATTATCTTTCCAACATGACCTATACACTCGAATTTTTCCACTTTTGCATTAGGGTTATATGACTTGCTTTCAGCAATAGTATTGTAGGAGTAGAAGGTGGCGTCTAACTGGTTTGCCTCGAACACTTTATATGTTTTTTCTTAAAATTTGTGTCTTATAAAAAAAATATGACTGTAAAGATTAAAGATTTACCGTTACATGTCTTTAATATTTTTGTAGAATTCATATATTAGGCGTGTTTTTTTGCTCCTCTATCCAGTAGAGAATAGGATATACGCATTAGAAACAACAACACTCCTGCACCAGTGAATTCACTAGTACAGAAATTGTATTCGTCATAGGTAGTTCACGTGCTGAATTATAGAATGTGCTGATAGAAAAAAGAAAAGCTCATACGAAGTTGTCTTTTTTTCTGTGAGATGGATTTGGTTTTTTGAAGGTGAAGTTGAATGTTTTGGTAGTTAGTAAATTAAAAAAGCGCATAATGTGTAGAAAGTTAAAAGAGATAATTTTCTGTTAGTCCTTTTGCTATTTTCTATCGATTATGGTAGTGTATATTCGTTATTTTCTCCCTTTATTTTGACCTGTTGAGTGGTACCACAGCAAATACAGCAACCTATGTCAGTCTTAGCGAAAGCATCAGCTGTTTTGTGATGGATCGTTTTTTTGCGTCATTGTTCTATTCTGTTCTGTATCGGAGCAAAAAAACACGCCTATTAGGTACGTTTTTTTGCTCCGATACAGAGCAGGATAGAACTCTGCCGCAAAAACAACGATCTAGTATAAAACAGCAGTGTTTTCGCTAAGACTGACATAGGTTGCTGTATTCGCTGTGGTACCACTCAACAGGTCAAAATAAAGGGAGAAAATAACGAATATACACTACTACAATCGATAGAAAATAGAAAAAGAACTAACAGAAAATTACTTCTTTTGACTTTCTACACATTATGCGAGCTTTTTTAATTTCCTAACTACCAAAACATTCAACATAACCATGAAAAACCCAAAGCCACCTCACAGAAAAAAATACAACTTCTCATGAGCTTTTCATTTTTGTGTCAGCACATTCTATAGCTCAGCACGTGAACTACAAATTAGGAATAGAATTTCTGTGCTAGTGAATTCACTGGTGCAGAAGTGTTGTTGTTTCCAATGCATATACTCTATTCTCTACTGGATAGAGGAGCAAAAAAACACGTCTTAATTAGGACTTACCAATCTGTTTTTTCAATGTGATATTTATTTTTGAATGGCACGGATTACATACGAGTTTTTTAAAATTGTTTTTCTGATTTCATTACATTGATCAAATCGTATTCGATTTCGGAAGATACAAATCATAGTCCGCCATACTGAGTTTAGAAGAAGAGAATGACTACCGCGATGAGTTGCTGTTGCACGCGCAAAACTTTCCTCCGATTCTTCAAACTGTGACGAAGGAATTTCCGTCAGTGTTTATTTTGTCTTTCCTCTATCTAGGCCAGCAACCACTTGGACTTGCCTTTTTTGAAATAGTTTTCCAAGTCGGGACATTTTATCTGAGGCTTCAACAGAAAGCATAAATTAAATTGCCTTTCAGTTTTGAGTTTACGGTTTTTCTTAGTGGTTTTCCTTAGTTTTCATCATCTGGATATGCGAAAAACCCCACGTTAACCAGCCACCGTCTTGCAGTATTCAAAGCAAAATGCCGGCGAAATTTTCTCTCCACAGTTAATTTCTTTTCCGGTGGGGGTTCCACTTATCCGTTGAGTTCGGGGTGCTTGAACTTGACACGCGTGGCTAGAGTCCGTCTGGTTCCGGGCCCACATCTGCCACTCGAGACACTAACCATCATACATTGGACGAACCGGATCTTTGACCTTGTGGGCATTGTTTGATCAGCCAGCTCTGACAATTCACGACTTGACGTTTAGAAATGTCGCGGGTTGTATATATATACCAGGATACGAATTGTTTGCTTGTCGGGCTGAAATTAATCAGGTAAGTGTACCTCAAGCGCCGCGCACACAGAAACGTTTCTGCATGACGTACCTGAAATTTTGAACGCCGTGAATTTGTAATGCATAGAATAGTATTGTTTTGCCCACACAAAATGCGATGCGTCGACGACATACTTTTTTGGTCGCGGAAGCTAACGCCAGAGTTGTACAAAATCACAAAATCGGTCTGGCGTTGAGGACGTTGTCGTAGTCGAATATGAGAAAAAATAGAAGAAGTATTTTCGTAACGTTTCGTAATGAAACTTCGCATAAGTGGTGCAAAGAGGCTGACGTTGCATAGTAAACGTTGTCGCCTTGTGTGTGGCATAGCAAAATGACTGAACGACTGTTCATCACTGTCCGTGACGTCCATGACGCTCGATTGCATTCTGTGTGCCCAGCGCTTAATCTGTTCAATCTGGAACTTCGAAAATGTTCTTGTTATTAGGTCGTCTCTGGACTGCGATTGCTGTGTTGAAATGAAGCAGCTTAATCGCCAAGAGGAGGATACGTGCAGCGGAATCTTCTGGGTCTCTCAGGAAACTGTGTTCAGCCTAGAGTCGACATTTTGGCCCCATTTGCTGTCGTTAAGTTATAACTCTCGGTAGTCGGTAAGACCCCTTTCACTTATAGGCGTTGTTTATCAACCACGCGTCATGGTGCATAAAAGTAATCAACTATTTTTTTATGGTTGTTTTAACTATATCCCGTAGTTGACGCAAAAACAACTAAGGAAAATTGTTGATTTTACCAAGATTTTTCTTTCAGTGCATTATTGCGAAAACGGTCGCTATAAATAGGAGAAATTCCCCCCTTTTAGGGTTAACGGACAGCATTTTTTTTTGTGAACATATTTGGTAATATGAGACATCATAGAAATTGCAAAACACTCCCTAAAAAACAGGACCGAACATAGTTTGATATGTTATGCTATTCAGGAGCTATGCGCTGTTAAAAATGGCATGTCGGAAAAAATGAAAAATCGAGCAAAAAACCATGTTGATGTCTTCAAAGCTCAATACCGATTGAGCATATCGTGCAAACTGTTTTTCAATGGACTGACATTCGATTTCACTCGAAATATATCCCGAAAGCTCTGAATACATTTTCAATTTGAGTTCTGTGTGGTTTTCAGTCCTTGGGCATTTTAATATCAGCTGCCATACACGATGCCTGTCACACAACACACAAAAACTAATTTAGTTCAAATAATTGAATCTCATTGAATTCTCAATCTCGCGCGACCATAATAATCCATTGTCAATGCGAAGATAATGCAAATGAAAGCAATTTGTTCTGACCACCTGAAAACAGCTTCTGGCGTCCAATATGGTGTTATGTGTGGCCAATACTTAATTGTTGTCCAATGCTTTTGACACTCGAAAAGATCTCTCCTTGAAATATTGCTAATCGAATTTAATTTTCTCTCGATAAATTTGAATATCTATAACAACAAACAAACAAATAATTCAAAATCGTTTGCAATAAATCAACCGCGCCTCGCGAAATAATAATAACTTTTCAAACGTGATGCACTTTAATTCGTGCGCTGTATAGCAAATGGCTGCCGTTTGCCACTGAATTCGATTCAGGAGCAGCAAAGTATATGGGTATAAATATTGATTGCAACCAGATGCAGAATGAGAGATATCAGCCATTGCTCGAAACAAAACCGATTTTTCCATTGATTTTCATGAAATATGCGGCCAGGATCATCTACAATGGCCGCAGCAGCTATCAAAAGTCAAGGCTACTGAAACAGGTAGATAGGTAGGTAGGTGTACGTGCTATGTACAACGAGAAAATTGCCGAGAACAAAGCATCTTAATGAGATTTTTTCCATTTTCAGTGACCATCATCGTTGAGATAAAGATAATTGTGTTAATGTAAACCACAATTGGTCCCGGCCACTGTGTGCTCGAGATGATGAGAGAAGAGCGGCGAATGCTTTGATCTGATGCAGACTTCGAAGTTACTTTCGAAGTCAAGAAATAAAATTCGCATTAAAATATCTAAGCGCAAACTATTGTAAGGAGTCTTTTGAATGTTGTCCTTTGGAATTGATTGTCTTTCTTTCTAAAGAATAATTTATGAAAAAAATTAGACCTGATTTCGCCCAACCATCTGAGACCCAATATGACTAGTTAATTTCACTACACTACTTGGCTGAGCCGAAACGGCGGTGGCGACTACCTCACAGACGTTTTTAAGGAAGCCAAACCGCATTCACAAAACAACCGCAAATATAAAATGTTCGAAACATTACAGAAGCGGCTGCCGGTTATACTTTCTCGGTTATATGGAAGTTGCAATCGGGCCGCTTGCAGCAATTGCGATATGATACTTCAGATTGCCACCACCGCCAAGGCTTCTTTTATTCTTCAGACTTACGACGTTGTGTATTGGTGGTTCTCGGTCGTTGTTAATCGCTGCAGCGGTATTTCCTATTATCTTGATAAGGCTTTATTACCACAAAGTGCATCAGTTACAAATATACTATTTCGGCTTGGAAGTGAGCATTTGATAGCAACATCGATTTCTGCTAGTGAGTCTTTTGTTAATTTAACGTGCACCAAACGATTCAAATCACTAGAGAGATGAATGCTTGCAGCAAAGGTTTAGGGCAGGGGATATTTTGTGGGTATATGACAGTATGATCAGACTGGTCAACTTATAAATATGACAAACAAAATGTCTTATAAATCATTCAGAAAATGAATTCGAATAACAGCATTTTAATTGGACGTAAGCAGTAAATTTCGCCAAATCTTTGATACTCATCCAGTAGTCTTTCCTAAAACTAAGATGCAACAAATTTCCAGATCCCAAAATCAATATCTACTAAACTCTGCAATAAAACCCTCTAAATTCATAAAGCCTTGATTTCATGTTCAAGCTTCTGTGATTTTTTCTACGAGCCTGTGATTTCTCCCAAGGCTTTCAGGATTTTTCCTAGATTGTCCTGATTTCGCCCAAGCTTCTATGATATTTTCCACGATACTGTAAATTTTTTTCAAGATTTCCTGGATTTCTCTTAGTCTGCCCTAATTTTTCTCAAGTTCCTATGATTTTTCTACGATCCTGTGATTTTTTTCAGGACCTCCAGGATTTTTCTGACTTTTCTCAAGCTCCTATGGTGTTTAAACGATCTTTTGATTTTTTTTAAGACCTCTAGAATATGGCCTCACCAAAACTTACTGTTCACTCTCTATTGTGTGTTATATATGGCGAGTTTTACGTTACCAAGTTCTGTGACAAAAGTAATCAAAATCTTGCAATGTAAAAAATGTGGTAACAGCCATACTGCCAACTACAGAGGTTGCCCAGTATTTCAATCTTTGAAAGTAAATATGGTCTCTCCTCAAAACCGCACTCAACAGGCTTTGAATATTGCAACTAATAGCCCGTCCAGATTACGGATACTTATGTATCCGGATACATAAGTATTGTCCTCACTGCAGCGACATCTGCAGATACATTTTACCCTTGCCATGAAAATCAATGAAAAGTGTAGACGATACTTATGTATGCGGATACTTAAGTATCCGTAGTCTGGACGGGCTATAATAGACCAGTTTTCATGCCAGAAACTTTTGCACCTTCATCACTTAGTAACACCTGGTATCAAATATTCCGCCGCAATCAAACCAAAAACACACGGTTCTGCTGAAACCACTGCCTAAAGCAGCTCTAACCGTGAACTCACATCTAATTTGTCAACGCTTTTAGATAATATGAATCGACTCCTGACGACGATGGGTGACATGATGCAAGAATTACTTAAAAACCAAAACATGTTGCTCCAATTTCTCATTAACAGCAAATAACATTGGAACGCGAATGGCATTGTCCAGTATAAAGCGGAAATAGGATTGTTTACATTAACTCACGACATTGATGTGTTCCTCATATCGGAAACCCACCATAAGGGAAAAAAAATAAATTCAACATTCCTGGCTACATCTTTTATGACACCAAACACCCAGATGACAAAACTAGAGGCGGGTCTGCAATACATATTAACAAACATCTGCTCCATCATCCTTTGGAAGAACTCAGCGAAGATTACATCCAAGTGACATCTATTTGTCCACGTGAAGAGTCAAGTGAGATTGTTATTTCGTCCATCCACTGTCCACCGAGGCACAAGATCTCAAAGACAATATTCCAAAGCTTCTTCTAATCGCTAGTAACCAAATTCATCGTGGCTGGCGACTTTAAAGCTAAAGACTCATAGCACCAAGGGGCAAAGCACTCTTGAATACACTGCGAACCTATCGTTTGAGGCATATCTCAACCGGCCAGCCAAGCTATTGGCCGTCAAACTCCAACCAAATTCCGGACCTCATAGACATCGCAATCTTGAAGGGAAAACCTCCAAACTCTGCAAAATCAGAAGCAGTTTTTTATTTGTCTTCAGATCACTCTCATGTCACCATTATTCTCGACATGACACCCAACTTCGCTTGCTGTAAGCGTAAATGTTCAAATAAAGTCAACTGGAATGCATTCAGACGATACCTCACCAGCTTAATATTTGTGAAAGCATCACTCAAATCACCGGAAGATGTCAATTCTGCTGTTATACTGTTCAATGAGCATGTCCTGGAGGCATTCGGCACCGTAACACCTCAAATTGAATTGTACCCTTAAACTCGAAAATCCACATAGTCTATATCAATTAAAATCCTTATACAAGAAAATAAACTGGCACGAAAAAATTGCCAGCTGCAGAGGTCTCCTCAAACTAAAGCCCGATTTAACAATGTTCCTAGTGACCTCAGGCTGGCACTTGCAGAGGACTACGAGCTAAATTTCCATTCATTCTTGGAGAACCTCACCCCCACTTAGAATGCCAACTATTCGCTGTGGAAGGTGGTCAAAAAAATTAACAAACCGACCATCAGAGAAGCCCCACTAAGAATCGCCAACGGACAATGGGCCAGAAGTGACGCAGAGAAAACCACCGCCTTCGCTGTTCACCTAGAACAAGTTTTCACACCTTCTACCTCGGTAACATGCGTCTTTCTATCTAATATCAATGCACAGAATTCACAGTCAATCAAGACTTAGGCGAAAGAAGTGTAAAATACAATATCAATATCCCAGAAACCTGCGGAAAAAATATCTCCGGGTATTGATTTCATCACCAACGCTATGCTCAAACAGTTGCCATCGATCGTATTCACTTGACTTTCTAATCTGTTCAATGCTATCTTCCGAAACAGATTTTTTTCTGAATCATGGAACACAGGCGAAATAATATTGATCATCAAGCCTAGTAAAATTCTGCTGAGCAAGCTACTACCAACACTAGAAGGTACGAAAAAAAATTCCAGAACATCAATTCGAATTTCGAAGACATCACAGAACCATTCAACAGTTCATCGCGTCAGACATTAAAATAGCATTCGAAGACAAGAAGTACTGCTCAGCAGTCTTTTAGACGTAATTCATGCTTTCGAGAAAGTCTGGCATGAAGGATTGATTATCAAAATTAAATCCATGCTTCCGAAAAGCTTTCATGAAATACTTTCTTCTAAGTCCAGGTGAGATACAAAAGCTATTCTACTGCTAACCATGCTGGTGTACCTTAAGGAAGTGTTTTAGGGCCGGTACTTTACACAATCTTCACATTTGATTTCCCAACAAGCGACAAAAAAACGACAGCTACCTTTGCGCACGGACGTTGCTATACTATGCACTGATTCAGATCCAGTTACGGCATCCCGTATACTGCAAGCCCACATCTCACTTCTTGAAGAATGGCTAGCAAAATGGAGAATCAGAGGGAACGAATCCAAATTCATCCACGTTAGGTTCACATTGCTAAAACTAACCTGTCCTCAAGTATATCTAAACAATGTACCAATACCTCAAAGCAACGATATGAAGTATCACGGAATGCACCTTGACAGGAAGCTGACCTGGAAACGGCATATGGAAGCGAAAAATTAGTAATTGTAGCTCAGATTCAACAATTTCAAATGACTCTAAAGTGTTCGTCTATGGGTCTGTCTTAAAGCCAATCTAGACCTTTGGTTTACACATCTGGGGAGCAGTTCGTTCATCAAACATCAACATCATCCAGAGGACTCAATCAAGAATACTTCGATCTATCACCGAAGCCCCGTGGTACTTCCACACCGCTAATCTCCACAAAGACCTGCGGATCGAAACAATTGCCAATGAAATTAAGAACCGCAGTGCAAAATATATTGCAACATTCGCTCAAAAAACAATACTAACCTATCGTAAATTTCAGCGATTGAAAAGAACTGACCCGTTAAGGGGGTATTCTGGTCTAGATATTTGATCAAATCGATTTTTTGTTTGTTTGCATATTTTCAAAGTTTAAACCTTTAGCAATAAGTTTTTAAGAGGATTTTTGGAAATTCGGATTATTTTTGAAGTTACAGTTGATTTTGTGACTCGCGTACTAAACCAACGAACGCGATCAACAACGAATTAACCGATCCGAGCTACGCGCTTCTCAAGCTTCTAAAGAAGTTCGAACTGCTCGTATGGCTGAAAGAGCTCTGATTAAAAAAATTAAGTATAACAGACTGCCCGAAACGAGACTCCAAGTTTGAAACGCGTTTTTCTCGAAACTACTTTTTTCGATACGGTTGACATGATATCTCTAGTTGTAATGGACCGATTTACGTGAAATTTTTCACAAACCCTCCTAATACTATTGAAATTGGTCTAACGTAAGGATTTTTGAGAAAAAAATTTCTACTATTTATAAAAAATTCCCAAAATTGAAAAAAAAAACGACTTTTTTTTTTACATGGACGCCATTTTGCGAGAAAAAAAAAAGTTGTTTCAAATCGCGTACGTCAGATTCATTTTACATTCTCTTTTTTACAGAATTCATGGAAAATTTATGTTTCAGACCACCAGGAAGGTTAGAATCATGAGACAAGTTTTTTTTTGATTCTTCACTTTGCCGGCCTGTATCTACATCAATTTTTATTTTTTTAATTGTTTTAATAAAAAACTGATAAAAAATAGATAGTAAAAATGTTTATGTTTTTTTTTTATTGCGTCCGTAAAATCACCTCAAAATCGAGCCTCTAGACCAGAATACTGCCTTAAGGTAGAACTATAATGCAGTTAAGTGAACTTAAGTGAGCGCTGAAACTGAACGAAAATTCACTCAATTGAAGTCGATCGGTTAATTTGCCCATAATAGAATTAAGTGAAGCTTCATGAAGCTGCCGCCAGAGTGGCGAATATGAGTTTGAATTTGCAGGCATATGAGATGAACTGATGTGAGCGTTTACGCAATATTTTTGAATAGGATTTTGCTGCAATTGAAATATAGTTGTCTTCATAGCTTGCTAGCCCTGTTGCTTGAAATCGTAGAGAATTGTAGCTGAGCTGAACCTCGGCACTTTGCTGTAGATTATTAGATCTATAAAGATGGGCTTAGTGCAGGCTCTTAATTTGTACTTATATTCAAATAAGTGTACGAAATAAATGTTTTTTGAGCAATATTGGTATGCAACCGGAATATATTTAATCAACAAGGTCTTTACTGCTGAAGTTTAGTATTCAATAGTGGACAGCTGAAGCATGGTGTGTGGTTATTCTTTGAATGAAAAAAGCTGTGAGACGTCATTTTAAGTAGTTTATGTACTTTTATTTTTAAAAGTAAGTAATTTAAAGATACAAGTAAATAAACTACTATATAATTTATTATTTCGTATGTTGTCCAACGCGTTTTCTCTTTGAAATTATGTTTCAAACTCATTATTTCTACCTCCTGTAAAAATAGCATTTATGTGATCGACGAAAAAATATTTTAGATACCGGTTATTCTGTTTACAATGTCGCGCAGAATCATATTCGAGACATCTAATTACTACTTCCTATACTGTAAACTGTCAATGAACCGTCTAACAATGAAAGGTATGTTCGCGTACCACGATTAATTGCAATGAAGCCGTTTTTGCACTCCATTTTACTGAAAACCGAAAATTTCCACTTTTTCAGTAGGGTCTGAGCTACTTAAAAATACTGAAAACTGTCAAACGGTTTTTTGGCCTAATGTTATAATATTATGAAGGACGAATATTTTTGTGACGATAATTTATCACCGCTTAGGATGACTTTATAATCATTATTGTTCTCCTGAAAACCAACAATTTACACTTTTGTTTGTCAATTTTCAGGATATGCAATGTGAGCGTTTTTGTACTTCTCATGAATGTCCCCCACCACATGATTCAGGAAAATTCAGTAAAATTCAGTGACTGAAAGTACGTGAACAGACCTAAAATATTCAAATATTTCACATACCTATTATTCCGTCTACAATACCGCATACGAACGATCACTACTTCTACCTCCTGCAAAAATGCCAAGCGATCCACGAAAACATATTCAAATATTTTACGTGCCTTCTATTGGTTGTAGTCGGTACGCAAACCTCTTGTCAAATTTACTTAATTGATGTACGGTCCCAGTCGTAGGCCACTTAAGTGGCCCGAATTGAACGAAACTTAACGAAACGGCAGATAAGTACATTATGGGTATGCCGCTTGATTTCTATGCAACCGTACTGTCACTTAAGCTACTTAAAGCTCACTTAATTGCATTATAGTTCTACCTTTATAGCCCAGTCATTTTAGCATAAAAAGGGGTCAACCTCGGAATGACAGTTAATAAGCTGAATTTTCGTATATACCTTCATTTTGACGTTCTAAAAGTTGTCTCAAAAGTCTCATAAAATCTCGTGTCTGCGTCGTAAGTTATTCAAGGTCAAAGGTGAGAAAAAACAGTTTTATGCGATTATCTTGGTTCTATTGCTCCAATGATGTTAACATATATTATAAAAATTGTAGCTCATAAAATTTGCGACAAATTTTATTTGAAACATTTTTTCATGCGCTCAACCGATTTTGCGATAGAGGACGGTGAGCGCGCTGCACTCAGCCATACGTACTGTAATGCAAGGTCAACCACGAATATCTGTGAATACTTGCATTTTTATACTGCAAGCTATATATATATAATACTTGCATTTTTATACTGCAAGCTATATATATATAATATATATATAATACTTACTATATATAATACTTGCATGCAAGCTTGAGTAGCCTAGTGGGTAGAGCACTGGCTTCTTGCGTGTGGGGTCCCTGGTTCGAATCCAGGTTCGGACGAGGGGCCGCGCACCAAGCTTTGAGTTCACCTAGCTCTGATTAGGTACCTGATTTAAATCAGGGGTAAAGTGAGTCGTGGAACTAATCACGCCACACTCGTATCCACAATGATTAAAAAAAAATTGTAATGAAGCTCTCTACCAGCTTCAACGCCTAGACCCGTAAGAGGGTTGTCGTGGGATTGCTTTTTTACTTGCATTTTTAATTATTTGTATTATTTATCAGCTAATACAGTGTATTTAGCAGCACTTTACATATTTTTAATTAATACATTTAATTATACTTACCTTCTTTGTGTAATCGAAATCTAATTAAATGAAATACTTATTGTAAATGTAAATTTGTTGAAAGTAGATGAAGGTCAAAAATGGTTAGGGCATGATTTAGAACCCCAGGAATAGGGTTGGGTGTTCCAAAATCAATTCCTGGAGCCAATAACAACAATATTACCACCAGCTTCTGATGAATTACTTAATACTCTAGTTTGTAATTGTAAGAAAGGATGTGGGGCACGGTGCGGATGTAGAAAATCGGGGCTGCAATGCTCTTTAGTTTGTGACAAGTGTAATGGGCAAGCTTCCCACAATGCTGTTTCATTGCAAAGTGACTGTGAGCAAGAGAATGCATTTGACCCTGAAATCCAGGAAGGTCTGGAAACAACAATTCAAGGCAACGAAGATGATGACAATGATACAGAAATTCCTAAACTTCCAAAAGATGACGATGAAGAAGAAGAAAGTTAATACTTTTGTTCTTTAAATTATTAAAGATTTATAGATTTCGCAATTAAATTTAAATCGTACGAAATGTACAGCTGCTGATATATAAACTCGTTTTAATTCTACTCAATTTTGGATGAACTTTGAATATATTAATATAACTTTAAGATATAAATTCATATAATAAATATAATATATTATAAAATATCTAAAAACATACACATTTTAAAGATAATATACTAAATTATTTTTCTACCTAAAATCTATTTTCAACAAATTTACATATACAATAAGTATTTCATATAATGAGTGTTTAATTACATAAGATAGGTAAATATTATTGAATGAATATATTAAAAATATGTAAAATGCTATTAAATATAATGTATTAACTGATAAATAATACAAATAATTCAAAATTTAAGGTAGTATTTACACATATTCACGGTTGTCCTTGCATTACAGTACGTACGGCTGACAGTTGCGCGCCCACCGTCAACAAAAAAATTTTGGCTGAATTTTACCCTTATAATAGTAGGAAACTGGTTTCCTACTATTAAAGATGTAAATTTACAAAAGTGCGTAAAAAAAGAATATTTTTTTTACGACCAAATGGTGTAACTTTACCCTAAATAATGTTGCGATTTTATGGCTTTAGCGTAAAGGTGAATAGCAAACTAGTAAATTTACACTCTTTTTGCTTCAATTGACAAAAAGATGTGTATTATTCAGCTGATATGACCGAAAAGCAAAAAATGCACATCGAATGTGTAAAAAAAATTGTTATTCGTTATTTTAAACGAAAAAATGAATATATTTCCTATTATCAAAGTCTTAATTATAGACCCACTTTTTAGAGTGAAGATAATCGCAAAAAACTGTTTTTTTCTCAACTTTGAACTTGAATAACTTACGATGCAGACACAAGATTTTCTGAGACTTTTGAGGCAACTTTGAGAACCCCAAAACGAAGGTATATACGAAAATTCAGCTTATTATCTCTCATTCCGAGGTTGATTGCTAATTTGACAGGGCCATTAAGTCTTCCATCTCTGAAGTAGAGAAAAACAACATGCGTCGCCACTTTTTTTCTTGGCTGCGAACTGTTTTGCGTTATAAAAATTCTAATTCTAGAACACTAGCTTCGCTCTCTGACTCTGAGTCAATAATGTAACTTGCGTCCAAAATGTACACGTCCTCAATTGTGACGACTGCACATCACTTGGCCTAGCATGTAAGATTTGAAAACAAACTGAAGCTTCTTATACGAAGGTAGCAGTTTAATAAAGTTATTGCAAAAAAAAACATGCCTGATAGACTGCCCTGATTTTTCGCAAGCTCCAATGATTTGTTCTTCGATGCGGTGTTTTTCAAGCCGTACAGGATTTTCTCTTAAATTTCCTTATTTCAAGTTCAATCTCCTATGATTTTAAATTTTGTCCTGAATGGAGCTTATAGTTCGGTGACACGCGAGCAGTCACGAAAAAAGTAAAAGTCTCAAACCAAAACACAAACGACACCTTTTCTACACCCTATGCTTTGACCAGTCATCATTCTCATCATCAGTAGTTGTCTTTAAACATCATCACAACCATTTCACCGTCATGCACATCTTCAACGGCGTAAGAAAAGAAGAAAGTAACTGCTACAGCGGAAAAATGTGTTTTTACGTTACCCGGGCAACGTTTAATGAATTAAACCCCAATAAACTCACACGTTATATCTTCGCTGGACCATAAAATTGTAAAATTACGATTGGTCACATGCACAACAAGATGAGCCCGGCTGTAGTGTGGTGATCTCACTGAATAAGCATATAGACGTATACCTAGTCAAAGGGGGCTGCAAAGTTGCATTGGGATGCTCATCATCTTCATATAGCAACAGCAGCAGCAGCAGCAGCAGTAGTAGTACAGTTGTTGCATAGTGCATCGTCGATCCATCATATATTGCCGGCTAGGGAAACCGAAAAACTTCTTCTTTGATTTATCATCGCAATGACGTTGTCGGTATATGGTGTTCGGAGTCGGAGTCGTCGTTGGTGCAGTACGGTCATCTATAAAATAAAATTGTCTGGCGTCATGGGTCTACAGCTACAGCATCATCTATCCGTTTAATCCTGAATGCATACACAACATTTGTAATCGACCTGGCCTTGTGATCTGCCACGGTTCGCTTGACTTCGCCTACCACGATTTGGGTTTTGTCCGTTGCCTGCTCCTGCAAGCATGTGAGAACAGATTTTCGCATAAAACACATCTAATATTAGCATACGTCGAAACTAATGCAAGGAAGGCTATACGATGGTAGATACTGGCTAGTATGCTGGTTGGTATGTATGCATCTGGGTGATTCGCTTCCTTTGCCCAGAGATCCCTTGGGGGCTTTTCAGATATGTACATTGCATTGCGGAACATCTAGTTCTTTTCATTGGTTGCTCTTTTGCCTACGTAGTATATGGAGATGAGGAATACCCGAACAGGTCGTGCATATTCGATCCCATTGGCAAAGAAGAACACGAAAATTAAACGATCTGAGCACATTTCAAATATCGCTAGATTAAAATGCGGACAGATACGATTTGCATATTTGCTTTTTACTTCGGACAACATTTTTCAATTACGAGTTTGTAATCATTTTTTGAGAGAGAAGTATTAATCTCATCTTGGGTGTTTTGCGAAATCTAACTGTAAAATTAGATTGAGATTGAAAAAATGGCATGATATTGGTATTTAGAGTTATGAAATTCAGTATTCAACGAAATTTAGTATGTATTGGTACACTCAATTGAAGTTATAGGCCTGAAATGGAGCGATTTGTTCATTGCGACATCCATTGCTGAACTTTAAATTAGACACCTTTTATGTTTACAACACATTTGGTCTAAACCATCACCTGATACGTTCATAATAGTCCAACTCCATAACTTATCACACCCTCCGCCTCTACTTGAATACATATTTCAAAGTCATTTAATTCAAAACTTAATTAATATATGCTAAGCTATTGTTATTACCATTGGATAGCGTAGCTCCAGTATTTATCATACACGTTTAATTCGGTTGATGTAACGTTTCCTATTTTGTTTATTTTGCAATGTTTTTAATAGAGCTGTTTTCACCGTACGAACAGCATTTTCGGCTTGTCCATTACTCATTCGATAATACATAGGAATAGTTTGATAAATTATCCCATTCGATATAAACAAAGTTTTCATTGTCTCTGAAGTAAAGATCGTCGCATTGTCGGAGTCAATCATATCACAAATGGGACATTTCATGTGAAGCGGACAACGAAAAAAACTCGAGGCTCTGGATTTCGTTCATATTGTGCACACTGAAAAAAATCCACATGGTGCCCAGAGCTATGTAACATAGCGCACTATTTATGGTCCCATACGCTATAAGCATAGTACCCTGAGCTATGCAGTATGGCTCCCAGCGCCATAATTACATGGCGCAGAAATTATGGTCCCACACACTATCTTACATAGTACCATGAGCCATGTAATATGGCTTCAGTTGTCATACCGATTCGGATGAATTGAGGTAAGTGCATTTCAATTTCAATTTGCAATCTAAGGCAAGGACATCCGGGAGGTTAGTTAAAGAATTAGCTTAAGCAAGAATCTAGCTGACAATTTATGTTTATATTTTTATAAATGTAAGATAGCTCCAAAAGTAGCTCGCAAGCATACTGTGTGAGGAGACGTATAAACGTCAGCAAGTGACATTTGAGTATATCTATACAGACAATGTATGACAATGATCTCATGAAATCGTATTGATATTCACTGTGATTTTGCTACCTGCTATTGATTTTTGAACGTAATGACAATTGTCCGAATGATAGATTTAACTGATAAATTCAACTTTACAAGCGGATTCAGAATCGTTTGATATATTTGACTATAGTCCTCCACGCCATGTAATATAGTCGAACACGCCTTGTAATATAGCCCCCACACCATGTAAACAAATTTATCTTCCTGTGTAAAACCGGAAGTAAACAATTCAACTCGTTATTTGAATACCTTGGACCAAATTAATTTTGTTTATTTTTAGCTCAAAACAAAGCTTAAAGTATATTTATTTTATGATAAAAGTTTTAAAATGTGATGGCCAGTACTTTAGGAGGTAGGTGAATTTCAATACATACAAGTCGTATGAAGCCTGGTACCGAGAGCTTTCTTAGGAGTGCTAGTGAGTGTGAAAACAAATCTTTTGTAGTAAAACTTTTATATTTCACTTATATCACTTATATATAGAAGATAAAATATAAAAAATTGCTAATGTTAATTTACTTAATGAAAAAAAAAATTCTGGTTTATGAAAAAATGAATTTATTTCAAAAATCTTACAATTTTTACAATCGTTTCTTTAACTAGTTTTTTTTTCCAATTAACGGAGGTGTTTCTACGATCAGTGTTTTCCTGCAGCTTGCACATAGTTATGGCTTCCTGTGAGGTGTATGAGACTTAAATCTGTAAAACACGGCGGCGGCGACGTAATCAGCGGCGTTGGAAACTTAGAAATAATTGAAGGAATCATGGACCATCTGGCATATATTGAAATTCTCAAGAGAAATTTGGAGCCAAGTGCTGAAAAATTGGGTTTATCACAGGATTTTTACTTTCAACAAGATTATGATCTTTAGCACATCGTTCATAATACTAAGATGTTTTTGGCGTGCAAAACTCCATATTTGCTTCAATCCCATTGAGCACATATGGAACATGCTGGAAAAAGGATCAGGACTCATTATATTAGCTCGAAACTTAAGTTGAAACAGGTTCTTCAGCAGGAATGGGCGAAAATAGAGCCAAGCTAAGCAAATACTTGTAGAATCGATGCCACACCGCCTTAACGCCGTGATACAAAGGATAACAAAAAATATATCTATGGTTTTTAAGATTTTATAAACTGTTTCGCAAGTGTATGAAGATATTGTCGACTTTGTTTTACTTTTAGATAATAACTTTGAACTGAATATTTTTAATGGATTAGTTTGTGATTCTAAATTAAATAAAAATGTTTAATGAATAAATCTGCATTAAAACTTTGTCAAATTTCTTACAACAATTTATTGTTTTTTATCACTTGAGTTTCAAATAGTTACTGTACGAAGATATTATTGTTACAAAGTATATGGAAGCTACAACTACAATTGCTGTTAAATTTTTCCAGCCATGTAATTCAAATGTAAACAAACTATCAATAAGCAATCAAAATCGATGTGAATCGACCAATAAAAAGCGGCTTTTTGCAAAATGTACTATCGTGCGTGAATGTTATAAAACTCAATGTTATAAAGCTAGCAGCGGCACAGATTAAATTTGATTAAAACAGTCAAATGTCACTGAGTACATTCATTTTCCACTAATTAATTCACTGTACACAGTTTTGGAACGAAATCCATCAATTTTTGAGAATAATCAACCCGAAAAGTTAGAAATTTACACCGATTGACCGATTTCATCGAGAAGTTAGCCTCTTCGAACGCGACTATTTGACGACAGTTTGACAGCAGTCGGATTTTACTTTTTCAAGATGGCGACAGGATGGTAGGCAGTCAATGGCGTAAGTAGAAGATGATTCATAGCGGCAAATAATTTGATACATTGAATTTTTTTTGAGAGTTATGAGAAGCAATTTAGATATGGGTGGAGCGAAACAAAATAATATAAACAATAAATCATAATTTATAAAATATAATTTAATTTATTTCCTAATGGCTACAAAGTAACATTCTAACGCAATATTTTAATAAAATAGAGTGGGAAAGCTCATTATTTATTCATTTATTTATTTATTTGGTGTGTATTCAATACAATAGGTAAACTGCCCAATTACTGATTGGATACAATGAAAAAAAAAATTAGAAGTATATAAATATAAGTATATAAAAAATCATTTAAGTAGTAATTGAATAAAATATTATATAGCAAAGCAGAATAAAACAAAAAAGAATCCATTATAAACATGAATAGGTACTAAAATTAATTAGAAACAAAAATTTTACAGCCAACCATATTTTTAAAAATGGGAATAGAATGTGGAAGAGGACCAAGTTGTAGACTGTTATGAGTGCGTAAGCCTCACAAGACAGGAGAGTAGAAGAAAGTATCAGTACGAGCATACAAATAAAATGAAGGACAGAATTCGCCTTACGGGTTGCCGCGCGATGAAAAAAGATGCTAAAGAAGAAGATAGGTAGCCGCGACAGATTTTGAAGAGGAAACTCTCATCCAAGTAAGCTCTGCGCTGATCAAGGAGGGAAATGTTAAGAAGAGATAGACGTTCAGTGTATGGTATACACGGCAGACTATATTTAAGAAGTAAAGTACGTGTAAACCTGCGCTGAACTGATTCAACAGCGTCAGAGAGGTATTTGAAACGAGGATACCAAACTTGACTACAATTGCCGTGTTCCATTTTTACTAATTAGTACTTGCAAGTACTTCGGAGTAGAGCACAAAAGGAACGCCATCTTCGTTCATACGAGCAGATTCTAATCTGTCAAATTATATGCAGTTTTCAAATGTAAAATAGTTGAAAATAAAGGGAGCAAATAACGAGTATAAACTATCACAATCGATAAAGAATATAAAAGAAACTAGCAGAAAATTACCTCTTTTAACTTTCTACACATTATGCGGGCTATTTCTAATTTCCTAACTACCAAAACATTCAACATAACCATGAAAAAACCAAAACCACCTATTAGTCCGGGGAAATCTAACATGGTGCTTCGGAAAAATTAGGGGAAAGCTGAATTTTGGTGTGAACCTTGGTACTGGCGTGTTGAACAAAATGTCAAAAGTCCCCATCGATCCGAGCGCTGCGTCACTTTTTATACGGGGTCAAAGGTCACCAAAAGTGACCTTTCCAAAATATCTCAGTAACGGTTAAGTCTTCAGAAAAACAATGTACGACGAATTTGTAGCTTAAACAATTTCCAACAAAAAAGATTATATAACTTTTTCCTGTAACCATAACCGTTTTTGAGATATATTGATCTAAACATTTGTAACTAACAGCATCCTCTTTCTCAGGGCATGTAAATATTATCCGATTTTGATTACGACTTGGCATGTTTGTGAGTTTGTTTTTCTATGTTTAAGAGGCGCATGAAAAAAACATGTAAATAAACTTAACTACCATGCTCCAGGGTAGATGGAAAAGCGTGCTCCGAAAAGTTTCCCCTTCCCCCTTTGCCATGAAATGGTATCCTTGAGCATCCATACCAAATCTTCAGAAATGGGCTCGTTGCCTACTCTTTGCGCACTGTTAAACAAGATAGGATCATTTTTTATCCTGTAAATTGTCTACTATTGACATCGGGAGACTAGCCCTACACCCAAACCCTACCCCCACCCTACCCACCCCCGCAAACGAACCATCCCGAAATAGCCGGTTTTTTAGTTTTTTTTTCCATACCGTCTTATCCCATGAACGATCAGGGCAAGGTCACGTAATTTCAGGTGCAAATTGGTTTCGAGACGTGTCATGTCCCTTTGGCGCAACGTAGTCATCACAGGATTGGTAAAAAACTGATTATTAGGGGATAGTCTGCAGCGGGTTGAACCCCTATAATGTCAAGAATGAGCGTTTACAGAATTATGCCATGTTTTTAACTTGCTTTTTCATACTCCTAGCGCCATGATATGTTACAAAACCTATTTTCACCTGCAATGTTGTTGTCTTGTTCTGCTTCTTCGTGGAAAATCCCATACCAATGATGCAGCAATACAGTTTCTTTCCGAAAAGAGAGTAGCGAGCAGACGTCCCTACAAGTTATATGGCAAAGGGGGGCGGGGGGTGGTGGTAACTTTTCGGAGCACCCTTTTCCACCTACCCTGGAGTATGGTAGATAAGTTTGTTTACTTGTTTTTTTTATGCGCCTCTTAAACATAAAAAAACAAACTCACAAACTTTCCAAGTCGTAATCAAAATCGGATAATATTTACATGCCCTGTGAAAGAGGATGCTGTTAGTATCAAATGTTTAGATCAAAATATCTCAAAAACGGTTATGATTACAGGAAAAAGCTATATAATCTTTTTTGTTGGAAATTGTTTAAGCTATAAATTCGTCATACATTGTTTTTCGAAAGACGTGACCGTTACTGAGATATTTAGGAAAGGTCACTTTTGGTGACCTTTGACCCCGTATAAAAAGTGACGCAGCGCTCGGATCGATGGGGACTTTTGACATTTTGTTCAACACGCTAGTACCAAGGTTCACACCAAAATTCAGCTTTCCCCTAATTTTTCCGAAGTTTCGCCTTTTTTGTGTAGGATTTCACTGGGCTATATTGACAACTAAATAGCCATCTCACGGCAAAAAAAAGGCGTAACTACTCATGAACTACTCGGGAACGAGAGCGCGAGTAGTTGGAAGTAGACAGAAGTACTTGCAAGCAGCGGCGGCTCGTCCTAATGTGCAGATTCGCACGTGAACCCCCACAAAAAATTTAATAATTCAATTGAACAATACACATTGAACAATACTTGTTATGGCAGCACATAATGCTGTGCCTGCCGATCATTTTCAGCATTATTATTTCATTCATACCCAGCGACAATATTGCCACGACAAAACACATACAAATTCGCTGCCTCTTGTACTAGCGATCGCACGTGCGATTCTGTGGCTGGAATTAGGGGGCTAGAGGAGCGTGCGAGGAAGCGAGGGGTGCATCCATTTAGCTCGGCTCAGTACTAGCTGGGGGTTCACACTCAGAATGTGCGATCGACAACCAATTTGATGTATTCAAACATTGTTGTCGGCGGTCAGTTTCATGCGCTGATTCGTGCTGCCGTTCGAGCATTTTATATGGATTATTGCAACTATTAGGGATGATTTTAGCAATTGCCGCTATTTGTGTCTGTATGATTTCAAGACACATTTGGAATTTAATCCATGTATACTGCTCTACTAAGCTTAAACATTCTATCTGCATTTTTCTCAATTTTGAGTATAATTTTAAGTATATAATCTAAATACTCTATTGCATCGTTCTACAAAATTTGAAAAACCTATATTTTGTGGAAGTATGTTAAAATTAATATTGAAAAATGCACTCTCCATATACCTCCAGTACAAATCAAAACACAAATCATTGAATATCTAAAAAGTACTAATATGTAGATAGAACCTTTATGACTAGTAGGGTAGTATATATAAATCTTCTGAAATTTTCGCTGTTAAATACTTGTAAAATGTATTCAGTATTTTAGAAGATTATCCTTGGAAGAAATTAAATACTTGGAAATGATTTGAGCGTTTAATATCTTTTGTCGCCTATTCCTGGCCTATTTATGATGATTAGAACTATAAAACTAAATACATTTGAATGTATTGACTGGTTCAATTATGCAGAGATAGTCTGGGCACTTAATTATACCATAAAACACTGAAGGTTTTCGGGTGTAAATATATGAAAAGTTTTATGCAAGATGGGTTTTCCCGTTTTTTATAAATTTTGGGATTATGTATTCCTAGGACTGTTTGTAAATATACTGAGCATATTACATGCTCAATTGTATTTACTTCCACCTCAGTAAAATTACCCTTTTATTAGTCGTCTTCAGACATTTTTCCGATCACCGTGATAAGTATTTGTTTTTCTAATGATCTCAATTTACGAACTGAGGTCATCTCGACTTACAGCAGCTACTTTGGACTCATGTCTATATAGCAACCATAAATGATCATGTTCATTGGTTATCACAAATTGTAATTTTTAATAAACATATTTTTGGAAAATATTACAATTTGCATTTAGCGCGTGTTACTTTATCACGGAATTATGGCAAAAGTTGTAAAAAAATTTTATTGATATCAGTGCATAATTTTTTTGTAATAAACTATGCTAAGCCCGTCACGGTCAAGACATCATGAGGGTTTCTGATGAAAATACCAGGTTTACTGGGAATATAAGTATCAAATCTCTTAAATGTCTTGTTAAAATATGGCTGTTCAATATTTTTAAATCGCCTTTTGAAGGATTTTATATGTTGTTCTGTTTTTTAGAATAGTTTTCTTTTAACTCGTTCTACTGCAGTATTACGATGTTTAAGCAAATTAACTAAACTAAATGCAACTCTTAAAAGTATATTCATGTGCCCAATACATATGTTTTCGATCTGTGAACCCCCATAATATTAGGCCACGGGCCGCCACTGCTTGCAAGTACTAAATAGTAATAATGGAACACGGGCAATATTTAAGTACAGAACGGACAAGGGTAATAAACAGGTAGACACAAGTAGAAATACTAAATAAATTGTGGCAGGAACGAATCACGAATTCTGCAAACGAGAAGCCCTTCTATTGACTGTTAGAACATGAATATCGAATTTCAGTTTACTATCAAATGTGACCCCAATATTTGAGAAATCTTCGACACAAGAGAGGAAAGTATAGAAGACATGAAGACAGGAAGATTATTGACAAACACATTAAGCAAAAGTGGCTCTAATATGGAATGTTTAGGTACATCAGAAGAAGACATGAAAAGTGAGGACAACAAGTCAAAGAGGGAGACAACACAAAAGCGATCAGTTAAAAAAGAGGAGGTCTAAGTAAGCAAAGGTTCGCGGATGCCATAATACTTTAGTTCGAAAAGAAGCAGCGTATGATTAACAGTGTCAAAAGCTTTGGCGAAATCAGTATGAATGACATTAACTTGATTGTTGCTGTCAATTGCAGAAGCAATTACATGAGTAAACTCAAAAAGGTTCGTAGAGATGCAACGGCCTTTTACAAAGCCATGTTGTTGCGCTGCAAAGACACAGTTGAGGGTACCATAAGTACGATTGAAAACGAGGCGTCCCAAAATTTTTGAAATGCAAGGAAGAACGGCGATAGGGCAATAATTGGAAGCTAGGTTGCGTTCATTCGATTTAAAGGTGGGAAAAATGCTAAAAAGCTTCCAGAAGGACGGAAATTTACCAGCACAGAGACTGACATTGAATAATATGGCCAACAGGATACAAAAGGAGACTTACGATTTTTTACGAAATTATTGGGGTCCTGGCCCAGAGAACAGTTGGAGTCAAGTGAGGACAGAAGCAATTCAGGCTCAGCAGGGTTAGTTCCAACAGAGGAGAGAGAAGCAGGGAAATAAAGAAAAAGCAGCCAGAAGCAGGAGTCGACGGGGTGGTGTGTACAGAGGAATAAAATTTGGCAAAAATATTGCAAATGTCAGGGAAGTTTGAAGCAGTAAAGACATTAAATACTAGGGAGTCAGGAAGAGAGAAAGAAGTTTTTAAGGAGCGGACAAAGGACCAAAAACTTTTAGGATTATTAGAGTTCAAGGAAGATTCAATATATAGGGAATAGTTGAGAAATGCTTATATTATTTTCTTATTGACAGAGGAACTTAAGCGGGAGAAGGTAGCATACTATTCTCTAGATCGAGAATTCAAAAATGTTAAACGCGTAGAATTTTTAATTTTTACTTTTTTTATTTTTAAGCCTGGTTTTAAAGGGTTTGGTAAGTTTAAACAGGTAGAGTGCTCGTTATCAAAGGAACATTTTATCTTTAATGCAATATCCAAATGAATGGTCGTAGTGCAATTAATGATGAATGAAAAATCATTACCGAAACTGGAGTTTTAATACTAATGTGGTGTTGATGTCCAGAATTAAATTCTTTATAGATGTTACTTATTTATTTCACTTTTCTTACATAACATATTAAATTTTGACACAGAAAATATTCGAGCTTTGCAATTATATGGTATAGTAACGTTGCTTTACATAAACATCATATTTGCGTACAACATTTAGGTTAGGTTAGGTTAGGTTAGTGAAGAGGGCTGCCGGGAACGCGGCCAGCATTAGGCCACCAGTTTGGGCCCATTTGCCACCCTCATAGACAATCACACGCATTCACACTTACAGCAATGGCACTGGCGGGATTCAAACCCGCAGGCCCCGTAGCACGCCGCTTTTCGGCCAGACGCCTTAGCGAGCAGAGCTACCAGGCCCCCCTGCTTACAACATTTAGTTACTTAAAATTTTCACGCCAAGTCCTTGAATTCAAAACGAACCATACGTCAGCGCCCCGAACAATATGTGAGAGTATTCGTATATTTTCATAGTTTGGGTGGAATAGAGACATATTATTTACTTTGTTGCGACTCCTTAATATATTTTTACTCAAAGAGATATTTCTGTCTAATCAAGTATCAAGTGAGAGTTGATGAGCTATGGAAGATATTCCCCATTCCCCAAGGTAGGAACATAGGTATGAGGAGGTACGCTACCATTATGTTCAGTGGTCATTTCAAGCTTATGTATCCAGTTTTTTTTATATTCTTAGTAAAAACGAACCACTCTCTATCAGAAAAAGAACGTGTTGACAAAATCCGCAAAGATTTGCCAATTTCTATCCCTAAAGTTGTATCTTTAAGCTCTCCGCGAAAATTGCTGCGCCCCGTGATCCCAAAAAGAACATTTGGTTCGAAAGTCTTTAGTTTCCTGTCGTTAAAAATATGCATTTCCACTTTCCAATATGGCTAGTTTTAAATTTTTTCATTCAAGGCCATATTAAAACAAATACAAAAATTCTGACGCATAGGAACCGCTAGGAATAAAGATTTTAGTCAATAAAAATTGGGTTAACACTGGCAGACTTTACAAATTTTTGAAATCTTCATATTCGTTGTTCATTGTCACTACGTAAGCATTACCATTTGCAAATTTAATGATGACATTGCTTGGTAAAGAAATTTAAAAAAAAATACAAAAACTACCATGGCAGGTAACCCTAACACGATTTTTCATCCAAATTCCTAGCAAATTTGGCTTGCAATAAAATCCATTTAATACATGAATTTCGTTTTGATTTCATGCCTGCAGCGAATGTAATACGGCAAATGGCTTTATATTGTTGAGCGAATTTTCCAGATTCAAGAGACACAAATTACTATAGCTGGCAGCTCTGTGCTAAATTTAATCGAATTTTGCTTAGAGTGAGGACCAGCAACTGAATGAATTTCGTGAAATTTTGGTGACTGGATAGGAATTTATAGGTCAAATAGCAGTTTTTTTCTTAGTATTTTTTTCAAGATGGCACAACTGCCCCAGAGTTTCCCACATTTAAAAATCACTTTTATCAGACCTGATCCCATTCAAGACCAATACATCCTGTGAAATTCATATTGATCTAATTAGGCGATCGTGAGTGCTCGTGAACATAAGTTTCGAGTGCTCAAAATAGAGGTAATTTGGTGATGAGCTGCCGTATTTGTGCAACACGGAATTCTAAAAATTTCAATTTGACAGAGTGCACAAAGAAAAAAATTTATCAACCGTTGGCATTTTTTCGAAAACCATCGGACGATTGACAATTTGGAAGATTTTTGTTCACATGCCTGCCATAGCTACAGAGTTCGTCGTACACTTATAAAAAATCATGTATGTACATTTTGAACAACATTTGTATGCCCTGCAGATTTCCCGGTGAACCAAGATTTCTATCAGAAGTTATGGTAAATCGAAGTTTAGAAAAAAATGCCATGCCTATTTTTAGGCACTTGACGCTCACATAGGGTTCCAAATTTCCAATCCTACGTCATAAACAAACATACGATATTATCAGTTTTGATTTCCAATACTTGCTTCTTATAAAAAAAACCTATGCATAGAAATATAGGGTTACATCAAAATTCACTAAAATTGCCGCCGCCGTCAAAAGGTTAAAGATATCTTAATTTTAATTAGTCATGATTATCATGAATTTTAATTAGTCAAAATTGCGATTACATTTGAATTGGGGAAACAAGTTGCCTCTTTAAATGGAATGGATCAATTTTTGTACTTCCTCAGAAATTCGTGAAATGCTTTCTCCAGTATATGTATGCATAAAAAGTAGTCAAATATAATTAGAGCATAATATTAAACATAAATAACAGTAAAAATTATAAAAAAAGAGCAACTACTTTAACCTATATGTGTCAATCAGAATTTTCGTACCCTACCTCCGAATAAAATAGCTTCAAATTAATTTTGGGTTGACGGTTGGCGGAATAAGTACTAGATATCCTAAAAAAATATCTCATTGTAGCATAACATGTCCAACCTCTTTCAAAAAATGAAACTAAAAACCCAAGATATGCAGTGTCATAAGTCGCCATTTCTCTGCACACTGAAAAACTTAATGAAGCATTGGTTCATAAACAGGAAGCTCCTAGCCAAACGTCGAAAAAATGCCCATTGACTAGCAAATAAAAAAAACTAAACTCATATTGTAACATCGCTCTTTCAAATCAAAAATTTCGCTACCACAATATTCATTCAATCACACAGCTCACCAACCATGACAAACAAATGATCTGATCGGTCCGATAAAGTTGTACCTTTCATCACATTTCAGCCAGTGAGTGTTGTTCCTATGATACAACTGTTTGAAGCCGAATATCGTGACTCTAATCTCTAGAACTCATCAACATAAACATTGGCCACTATTGAGAAGAACCCGCCATAGAATATCTATCTATCCACTTCAGTCTAGAATCTAGCGTATCCTCCATGTTACTGCTTGTCTTCAACATTTTCTCAGCTCAGGCTACGCACCACAAGCTTGTCAGAAAGAAAGAATGAGGCAAATGTGGACGATCCGAGAAAAAACCGACAATCGTGCAAGTCATCGAATGCTACTCATGTAGTTCGGTCGATGCGGCATCATCGTCTTCGACAAAAGCAACACACAGCCAACTACCAATCTACTGAAATTTCGTATTCATCATTCGTGTTCGCTGATTTAGTTTATTTCTTCAACGCAGCGCAGCTTCTCAGCTTTCTTTTATCTGCCCCTGTTGTACACGCTCCGATCCGATCGGGTCCGCGTGTACAATCGCCTAGATCGGAAAATCACTGTCCAAGCAAGCCCTGGCTCCGGTCCAGCTAGCTCCAGCCAGCCGAGTGCAAGTGCGTCAAACAAGATTGGTCTGTTCATCGGCGCAGCGGTACGCCATGTATCGGGAATATATTAGATCAATATCTGAACACACCAAAAGAGTTGAATGATGTCAGCTATTATTGGTTTCGTATAGATCACGCCCCATCGATAATTAGAAAAGGAAAGGTTCGAGTCCGATCAAAACACTCCGTGCACGTACAATGGCCGGAGCAGATAGATACAGCCGCGATACAGATGTAGCTTGGATGCTGCGCGTCTCCGGCCCGAAGAAAAGAAAACGCAAGGCGACCGAAAAAAATTACAATCTTATCCGGTTCGCATCCCAGAACTGCTGCTGCTGTTGTTGCTGCCGCTGTTTTGCTTGTGGCTGACGATTTGAAAGCGTATCGGCCGCCGCGATACGTGAATGTTTTTTTGTTTGTTTCGCTTTGGAATCGGCTACCTAGATGCTGTTACACTTTATTCGACTATTACTGCGCAAATGTTATTTTTAATTACAGAATTCACTTCGACGCGGCTGAACTTGATATGGCCGATGTATCTTTCAGATACGAAAATGTTTTGATCGATAGTTCGAATCTACAGCACACAGATTGCTGCCAATGCACATATGTATGTACGTATCGAGATTGTTCAGATTATACGGATAGCATGAAACCGGGGAGGCGAGACCAGCAAGTAAGCGTGGTGGATGGATGGACCCTGGATGATACGACTCGACCTCAGAACATAGCAATCTTGATTTAAACCACCCTTTGTGGCTACTTATTACATACGCATGTAGCGAGCGGTATTAAATTTTGCATATCATTCCCGGGACCAGCCCGCCGAGACAGTCTACAAATGAGATTCATCTTTTGCGGAATGGCTGGGGTCCACTTGCATAGTTGCAAAACATGAATTTCTATAGGTATAAACGTAGATATTATGTTACAATGTATTAAAATAACCATTTCGGTTAGCAACTTTGTTGATGAGGCCGAAAGTGTAAAACAACTTCAAAATTCGCCTCCCGATCGTACCAGAAAATTGCAAAATATTAATCAGATTTAGTACTGCACTCAGTAGATTTTCTAAAAGGTACAGAATTCAACTTTAAATCAATCACCCAGGACTTTCTAGACCTCATTTGGTACTAAAATCATGAGATTTGATATGGAAACTACCTTCATATTTTCACGATTTCCAACTTGCACAAAAAATATAATTATCAATATCGATAGATAGTAATTTCAAACTTACGTAACACACAAGATATATATCATATAATTTGCAATTAAACCACTACCTATCGCAAAACCGAAAACACCATGTTTCAGGATTAATCCCAAACTGACAACAAAACCGGCAATATCGGATGTTCTCTTGCTCGTATCCTGAACAAGTGAATGCAATGTTTGATGTTTGCACTAATTCCACGGCTTTATTCCGTCATCGCAATCGTCCGGATGAATAGATTCGATTCAACAACGCGACAACATAAAACAACCCTGCTGTCTTGTTTTCATATTGGAGTTGTTTCCGATCCAGGATATGAGTAGTTTATAGCTTTCGAGAATGAAACATGGAGGAATTTTGAGTATCAGTAGAGTTGGTTTTTCGAGGGCTTGTTATGGCAGTAGCTTTGACGTGGGTATGTGATGCAACCGCAAATCCTTTTCCAGATATTATGAAATACAGTCAAGTGTCATTTGTATTGATTTTAATGCTTCAAATCTTTCGATTGAGGCTGAAATGTCATTGAATAGGTGTGCGCCCAATGTGGGCTTTGTTGTATGAAAATTCCTAGAGATTAGTTTAAGTATATTTTTATACACTTCCATTTATTATTCACAGAACGCGGTGAATCTCTTAGCTCTGCTATCCTCCTTTTGAATGAATTTGCGTGGAGTCGATCTAGATGGCTCTTATGCCGGGTTTCCACCAAAGAGACAAAACAAAAAACACGGACAAAACATGTTTTTCTGAACAAAAACACGAATGTTTGGTAAAAACTGAACAGTTTCGCGAGCATTTTTGTCTCTGAAAACTGTTTTAGTAAACAAAACACCTTTTTTGTCCGTGTTTCTTGTTTTGTCTCTTTGGTGGAAACCCGGCATTAGCACTGCAACTTTAGCCTCCACAGCGTTATGTCTTTAGGATATCGCGACTTCAAACTGATAATTTTTCCGAGTGGGATCTTTGCTAAAGGAGAGGGAAGTACTGAACAGCAGGTACACTCTCTGCCGTTCCTCAGCAATATCTTTATGTGGGATTTCGTAAAACCTTAGCATGGAGTGGAACTAATCTGGGTCATTTTGGTTCAAGCTTCTTTGTTTCGTTGGTGTCAGTCAGGATCAGGGAGAAGAAGAAGTGAATATTACGTTCGGGTCCTACGATCCCGGCTTCAGACACATTTGCATACCTTTGCGTAACTACTGTTTAGGATAAAATGTAAACAAACCTGATTGCTGAAACCTGTCATTGTAACAAAACAGTTATAGTCATTCGTGACACCTATGTCTCTACAGTTGGTGAATAGTTTCCAAGTCTTTGGTTTAGGTATACGTTGAGTTTGTTGATTGCATCGCGGAGAAATTAATTTAGCGCGAAAATAGGATGGAATTGGAAAGAAAACCGAAAAAATCGATAATTTGAAAATACGAGACAAAAGGAAAACAGAAAAATAGTCATCCAGTTTTGAGTTTTTTTTCTTCTAGGGGCTCGAAAATGGTGATTTAATGTTTAGTATTGTTGAACAGTTGCTAAAAAAAGTGAAGTTTGTTGGATAGGATATAATAGTTAAATAATTGATAGAGATAAAAGTGAAAAAGTTTAAAATAAGTTTAAAATAAGAGAAGCCGTTAGCATTTCAACATTATGATACACAAAATATCTAACAAAAACCGAGAAAATAAAAATAAAATGTTGCAGAATGTTTGAATAGTAAGAGATGGTTCAATTTCTATAATTGAACGAATATTTGAAGAAATTCAATTCGGGTGTAATTAATTGCTAGCATCGAAGCCAAAAATATATCACTCCTGTCTCACATTGAAATCAATCTACTCTGCGAATTTCGTTTTGATCCGATGACTGCGTTGGAAGTTATAGGGGTACAAAGAAATTTAGGTGTGGTGGCAAAAGTTTTCAAATTTGGTGGCAAAAGTTTTCAAATTTTCGAAAATTCAATATTTGTTGTTTATTGTCACTACAAGATCATTACCGTTTAAAAATTTTACGATGAAATGCTTAATAAAGATATTGCAAATAAATACAAAACCAACAATAGCTGGCAGCCCTATAATGGTTTTTTTAACAGATTACTTCTGAATAATGCCAATAATAAGTTCCATATTTCATATAAAATTCGTTTTGATTTCATGACTGCACTGGAAGTTATAGGGCAAAAAGCTTTACTTTCATGAGCGAATTTTCAAAACCCAAAGACACCAAAATTACCATAGCTGGCAGCACCAACCGAATTTTTCAACCAAATTTCTACCAAACACGGCTTAAAGTAAGGTTCAGCTACGCAAGAATGGGCATACTTAATACCGGTATGATCGACTTTAATTTTTTTTATTACGCGCGATCGATTTCGAAAAATGGGTTAAATTAAAAGGGAATAAAAGTTTAATTCAGGTCTTTATTGATTATAATATATTAAATACATTGTATTCACTACTTTGTGCAATGTACTTTCTTGATAAATATTTTTGATTAATTTTTTGATGTAGATGCGTGACATTCCATTTCGTCAACAAGACTTGTAAAGTTGGGTTTGTAATCGCTAATGCACAATCGAATAGATGCCATTAAGTGGTCATCAGTCAGAGAACTTCTAAATTGCGATTTGATGCTTTTTCATTTGGGAAAACGATGCTTCACATAGATAAGTGGAACCAAAAAATGCAAATATCCTCATTGCCACCGATCTCAATAATGGATATTTTTCTTCTGGTAATAAATTCCAAAAATTATTTACATTTGCACGTGCTTTCAGAATTATATCTGATTGCATTGTTAAAATTTCTTACTCTAGATACGATTAATTCCATTGAAAAGTATAAGCTAGATTTGATGAAATATTATCGCTATCAAATTCTCCAAAAGGAAATGAAATAAATTCAAAAATCGGTTGAAGATTATTGAGATTTGTGAATCGTCTCTCAAATTCTTGATTGAAATTTTCCAGTTCAGAACAAAACATTTCAATATTACAGTCACCGGTAAGTTAAATACGCTTTTCTAAAGATTTTATTAATTATTAATTGTGAAGCAAAAAGTTTCAATTTGGCTTTAAAAGCATTTATCGAACTGAACAGCTGAATAATATTTTTTTCCTTGTAATTGTAGATTAATCAAGCTGTAATGGCCCGTAAAATCCGTAAAAAATGCTAATTTTTTCGTCCATACTGGATCTTCCAATTGCTCATGTTTTTCTTCTAATGTGTGCAAAAATGCAATAATTTTAGGCAAAAGATTTAGACATCTTTCCAAAAAAACTTTCTCGGCTGGGCCACCTAATATGACAAAAAAGAAGTAAATTTTCATATTCCGAGTCATTGTTTTCAAGTTGACTACAGAATAGACGCCTCCTTAAACTTCGCGCTCTAATCGAATTAGCAATTTTCACTGCCACATCCATAATATCATTAACATCCAATATTTTTGCACATAAGCCATTATTATGAATTATGCAATGAAATGATATGAAATCAGGAAACTGTTTATTTTGTTTGCAAAGGGCTAAAAATCCATGATTTCTACCATTCATTGAAGGTGCTCCGTCAGTAGACATAGCAACCAATTTACGCAAAGGCAAATTTGTTTTTTCAACAAATGGCATAAAAGTTGCCATCAAATCTACACCTCGCGTTGTTCCCTTTATCGGAAGTATTGTTAAAAATTCTTCTTTTACGGAAAAATCGTAAAAAACCATTCTGATAAAAACAATTAATTGTGCAGTATCAACGATATATGTTGACTCGTCAAACTGCAACGAAAAGAAATGGCAGCTTTTTATGTCATCTTCTAGTTGTCGTGTTCCATTTTTATTTATATCTTCAACACGACGAGTAACAGTTCTGCGAGAAAGTTGCAAATCTTTAATTGCATTGAGAATTTCACTTTTGTTTTTGAAGTTGGAAAATAATTTCTCGCTGCCCTCAAGAGAAGCTTCCTTAAAAATTTATCCATCCCAATAAGGCTTTTTATGTTTTCCCAAAACGTATGTTATGACATAAGATGTTTCAGTTGCCATTTTGGATTGATGCATAGGCTTTTGAAACAAAAGTTGTTGTGGGATTAATTGAGTTTTTAATTCGTAAATTTTTTGTTTTCTTAATTCGGTTTTAGCAGGATAATCATTTTCATAATTTTTATGCAAACTCGAAAAATGTCTTTCTAGATTTCCTTTCTTGGGCAAGGCAGTTGTAACACGACATATCAAACATGAGCATTTATCCTCATACATAGTAAAATTATAAAGTTCTTCCCATTCATTATGGAAATAATATGTTTTTTGTTTTTTATTATTCCTTCTTATTTTATCTGAAATTAAAATTATTATATATTAAACCAAAATGTTATCTTATCTAAAAATGAGATTAACCTTTTTCGCACTGTGTGGAACAATGCATGACCTTGGTAGCAGAAAGACGAATGCAGAGTTTATATTTAATCTTCTATATTAGTAATCCAAAATTAAATACGTTCAATAAATTTACTTACGCAAAAATAGATTCTTAATAATGCAAACTGTCAATAGGTACACAATTTCTTTCTCGCTGTTTGCTTCAGCTCAGTACACTACTTCACAATACAAAGTACGGTAAGTAACTGTAAGCCGTATGAACTCTGAGTAGCGACAGCTAGTTGTATCTCACCGCAAGCAAAAAGTGCGTAGCCTTGAACGGAGAGATTCAAGGGTTTTCACTTTGGCTTCTCCGCCACTTATGATCTGCAAGCTTTTGTGTGAACTGAAACTATGTGAACTGTCCTATTTGATCTATTCAGCGTATGCCAATTCCAAAATGTAATGAATAAACTCAGTGATTTTGCGGGCAAAAAAATGTAGAAATCGAAAAACTGATGAAATCGACTATATATCAATTGCTTTGCTGAGCGAAGTGCTTCGCTTCTCTAGGCTGTTTTCATTTCCTTATACACTCTATTCAGAGGTGCGCGCGCATACAGTAGAATGGGTAGAATGGAGGAAAAGCACTGCTTGAAAATTAGTCATGTCAGTTGTGGAATATATGTTTAATCGTCTGCTAAATTTTTAATACACATTTTAAATTAGAAGATTTGAAATTAACCTGGTAAATTATTTAAAAGGACTGTGATCGACTGTCGAACTGTTCGCGATCGACCGGTCGATCGCGATCGACTGTTTGCTCACTCCTGAGCTACTGTGTCAATTTCATGAAAATCTGGTAACTAAATCAGAATTCATAGAGCAAAAAGCAGTTTTTTTCTTTGTAATTTACCAATACATTCTGTGAATATCATTTGTACCTGATAATTAGATCGTGAGTTCTCGTGAACAGAAGTTTTTGATGTTTAAAATATAGGTAAATTGGAGGAGGGTTACCGTTCTTGTCCGATGTAAAATTTCAAAAGTTTTCCATTAGTTGTTTCTATATGATTTGGTTTTCTCTGTAAAAGACGAAAATTTTTCATTAGAGTCGACGGTTTGAAGGTTTTCACTTTCAATGCCTGCCGTAGCTACACCGAAAAAAATCCACATAGCGCCCAGAGCCATGTAACATAGCGCATTATTTATGGTCCCATACGCCATGTACATAGTACTCTGAGCCATGCAATATGGCTCCCAGCGCCATAATCTCAGAATCTACATAGCGCGTGGTCCTATGTTACATGGCGCAGCATTTATGGTGCCACACGCTATGCACATAGTACCCTGAGCCATGCAGTATAGCTCCCAGCGCCATAATTACATTGCGCAGAAATTATGGCCCCACACGCCATGTTACATAGTGCCATGAGCCATGTAATATGGCTCATGGCACTCCAATTATAACTCGCAGCCATACTGTGTGAGGGGATCTATAAATATCAGCAAGTGATACTTGAGTATCGTCGATAGATCGACAACATTCTCAATCGGCTAAGGGCGCATATTATTGAATGGCTCCTTCGGCGACTCTAAATGCAGCCAGCGCCTGCTTGTTGCAAGCAAGTGACTTCTCCGTGTGCTCATTTATGGTAGGTAGCACTGTTTTGACTGATTTGCTTCTTCAATGTATTATAAGGACTGTTTCCGTACTTCAGCAAACTGCAGCAGTAACAGAATTTGGCAGCTGGCTTCTTTTTGCTGCAAAATTTGGCTTGCATTTGGCTTGCAGCAAAAGTACGGAAACGACTTGCTGCGAATCTATTTTAATATATTATAATAGATTCAAGTACGGAAACAGACCTATAGTCTTCTACGCCATGTACTATAGTCATCCACGCCATGTACTATAGTCATCCACGCCATGTACTATAGTCATCCACGCCATGTACTATAGTCCTCCACGCCATGAACTATAGTCCTCCACGCCATGTACTATAGTCCTCCACGCCATGTACTATAGTCCTCCACGCCATACAGTATAGTCCTCCACGCCATGTACTATAGTCCTCCACGCCATGTACTATAGTCCTCCACGCCATACAGTATAGTCCTCCACGCCATGTGTTATAGCTCTCCACGCCATGCACTATAGTTCTCCACGCCATGTAATATAGTCCGCCACGCCATGTACATGGCGTGGAAGACTATAGTACATGGCGTGTAGGCCTATATATTTTTCGCCATGTATTATGGCGTGTGGCGCTATATTTTATCACAATCCCTAAATCGACTATGTACATGGCGCCAGAAGTCTATAAATTATGGCGTCTGGCGCCATGTATTTTCTCAGTGTATAAGTTAGCAAGCACGTTGCCACACGTGTCTACAACTTAGTAGCAGCAATACTGCCCTACTAAGCGCAAAAGCGGTATCTCAAAAAAAATCGAAAACTTGATTGTTATAACATTAGAAAGCTAAAAACAATACGCATCTAATGAACTAATCCTTTTAATGGTATCTTATTTAAAACATGTGGAAAACACCGCAAGAGAGTTTTTTTAAATCTAAGTACCCGATGTATCCAAGAGCGGAAGGCCGCTCACCGAGAAAAGTGGATTAAGGAGAATCCTCCACCAGCTCCAAACGAACCCAGTTCCTCGTCGCCTATCTCAATTTTACCTTAAATCACTAAGGGAATCAGAGGTATATCAATACTACTACTTTTACAAAACTTCAATTATCTCGAAACTCGCTTTCATTGAGATACCGCTTTTGCGCTTAGTAGGGCAGAATATGCCCTGTAAGTTTCATAATGATTTGATAATCTGGTCAAAAGCTATCGCAATTCAAAGATTTTCCAATTTTCCCAATTTTACTTTAGGCGCCTACCGCACACATAGGGTTAAAAATTTCAAAAAATTATCATATTCACATTTAAATCACGTTCAGAATTCATTTCATAAACTTTATGTTTGCAAAAGTTTTATGTTGACAAAGATATAGGTATATTTAAAATATCACTGAAATGGCCGCCGGCGCCAAAGGGTTACATATTATTAACTTTTTGTGAAGCCTGGCAGTATTCTGCATATACACCAATGTTCTCCTTCGAACATTAGTAAAAATGAAGTATAGTTGAGTTGGGAACGGAAATCGATTGAGTATTAAATCATAAATTTGAGACCAAATTATCCAAATTGTAAATTAATTCCAAGTTTCAATGGAAATTTTAATGAAAAAAACACTTTAAAAACAAACGGAAAATCCCCTGCATCACCACCAGCTTATCACTATTTTTCCATTTCATTTTCTATCAGCACCAAATTAAAACACAAATCTTCCAAACAATCCGATATGATAGTCAAATAAATTTTTCCACCGGCACAAATATTTTCCAAAAGAAAAAAACATCAAGAAATGAAAGAAAAAATACCTCACAGATACGAGTATATTAGCCTTTTGCATCGAGCACCAGCTCTTTGATGATGAAGAGAAATTGTAATTTTCCTCCTGTGCCAATCTAAAAATAAATAGATACGAATAGTCTATGGTTCGTGTTGGTGCTAACCGACCATGTTCCAACAGAAAATTGGTATTAGACTACGAAAAGCCATTCAAGAAATAATCTCGAAAAAATATCTATTTTGGTTGTAAATAATGAATCCAATTTCTCGCAAACTCACATTAAGACCACTGAGACTATTTTGCTTCTCAGTGATATCGCCGTAGTCGTCGTCGTCGTGCTCCTACTATGGGGTATGATTTCAAAGCCTGTCTGAATCAGTGTTTTTGAAAATCCACTCTATAGTACTTTTGCTTGGGTGCTAATGATTTAGGGGTGGATTTGATATGGTTCGATGTCAGTAGAGTGTCATTTCACAGGAGGAAAATTGATTTGCAAATCGCGCGAAATGAAGGATATGAATGGTAGATTGTCTTATGAGTGTGTTTGCTGAATATTTTAATTAAATATTTAGACAAGATACAGAAGAAAAATAATTTCACCAGGTATCTGCAGTATCTAAGCATCGATAGATCCAATAATCTGACATGCTCCTGCCCAGACAATCACAATACTACGTGCTTACTATCTCTCTACCTAAAGGCACCCTTTCTCTTGTCAGCTAATACCTGAACAAATCTTTACTTCAGCCTGACAGCAAGACCAAAACTCCAAGCCAGCAGCTAGTGGTCCAGTTGAAATTTCTCTTGCAATATTCTCAACGGGATCTTTTTTTTACGTTCATTTCATTTCCAACTTTTACCACCCCTCAAAATGCTTAGCCTGCCCAGTCATATTGCTCCGTGCATGATGGAACTGATGACGTCTCAAACTCCGAAACTGGCTCCTCTACACCGTGATCAGAACAAAGCCAGTTTTCCGTCCGAGCTCGAAGAAATGAAAAAAGTTCGCTCAGCTCCTGGTACTCGAGAGTGTTATTATTATGATTATTATGATTAGACTCTGGGTTCTTTTGCTTTTGCTCATCTCGAAGGTTGTCCGGGTGAATCGGCTCTTTTCTGGCGCTGGGGTCAGTGATAGCTGCGACTTTCATTTTCATTCTATTCTCCGAGATCCTTGCATAGTTCCATGCATATTCCGGCCCAGAGATTGTTAATGGCATGGCGGCGACTAGAGGGCTCAACGGAACCAACCCGAATTTGACGAGATTAAAAGCTATGGAGTCGATTCGATGTGAATGGCATTGGGAACATGGGAGGATGTACTCGCACAATCGTATCAATTGGGCTCTCGGTGTTCACGTATCACGTAGTAGATATTGTACAAGTTGCCCAAGCGCCTGATTGCACCGACCAGAAGCAGTGGATTTAAGGACGGCGACGAGTATATCTTTGGGAGTTGGTTTCATCGTCATTACCTTGTCGAAGGTATAATTTTCCGGCACTTCTCGATTTCAGGTCTTTTCGTATGCCAGATACGTGATACAACGTTGGATTAGTACTCGAAGTTATGTGGACAAGTAGTAGCATCGAAACATTTCAAGATATTGCACAATATGAAATTAGGGTGGTATCATAAAATTTTTCATTATGGTAAAAAGCCACTGCATATGCAGTGGTGACTTATTTAATACTTTTCGGATGTTTTGTGATGAAAAAAGGGCAACAAACCGAAGGTAAATTTGAACGATAAAATTACTGACCCAACCAATTAAAATACATATTGAAAAATTTATTTTTCTGTAATCAATGACTTCTATAGTCATTTGCTGGAAGTCCTTATTGAATATAGTATTCGCACAGCGATTGAAAAATCAACAATAATTCCGTGAATGAGTTCATTCAGCCCTAGCTGTGAATTATATGTGAACAATTTAAGCCAACTTTTTAAGGCGCAATCATTTTCTGATTATAAAAACTCAGATTTAATATATTGTTATACAGGTCTATCATGACAAAGAGTAAGAACTGCGTCTGCACTGATATCAGCTTATCACTATGAACAAACACTTTGCGACCCATAGGTTTTTGAATTCCTTCGCACGTCTCTTGATGAATCCCATCTGCTTATTAGCCTTGCATAAGACTTTGTCACCTTGTAAATTAAAACGCTGCTTTTTATCCAATGTGACCTCAAGGTCAATGACACTATCAACATTATTTAGTGAAACATCATTAAGACGGTAATCAAAATTTAAGACAGTAATCAAAATTTGACATTTACTGACAATAATATCAAGTTTATTTTGTTTGCACCACAGCTCTAGAGATAACAGTTTAGATTGGTGGAAAGTAAAGTCATCCCACGACAACCCATGTACGGTAGAGAGCTTCATCACAAATTTACAATTAATATGAAAACGAATGCGGGGTGATTAGTTGCACGGCTCACTTTACCTCTGATTAATTCAGGTGCCTATTCAAAGCTAAGTGAACTCAAAGCTCGGTGCGCGGTCCCTCGTCCAAACCTGGATTCGAACCAGGGACCCCACACTCAGGAAACCAGTGCTCTACCCACTAGGCTACTCAAGCTTCAGATTGGCAGAAAACTGAGTCTAATTCAATTTAACTGTGAGATACATTTTCAGATCACTTTCCTAGAAAATCTGAGGAATGTCTAATAAAACTTCAGAAAAATCAGATATGAAAATATTGAATAAAAGAGGTCATAAGTACTGCCTTGAGGTGCACCGGATGAAACTTCATTTTTTTTTTTTTTTTTGGATAAGATACCCTAGAACTTAACGCACTGCGTTCTGTTTCGAAGATAAGGGTCTAACCAATTTAATAAAAAACCCGAGATACCAAATTTCTGCAAATTAATTTGGAGAATATTATGATCAACGCGATCAAAGGCTGTGTTGAAGACTGTGTAGATTATTATCAATTTGATGTCCTTTTTCCATGCCACAGAGAACATCTGAGACGAGAATCACAGTTTGGTAGTAGTTATCCTGTCCTTTCTAAAACCATATTGCTGTTCGTTCAGAAGAGGTTCTCTTAGAGTTGTGAACTAATCACAGACAATTTTTTCAAAAAGCTTAGGCAATACTGATATTATTGCAATACCTCTGTAATTATCAATTGACCGTCTATCACCAAATTTAAAAATCGGCGTTAGATAGATGATTTCCAGAATGAGGAGAAAATCCCACAAGAAAGGGATCTATTGAAAATTAAATGCTCGGGCAAGATAAGTGATTCCTTATATTTGAGTATGAAACTAGGAGGTAACAATAACCTTTGATGACTCTCTAGTAAAATACTTTTCACAAACAATATTTTTAGAAAAAAATTCAGGAGGGTCGTTGATTTGAAGGTTCTCTATTTACAGGTTCTCTATTTGCCCGCATATTTATCAAAAATTACACAAGCATATTTCATATTTCTCTCTTGTGAATTTCGTAGTGGTTTGATGATTCTATGCGAAGTTATCGCAATTCGAAATGTTTCAAGTATTCTTTGCGTAATTTCAGGTACTTAGCACCGCATGAAGACAAACATTTCAAAAACATTATCATATCCAAACTAAAAACATAATTATAGCCATGAGCCATATTACACGGCTCATGGCACTATGTAATATAGCGTGTGGGGCTATAATTTCTGCGCCATGTAATTATGGCGCTGGGAGCTATACTGCATGGCTCAGCGTACTATGTACATAGCGTGTGGGACCATAAATGCTGCGCCATGTTACATGGGTCCACGCGCTATGTAGACTCTGACATTATGGCGCTGGGAGCCATATTGCATAGCTCAGAGTACTATGTACATAGCGTATGGGGCCATAAATAATGCGCTATGTTACATAGCTCTGGGCGCCATGTGGATTTTTTTCACTTTTAATTTTTAGGCACAGTGGTTCTAATGCTAATTTTCCCGAAAATCAGTAAAAAGGGAAAAATATAAGCCCAAATAAATGTATCGTGTTCTTTCGCAATAATGCAGAAAGTGTTCTAGTTGTGTTGAAAAGACAAATTCACGAAAATATATAAGTGGAACATATAGAATCTTTAACTTTATAGATAATTTTAATAATTTTGAAGCACTGGTCTTGTAATTAATAAGTCTCTTTGTATTTATTATTAATAAGTCTCTTTGTATTACAGTTTATGAATGTAAGTGAAAGAGTTTGCAAGCACAAAATAACTGCTTTAAAAATACAAGGCAAAATTTCATGCAACTATATAAAGCTAGGAATTTCAACTATGGTGCAAATGTGCAGATGTTACACCCTTCCTCCACTCCGCACGGAGCGCCAGCAGCGATTGTGAGCGTTTAGATCTTCTATAAGAAAGATTGGGCCATTATGCCGGAAGATTTTGTGAAAGTCGTCCGGTAAGTTTTGTGCATTTGGAGGTCTGTAAGCGGATATTACCCTGAAGTAGAGAAAGCTCGTTTTGGCCTTGAATGGCTGTTACTTCTATTCCAATGAGGCCAGAGAGTATAATGGGATGATGGTTACGGTATTCTTCTTACGAGAATGGCTCTGCCTCTATTCCTGCCGTTCAACCTATCATTCCTGTAAATCTGGTAGTTAGCGATACGAAACTGATTACTCGGTCTCAAAAAGATTTCCTGAATGAGCATAAAGTCAATTCTGCTATTGCTTGGAAATTGCATTAGCTCTCCTTTTTTGGGTAGAATGGAATTGGCATTCCATATGAGGATCAAAATGCGATTTTAAAGTTTCATTTAGTTGTCTGAAGAAGGGTACTTTTTGGGGGATCTTGAGTAGGAAATAAGCCCTGAACAATTTTTACCAACATATTTTTCATCATTGTATGAAGTTGGTCCTGCATGATGGCAAGAAACTGTTCCAATGTGGTCAGAGGGAGCCGAAGTCTTCATGTTAGAAGAGCTAGTAGGTTTAGGTGTATTATTTGCGTTTGGTCGGACTACCTATGGGCAAATTTTTTTTTATGTTTTATGGGTTTTTTCGGCATCCTCCGTAGCTTGCGGGTTGCTCACCTCCACAGATAACGCATTTTGGCTTCTGTTCTGGAAGTTTGATAGAAGATCTATAATTATGAAGACCGTCACATTTGACACACCTAGACTGTGCATGATAGTTATTTGAAGAGTGCCCATATTGTTAGCAATTGTGGCGTTGCCCTTGACTGGCTCTAGATTTGTGTGCTTTAACCTGGCAAACTAAGTGGCAGCTGGTCTGGATGTTATAGATATTTTTTTCATTCCTCGGGAGGAGCACTTTAATAAGTTTTAATAGACTCTTCTGCTTTTTAGGCAGAAAACTTCGATAGGTTTAAATTATTGCTTCTCGAGATCCATTTCGGCCTCTTCGAGAGTGAATCCATACATGCCTCTAATAACGACTTTGAGTTGTTTTTCTTCTGGCAGGTAGTATGTGTGCACTGAAAGAAAAATCTTGGTAAAATCAACAATTTTCCTTAGTTGTTTTTGCGTCAACTACGGGCTATAGTTAAAACAACCATAAAAAAATAGTTGATTACTTTTATGCCCCATAACGCGTGGTTGATAAACAACGTCCGTGGTGCAAAAAAAGTAAGCAACCACAAACAATGGTATTCCAACCATATACATAGTACGAAATATAGGCAGAGGAGGCGTGAATGCCGCAGTTGAATTTGGTGAATCACAATGCAGCGACAATGTCGCTGTCAATGCAACCAAGGCACCAACCAAATTCATTTTTTTTTCTTTTGTATTGCTAAATCCTGTTGTACGAGGATTAGGTTGGCTTATCACAATACACATCAGCCATCGCTTGTCTATTCCACCAGACCATTCAACCTAATTCAAACAGATTTAATTCAACCTAGTGGTGATGCCAACCTAGGGTAGGTATCACCGCTAGCGGTGCGGCAAAATTAGAAATTTGGCAAATTCTGCCGCTGCCGCAAACTTGGCCGCAGCCATTGTGCGCGTTACCATACAAAACGGTGCATTCTAATTTTTTTACTGCACTTTGCCGCAGCCCACTGTTTTGCCACAGCGGAAAACGCTGTATTGTGAACAAAATAGCGTCATACAACGTAATATAAAGGCTTCACAGCATAACATGAATATGAATTATATCGAACAGCAAACCGAACACAATTTTGCCATGTATCATATGAAACTTCTATGATAGAATAGGAGCATGAGTATGAGGAGTATGAAAAGTCAACAGTTTTCCTTAGTTGTTTTTGCATCAACTAGGGCTATAGTTAAAACAACTATAAGAAAGTTGTTGATTTCTTTTATGCACCATGACGCGTGGTTGATTAACAAAAAAAAATTCATTCCGAGCATGAAAAGCGTCCAAATGTTGAAACCATTCTACTTTGCGTAGAATAATTCCAAAGACGTTGCTCACTGAATTACGTTTGTTGAAATCAACTATTGCAAAGTAGTTTAAGTACCATAAAAACTGTTGATAATTCGAAACGTTGAAGTTTGAACTATTTTTCGTGGTTATGAAACAATTAAAGCAGTTGATTTCATGAACCTTGCGATATTTTTTGTATAACCAGAGCCAACTACTTTTATATCGTTAAATTAACTATATTAACATAGTAAAAATAACTATTTTCCGTAGTTCGTTTAACGATTTTGAATGAATCGTTGCAATACTATTAAAAATAGTTGAACCAACCAAGAGTTTTTCTTTCAGTGTGGTATTGCACCTTGAGATCTGAAAAAAAAACTTCGTGATCAGCCTACGATCGTCCAGCGTTTTTGGCATAATTTGGATGCTAAAGTACACCCGTTTTGCCGAGCGAGAGCTGGCATTTTTCTGTTTGAGAACACGAGCCAGCCCTGTCCACGGTCCAGGTTCCAAGTAAGAATTATTGGGACTGCCTTTGCAATAGTCTCCGGACTTGTTTCTTCAGGAGAAGTCTGGACATTTGGTTGTGCCCGAGTTGCTTGCAACGAAATTGAAATTTGTGAAATTTTAGGATTTTTCTGCATAAGAGATTTTGGGTTCAGCTGTGGAAAATCTTGGTTTCTTTGAAAGTTTGAAGCCTTCTTTGCTTCTTATTTTGGTGAGGGAAATTATTTTTTGAATGCATTTTCCCACTTAATTTTTCAAGTAGCTTATCATTCTCCTTGACCAACTTTTTACTGACGCGGCATTGCTCGGGCAGCGCATCTTTGAGTTTTTAACCTCTTCTAAAAGTCTTTTGTGTTTTCCATTCTTATTTTCAAAATCTTATTTACTTGATTATGTAGTAGTATATACATTAAATTGTGCCGGCAAAAAAGCGAGTGACCGAATAATTTCCCAAAATATAAGAACTTGCAAAACGTCCCTTTATTTATAATTCCTGTCCTTAAAATTTTCCATTCCACCTCATTGACTATTGAACGGAAGAAAATATCATCACTACCATTCGTACTAGTATTCGTGTAGGCAGATAGGTGTCTACAAAATATACCCACAACGACATATTACATTTTCATGTAAATACATACTACATACCTACGAGTACATAGCTAATTCACTTTATCTCGAATGTGGCTTACTGTCTTTACTGCAGTCATAACTCAAACAGTTTATACATTTTTCATGAATAAATCATTCGACCTATTCTTTCATCGTTCCAGCAATAAAAATAATAGTATGTAGTAATTTGCAATAAATGATAATTGTCCGCACTACACGCGAATCCCAGGTTGCGCTTGGTGCGGTCGCGCCATGAAAAATTCCAGGTCCCGGCCCAGTCAGCCAGCCAGCCGGGCTTGATTTACGATTAGGCCAAATGGCCATCAGTATGTGTTGTATAGTTACTTGCTTTGTTACTTTACTTTATTCGCCAAGGTAATGGCGTTGAGTGACAAGAGGAGTTGACGACAAATAGCCGACCGACCGTGCAGCCATCATCAAGCATTGAAATCGAAAGCACCATTGGGTATGGCTTGCAGCACCGAAGCAGAGAAGAAGTCGGTTCGGGATCGCTGCAATCGAAGAAAAACCGACAAATGGAATGCTGAATGCAAAGTGAGTTGTCGAAACAAAACATAACTGCCAACGGTATGAAAGATAATAATCGTCATTATTCGAATTGTATCTACTGGTCTGTCGTTGACCGAGCAGTGGTGGTACGGCCAAGGTGAGGTGAGTTGTTTGATGACGAATGTGTTAGGTATTCAAGTTGCACTCGAGATGGATTGCAGAAAACTGCCCATTGTATCCACCTACTGTTCACGAAACACCATTAAACCGTCTTGTAGATAAGAACAGCGGCAGAAGCCATTCCAGTAAGGTAGCCATATTTGTGGTTCATTTGATTTGGTCGGATCGTTTTGGTTGTGAAAATTTGCACAAATAGATACTTTTCAACTAATTTATTTTGATGCAAATCAATCAGAGCGATCCTATTTAGTTGAAATGTTTTTCCCTCTCCAGTCCAAACTACGAAACAAATCGAAAATTAAATCACAAATAATTTCATTCGTTCAAGTGATTTCTTTGAAATAAATTTGCATTTTGATTTCTAGTCATGTTCCTCTGAAAAGTTGTTTATGTGCAATGTCAATCAAACTGTTTGGCCTCGGGCAAGCAAAACTAAATTTGCTATTTGCAGGACTGCACAACGAAAAACCCAAAGTCGATCCTCCGAGTTTAGCCTGCCATGCCACAGAGCCTGCTGCTTGTACATAACAAAATGAAACCACACCAGTCAGCGAAACCCAACGAATGAATGAGTGAACGAATGAACGAACAGACGAACGAAACGATTTTTCGCATTTCACATTTCATTTTCGGAATTGGATAAATGTTTGCCGGAGGGTGAACAATTGTGGTTTTCAGGATCGGGACAGGATTGCATTTGCAAACGACACAAACTAAAAACTATACGACAGCTACGATTGCAACGAAAGGACAGTGTGTGATGGTGACGACGACAAGGAAGATGACGTCGACAACAGCAACAACAACAGCAAAAATAATAAATTTTTCTGCTTTCCCGGTCCGTGCGATTTGCATTTACGGTTTTTTTATATTCTTTAAGTTTGGTGATTTTTAGTTGTGATAGAAGGAGGTATCTATAAGTATATAGGGAGTAGTATTTGAAAATGATCGAGAATATCAAAAGGGAATAGATGAAGAGATTTTAGCAAATTATGTTGTCTAATGGAAATTAAACGGATTTTATTCATTCAAAGAAGCTACACTTTATTCAAAATTATTATAGTTAGGATTTAAATAAAAATATGCATTATGCCACGGAATTTTAACATTCAGTGCGTTTTTTTGCAACCTAGCAGAGCAGGTTTACGTAGGGTTGCAAAAAAACGATCCAGAGCAGAAAATCGCATTGTTCGAAAATGTTGTTGCATTCGCTGAGCTTTTGCTTAGATTGGTTGTTAAATTAGAATAATCCATAGAAAAAACCTGAATGAAATCTTATATAGATTTTAATCGAAATCAGACATGAAACTTGCATATGAAACAATCTACAATGATATGTGCATCGAAAAACTCAAAACCAGTCAGCACACTACAAGATTTGATGTAAAATAATTGAAAATGGCAGAGTGCTATGCAAATTCATTCAATTCAAACTGCCGATTTCAGCAGTGGTACGAACCGTTTAGAACACTCTTACTGTTATCAGCACACTCTACATGTAAACCCATAAACTACTACTGCTTAACATTTTTTGATTCAGTGACGCCACAAGTGCAGGATTTTTGTTGTTATATTCAATATGCTTAACAAAATTTGATCTGCTCGGGTGTGCAAAAAAACGCACCTATTATAACACGTAAGACAATGCACGGGGGAAAAAACAAAGATGATTCGATGCAGGAATCATTATCAAAGCACAAGGTTCACTTCAAATGCATCTTTGTTTATATTAATTCACATAATACAACTTTTCACACAAACGATAAGCAATCTGGCAATCAATTAAACATATACATAATTTAAAAAAGACTAATTACCTACAAAATTTGCGTGAGCGTCCCCAAATATTAGAATATTTGATAAAGTTTTATGCACTACATGCACAAACACAAGGAAATTTTGATGCAAAAGTAATAATATTTAGGAGGAAATTGAAAAAAAATGTAACAAAAAATAATAATGTTTTTATTGTGTACTAATTTTTTCCTAGCTTTTAAAAATATTTTAATTTAAACCAATTTTTTCCTTTTGAAGCTAGATTTATTTGATATTTCGAGGATAATCTGCCCTCTTCTTCAGATTACCCTCAAAATATCGATACATGTCGAGTAATCCAAATAAATCTAGCTTCGAAAGGAAAAATTGGTTTAAATTTTAAAAAAATAATATGTTATGACAAGAAAAAATATTATAACAATTAAATAGTTCCCTAAATACCGAAACAGTTACAACATTTGCCAAATCAAAAAGACAACTATTAATATAATCTTATCACAGTAGACGATGTTGGAATAAATTATTGAAAATACATTGTTAGTAAATCACAAGTTACGTTTTCCAATAAACAATTTAATTTTATTGTTTCCCGTGCCGTCGTTAGATTTGTTTTTTTTTTGTTCACTGATTTTCTCTGATGTTCAACAATCTTCAATGGTTTTCTTTATTTATGCAATAGAAAAAATGACCTACTATTAAGCCAAATTGACGGTTTTATCGCCATAATCTATCGAATTCTTTCGTTATACCAGCGCGTCTATCAACGTTTCAGCTTCAACTACACTCTAAAAAGGGGGTCTAAAATTAATTCTTTGATAACAGTAAATATATTCATTTTTCTGTTTAAAATAACGAATCACAATTTTTTTACACATTGGATGTGTATTTTTTGCTTTTACGTCATATTAGCTGAATAATAAATAGTATTTTGTAAACCTTAGCAAAAAGAGTGTAAATTTACAACTTCGCTACCCTCATTTACACCAAAGCTGTAAAATTGTATCATTTGCTCGAATATGACTTATTATTGATGTAACATTGTGACGAAAGACGGTGATTTGGCTAGACTGAACGAGTCTGATATTTCGTGATCTTTGCTTTGAATAGCAGCAGTTAAATATCAGTCTTTTCGTGTAATAAGTGTAGAAGTGTAGCTATAAGTTAGTTAGAAGTGTAGATATAAGTTAAATAGAAGTGTAGCAATAAGTGTTATAAGTTAATGTGTATAATGTGTATATAGTGTATACACGCTGAGAAATGACCGAAATCAATATATTAACATCTTAATATTATTATAGTAACAGCATTGTCCCTAATACATAATTTTAACAGCGCAATATTTTATGTTAGGAAGTTACAATGTTATATTTGCAGTTTAACATTATATATTAAGCTGTTAACTTTTTATGTTAAGAACATCTGTAAATATAAATGTTTTAATATCTTAACATAAGTATATTACTATGCCAATATTAATGTATTAACCAAGGGTGGTGAAATTGTTGGTCATACAACAAAGTACATTGCTTGTATTGTTAGTTAGGATGTTAATATTAAATACGGCAATAGCACACTGGAATAACCTAATCTCGTCCAATCATCGAAGTTAAGCAGTGTTGGGCGCGGTTAGTACTTAGATGGGGGACCTCTTGGGACTATGGAAAAATCGTATCGACGGCGTGTTAATATTAATTATTGGTATACCAATGTACTATTGTAAGACGTTAATATAACTTATTGCCATGTTACTATATTGGCATGTTAATATTAATTATTGGTATACCAACAGTATTGTAAGATGCTAATATAACTTATTGCCATTTTACTATTTAATATTGGCCTGCTAATATAATATTGTAACAGACAAATTCACCACACGCATGTCAATATATAAAATTTTAAGAATGCTATATGCTGGCAATATAATGTTATTGCTAGGTCAATATAATAATGTTAAGAAATGTTTTGAATATAAATATATTAGCTGCAAAATATATTAAGGCTAGAACAATGATTTTTCAGCGTGTACATATATAAAATTAAAATAAATTATAAACTTAAAGGAATTGCAAAAAGTTTTTGGCTTTGACAAGAAAAATATTTATATTTTGCTTACTTGATACCTATTTACAGGCTTTTGTTAATGATATTTAATTTTGGGGTAATATTTTATGTTATGGCAGTTACCTGTCTTGAGGGGCTGACTTTTGAATCATAAAACTTTTTCAATTTTATTGAAAATGAAACTTATCTAGAGGTTAGCTGAAATTCCTGCTTCAATAGTGCAAAATTACTAAAATTGTTCGTTTTTGATGTCATTTGTTTGATAAAACATTCTTTAGGTACGTTTTTTGCACTCTTGGGCAGGGTAACTTACCTAAATTTACTTTAATTTACCCTATCCAAGAGTGCAAAAAATGCACCTTTTAATATCGTTTTTTAAACATTTTTAAGGACATTCACTAATAAACTGCGCTTATTACCCTAAAAGACTCGTAAAAAGTAGCCTTTGATACATAAATTTCATGCGTTTCCGCACGCTAAAAAATCATTGTTCTACCCTTAATATATTTTGCAGCTAATCTATTTATATTGAAAACATTTCTCAATATTATTATATTGACCTAGCAATAACATTATATTGCCCGCACATAGCACTCTTAAAATTTTATATATTAACATGCGTGTGGTGAACTTGTCTGTTACAATATTATATTAGTAGGCCAATATTAAATAGTAAATAGCAATAAGTTATATTAGCATCTTACAATACTATTGGCATGACAATAATTAATATTTACGTGCCAATATATTATAGTAATATAGCAATAAGTTATGTTAACGTCTTACAATAGTATATTGGTATACCAATGATTAATATTAACACACCATATGCTTAAGTAGCTGTATTAGAATGTCGATATGATTTTTTCATAGTCCCAAGAGGTCCCCCATCTATGTACTAACCGCGCCCAACACTGCTTAACTTCCATGATCGGACAAGGTTAGGTTATTCCATTGTGCTATTGCCGCATTTAATATTAGCATCCTAAATAACAATATGAGCAATGTACTTTGTTGTTTGACCAACAAGTTCACCACCCTTGGTTAATACATTTATATTGGCATACTAATATATTTATGTTAAGATGTTAAAACATTTATATTTACAGATGTTCTTAACATAAAAAGTTAACAGCTTAATATATAATGTTAAACTGCAAATATAATATTGTAACTTCCTAACATAAAATATTGAGCTGCTAAAATTATGTATTAGTGACAATGCTTTTACTATAATAATATTAAGATGTTAATATATTGATTTCGGTCATTTCTCAGCGTGCGTCCTAAATTTACGTCTTTTTAGGGTAAAATTACAAGATTTTCTCGTAACAAAAATTACACATTTAAGACGTAAAATATTCTTTGTACGCACTTTTGTAAATTTACATCTTTAATAGTAGGAAACCAGTTTCCTACTATTATAAGGGTAAATTTAAACCAAAATTTTTTTGGGTGTATTTAAACTCTAAAACTTCATTATATACACTATATGAGCTCAAAATTCTGAAAGTTGCCACTCATTCCTCCAGCAACGAATGAATCTTTTTCCATTTTCTCCAAGACTTAAATTTTCAAATTACGCACTGAAAGAAAAACTCTTGGTTGGTTCAACTATTTTTAATAGTATTGCAACGATTCATTCAAAATCGTTAAACGAACTACGGAAAATAGTTGTTTTTACTATGTTAATATAGTTAATTTAACGATATAAAAGTAGTTGGCTCTGGTTGTACAAAAAATATCGCAACATTCATGAAATCAACTGTTTTAATTGTTTCATAACCACGAAAATTAGTTGATAAATAGAAAAATATTCATCAATTCACTCAAAACTTCAACGTTTCGAATTATCAACTGTTTTTATGGTACTTAAACTACTTCACAATAGTTGATTTCAACAAACGAAATTCAGTGAGCAACGTCTTTGGAATTATTCTACGCAAAGTAGAATGGTTTCAACATTTGGACGTTTTTCATGCTCCGAATGAAATTGTTTATCAACCACGCGTGATGGTGCATAAAAGCAATCAACAATTTTCTTATGGTTGTTTTAACTATAGCCCTAGTTGATGCAAAAACAACTAAGGAAAACTGTTGATTTTCCATACTCCTCATACTCATAATCCTATTCTATCATAGAAGTTTCATATACTATATGGCAAAATCGTGTTCGGTTTGCTGTTCGATATAATTCATATTCATGTTATGCTGTGAAGCCTGTATATTACGTTGCATGACGCTTCATAAGTTAATCACATGGCAGTGTCTTCCACTGTGGCAAACGCAGTGGGCTGCGGCAATACATTCATTTTTTTTGTCTTTTGTATTGCTAAATCCTTTTGTACGAGGATTAGGTTGGCTTGTCACAATACACATCAGCCATCGCTTGCCTATTAGACCATTCAACCTAATTCAAACAGAGTTAATTCAACCTAGTAGTGATGCCAACCTATGGTAGGAATCGCCGCTAGCGGTGCGGCAAAATTAGAAATTTGGCAAATTCTGCCGCAAATTCAGCCATTGTGCGCGTTACCATACAAATGTAAAATTCAACAAACATAATTCCACACTGCATACTATGTATATTGTTGGAATACCATTGTTTGTGGTTGCTTATTTTTTTTGCACCACGGACGTTGTTTATCAACCACGCGTCATGGTGCATAAAAGTAATTAACTATTTTTTTATGGTTGTTTTAACTATAGCCCGTAGTTGACGCAAAAACAACTAAGGAAAATTGTTGATTTTACCAAGATTTTTCTTTCAGTGCAATATATTATATTAATGCCTGTATTAACACAAAAATATGTTTTCACACAAAATATACACAAAACACAAAAATATGTATCAGTAACACAAAAATATATCTGTAACAATATCTGTAACACAAAAATATGTTTTCATCAAAAGTACAGTTTTGATGAAAACATATTTTAGTGTTATTTGAATTTTTTCCAAGTGTACAAACGAGTATCATCCGCGCAAATAACTGAAGAATATTCATTGATCGCAGTAGAATATAAAATATTCTAAAAATTTTCACTGAATTGCTTCTGAAGCTTTCAAAATATAACGGCATATGCTACCAAATAGTGTATTGAATCAGTTTCAGACCAATTGTACTATCGTAACACTGTCAACAAAATTCACCCAAAGTGTATCCGTGCAGCGAGCTATGAAAATAAATTTTCAGGATAGATTGCTAACATTTTAAAAAATAGCCCCTACAGTCTAATATCGTTTAAGCTAATATCGTTCAATCTATTAACCAGAAAAGCTCCTTAAACTTTTTCTCATTTTTCATCCAAATTAGTAGTCATAATTTTTTTTTACCGATATTTCAAATTTTTCCTTAATATTGTTATTGTAAAAGACATGACAAAATTATACATTGCAAAAAGCGATCTATAAAAAATCATCATTTTGCTTTTGACAGTATAATACAGTCAGATGCAGATCTCTTTCAGTTTTTATCCTGAAAAATGATAGCTTTTGCACTACCCCTCTCCCATTTGCATATACACACACACACACACACACACAACACACAAAAATGTCTTATAGAAACTAACGAATCATATTAAATGAACGAGAACCGAAAAGCTATGATACAAAAATACTAAATCACGTTGTTAACTATGGAAATTGGTATAAAAACGAAGAGGACAGAGTAGGAGTTAAATGGTCAAAAATATTAATGCGAATGTTTGATAACTAAATATTTTACGAAACTAGTCTGCAATGCGTCGATGTGTATAGTTTTTTTCTAGTTCATAATGTGCCGGAGAGCTTTATTGAAGATCTTAGAGAAAAAACGTTACAAATAAAAGAATGATATGAAAAAAGTAGTTTTTAATTGAACAAGATGTATATATAGCATATGCAAATGTGGGAAATTGAGATTGGAAAATTGAGATGGATTGGTTGTTTCTTTGTAACACTTTCTGAATTATAGCAGGTCAATACGCAGACGCAGCCAACATAAAATCGAGATATTCTTATCCACGTCCTTGTTGAAGTATCAAGAGCAATATAAAAGACCTCATAAAATAATTTAAAATTGTGGGAAATTTTGCTAGCCTTCAAATAATGAAATAAAATACTAGATTGAAAGTACTTAGAACTTATTACGTATCTTTCAGTAATATTTATTTGAATTTCCATGCATATTTGAGAATATTTCTGCTGCACTGAGAAAACACATGACGCCAGACGCCATAATTTATAGACTTCTGGCGCCATGTACATAGTCGATTTAGGGATTGTGATAAAATATAGCGCCACACGCCATAATACATGGCGAAAAGTACATAGGCCTACACGCCATGTACTATAGTCCTGCACGCCATATACATGGCGTGGCGGACTATATTACATGGCGTGGAGGACTATAGCACATGGCGTGAAGAACTATAACGCATGGCGTGGAGGACTATACTGTATGGCGTGGAGGACTATAGTACATGGCGTGGAGTACTATAAGCATAGCGTCTGCTCCTATGTACTATGGCGTGTGGCACTATATTTTATCACAAATCGACCGAAATCGACTATGTATATGGCGCGAGAAGTCTATAAATTATGGCGTCTGGCGCTATGTGTTTTTCAGTGCATCTGGAGACGATCCCAGGCCCGTAGCCAGAGGGGGGCTGGGGTGGGCTGAGCCCACCCAAAAATTTGGCCAGCCCACCCAAAAATCCGCGCGGCCTATATCTTTTTTTTGAGCCCACCCGAAAGCCGGCGCAGAAATATATGAAAGAATAACTACTAATGAGCCAGCGTTTTTTATATAAATATTGAAAATCTTAGAATTAATGAATTTTTGTATTTTTGCCGTTTATATACAAAACATTCTCGTACTTTCCAACCGTATAAATAAATAAGAAATTGAATTTTGATGTAAAAAACTAATTTTCGAAGAAAAGCAGAGGGAATGTGCGAAACTCTCGCGCATGGGGTCCGCTAGATAATTAATTTTTGAAGAAAAGCAGAGGGAATGTGCGAAACAATATACAGAAATATGAATTTTTGGCCAAAGTGATTTTAATCGTTAATATTGCTCGTTAATATTGCTCTGCATTGGTTTAAGTATATAAATATCGAAATAATTTTAAATTTTTTTAAATTTCCCGATCTGACTGAATGTTTTTGTTATAAGTATGCTGTCACAAGAAGTATATGAGGCTGAAAGTGCGTAACATTTTCATAATAGAGTTGCTTGAAGTATTATTCAGTGAAATTGTTAAGGATATTAGAGAACAGAAGTTGGCTCATACATACGAGTACATAAAATTAGCTATTTGTAGGAAAGGCCAAAATTACCGTACGGTATTAGTTTATTACATTTAAACGTACGGCGCTTGAAATTACTGTACAAGTACGGTAATTACCGTACACCTGGCAACCCTGTCCGAAAGCCATCCTCGGCCATCGCCATTTCCACGCTTCGCCACTGCAAGCCATCGCCCGTCTACACAATGGGCCACATGCTGACCCACATACATGGGCCGCATGATGGCCCATAGTGTGGAGGCAGCATCAAATTCAAATGGAAATTACTTGGATTGCGAGCACTTATTCGCTGTCAGTAAAACATCGGCCGAGCTCCAAAATCGATATTATTTTAAGTGAAAATGTCTAAAAAAAATGAACAGAAAAGATTGGGAGCTACAATGAAAGCATGGCTGCAAAAAAAATCTAAGCCAGGTGAAGCTATGGAAATAGATGATTGTAAGTGCATAATATTTCATCCTGATTTTTTTTCGTTCGTTATCCATTTGGTGGCAATTTAAGAATGAAACAGTGTAAATTGTGAATCGGTTTCTTTTCTATTGTTTATTTATTTTAGCCACAGGTTCAAATTCAACAAATAAAGCTGCTCCTGGTGACCCAGTTCAAACGATCGATCGTAAGTAGGGATTCCAATCCCGAACCATTTTTTCAATCCCGGGATTACGGGATTAAAAAATCTCAAATCCCGGGATCCCGGGATCCCGGGATTCGAGGTTCAAAATATAACACAACAAAATAAGTCAAGTTTTTAATAAACAGATTATATTATGTGCCATCATTTCAAAACTACAGCAATAAGTAAGCTGAAAACTGTATAAAAAATATGTTACCGAATAATTACTAATTTATTTAATTGATGCAAATAAAAACAATAATTTTAATTATCCGACCCGTTGACAGTATGAAAGCAAATATTTAAAATTACAACTATTACAAATTACAACAACAAATCACGACAAAAAATCACAACAATAAATCACAACTCTTAACATATAAAATAATCAACACATAAAAATTCTGCCAAAGTTCATTGGTTTTTTCGGAAGTAACATTGAAGCAATAGCAAAGTATCCAAAGTATCGTCTCCAAGCCTGCTTTTAAATTTATTCCCGATGTTGGACGCCGCGGAAACGGTCGATAAATATTGGTAAGCCTGCTCCAAACTATGCGAGTGCCAACACTTTCGAAAAGTTTCATTTCTTTTGCAATAGTTTTAATTAGATTAGTTTCTTGCGGCATTTCATGATTGATTATTTTTATACTTTTGCAGCTCTTCTTGTAGCATCAATTGACGACTACCTTGTTCTGATTCAATATGGGTATCTACTGGGTTCTCCTCATTTCTTTGGCTAGCAAGCAAAGGGTTCAGCATCTAGATCATTGAAGTATTTTTTTTTAATATTTGCGTTGCTTGGTTTCCAAAATAGAGATTCTATTTCGCTTGGTAAATTTTTGCTGGCACAATGTAGATTCTGGAGATAGCTTAGCTAACCATATAGCTCAGTACACGGACGCTCTTTTGTTCGGTCCAATATTGCAATTCTACATGGCATTCACAAGAATGGACCATTTTTCTCCTAGCAGCCTAAATAAAAATCTTGATGAAGTGTTAGCAGTGCATAAATTTGCATCTTTGCGATTTAAGGCCTCCACAGTCAATTTTACAAGGAGTAAAACTTCAATAAGTTTCTGAATCGAATCAAACTCAGTTCCTTTTAATCGCTCTGGATATTGCAGGCCTATTAATGTATACTATTTTTCAATATGGAAAACCGTTTAAACATTGTCAAGAGATTATTTCATCTTGTTTTACAATCCAGTAAGTGAGATAATTAAATGCCTTGCTCGGATTTGACATAGTTTTGAAGATCGTTATTATTTTTCGTTGAAGCTTTTTTAAAATATAAAACTACCTTACAAACTTTCTTTATGTATGCGCTGATGTCTTTCGTCAGATCTAGCGTGTGTTGCAGGCAACCGGGTTCAACGTAGTAAGCTGATTCAGGAGCGTCCAAATCTTCGTGGTCTTCGTCCAGATTATCAGCTGCTTCATTAACTCTTTGATATAGAATGGACCTCCTATTATAGAGATCATCGCAAACTACCAAGTGGATGCTATGCGCCAAACAAATATGTTGCTCTGTATTAACTAGTCTGCTTACTTTTTGCATTTCATTTGACCCATCAGTTATGATGATAACAATGTCTTTTCCTAGAAAAACATGAAACTCAGCGAAACGCTCTTTTAATATATCTAGGTAGTTTGCAACTGGCATTGATATCCTTACTCGCAGCAAGCTCCAGTAAGAATTCACTAAGTAGATGTTAATATTTGTGTTGCGTCTATTTGTTGTCGAGGTCCACTCATCAAACGTCAAACTGAACCGTTCACCTGAGATACTAGCCTGTCTTATCCCATTTTTCATTATTTTTTTTTATCCTGCTTGCATAGCTCACAGCCTTTTTTTGATTGTTATTGAGGATTTTGGTAAATCTGTGTATGCATTCGCTAGTATTAATTTCCTCAAATCATTCGAAGTAACGAATGCACTAAATGCGAAACAGTCCATACTTATTTATTTACAAACCCCTTTCTATTCTCTTTTTAACTGTTACATCGGTTTGTTTTGCTCTATTCTTTACGCATTTTGATGTGAACCTGCATGCTAATTGCTTTCTCATAAATATGGATTCTATTTGCTCTTTTTGAGTCTTGCCGTAATTTGATTGCCGATTATGCTTGACTCCCGGCCCCGGAATCCAGGCCAATTCCTGATCCCGAAAATCCCGGGATTAGAACTCATCAATCCCGGGATTTTCGGGACCAGATATTAGCCGGGATCCCGGGATCCCGGGATGCGGGATCCCGGGATTGGATTCGCTAATCGTAAGTGAATATTATTTCATTTGTTTATCTTTTCGTTTGCTATTTATTTGCTATGAATGTGTTTATTCATAAATGAAACATAGTAAAAATATGTGACCTTCATTTCCATTCATCAATTCAAGCTATAAGTTTGGGTGCAACAAGTGAAGCAAATTCACGAAAAAAGCCGGATACCGTTACTGATATTAGTGCCATAGGACAAGAGAAAATTGCGCAAAATTTTCGCGGGCAATCATTTCCGAAACAAAACGATGGACGATCGTTTCAACCAACATGGGTTGATAAATATACATGGATTGAATATTCAAAGCAACAGGATAGAGTTTATTGTTATCCATGTCGTCAATTTTCTAACTATCGAAATGTGACTGATGTGTTCATCACTGGCGGTTTCAATGGATGGAAACGAGCGCTAAGTGCCGGTCAAGGATTCCAGAAGCATGAAACCAGCTCGCTTCATATTAATTCAATGCACTCTTGGTGCGAAAAAAAATCCAGAATGGAAACCAATCAATCAGTTGCCAATCTTTTAAATGAAACTGTTTTGGAAAAGCGTCGCTATTATTTCAAGGCCATCGTTGAGGCAATTTTTTTCTTGGTGTCCAATGAATTACCGTTTCGAGGGGATTGGCACAGCGATGAAAAAAAAGAATTCGGGCTGTTCAATAGTATTTTTGAATTCACACTCAAGAGAGATAGATACCTGCAAGAATGTCAGTAATCGATGCCAGCAAATGCCACATATAAATCACCACAAATTCAAAATGAAATAATCCAAATCATAGCGGACGAGCTTAAAAACAAAATTGTCACTGAAATAAATAATTCATCGTATTTAACGTTAATGGCTGACGGAACAAAAGACAAAAACGGCATTGAATTGATTTCTATTGCGGTTAGATATGTGAAAGATGGTGTACCGTACGAAACTTTATTAACGATTGAAAAAACGGATGACCTCACAGCAGCAGGTTTAACGAAAGTGATTATCGAAGCACTCGCGAAACTTAGATTAAAAATGGACAAAATTATCTGTCAATTTTACGATGGCGCATCTGTTATGAGTGGCCACGAGGGTGGCGTTCAAAAATTAGTAGAAAAGCATTTTGGCAGATTAATTCCATATGTGCACTGCTTTAATCACAAACTACATTTGGTTGTTGAAGTAGTTGTTGTCAACGTGCATGCATGCCGTTTGTTTTTTGGTGAAGTAAAATTATTGCATGACTTTTTTAAACGATTCAAAGTCAAACAAATGTATTCCGGCACAAACGTACCGCGATTGATAGAGCAGCGTTGGTCGGGCCATTTGTATGCAATTCAATCGATTCGCAAAAACTATGCAGAAATAGTTCATACATTGAAGAACATCAAAGACGGTAGCAATAAGAATTTCGAACCCGTTGATGTTGCGCTTGCGAGTGGAATGCTGAAGTCAATTAAAAAAAAGCGATTTGTTTTTATGTTACACTTTCTAAATCGGCTATTGGGTACACTAGAACCAGCCAACAAGATTTTACAGCAGCGCGACGTTGGTTTCCGTCAAGCAATGCCAGTTATTGATGGTGTATTTGAAAGCATAAAAAAACTTCGTTCGGATGAATCATTCAGCAATTTCTTGGATGAAACTGAAAAAACATTGAACACGCAATTTGAAAATCAAAATGAACCGAGAGCAAAAAAAATCAGTCAACGCTCTTCTCGCTTATCAACATCTATTGTTACTGAAACTCTTGGTCAACGTCAATTCGAAAATGAAAATGACAGTGTGAAGCAAACATACTTTGAAACGATTGATTATGTTTTAAGTGAAATGGAAAGAAGGTTTCATAATAACAGCGAAATACTAATGGGTTTTTCAGAATTGAATAATTTAGGTTCTACTGATTTTGATAAGACCAAGTTATTTCCATTGCAAAATATCGGACTAATTTTGGCGACTGATGCAGAATTAGAGGTGGTGAAAAATACTCTTGCTAAAGAATTCAAAAAACCCGAAAACGAAAACATTAGTTTGTTGACACTATTGTATCCATTCAGAAGCGCATTTCCCAACACAATTCGTTTATTAGAAGCGTATGAAACATTTGCAAGTAGCACTTCAATCAACGAATGTTCTTTTTCGGCGACCAATAGAATTGACACTTTCCAGCGAATGTCTATGACCGATACGCGTTTAAGAAACTTGGCATTTTTGGCGTTTGAAAAGAAGCGGCTTGCGACAATAAATGAAGTTGATATTATGAAAAAATTTTCAGAAAAAGATAGAAAAATTCAATTATATTAAATTAATAAGCTTTCAATAAAAACGATGTCCAATGAATACATGAGCTGTAATAACAACAATGATTAAGTTTTCAATAAAAATGATATCCAATGAATACATGAACTGTAATTTATATGTTTTTTTCTTATTATTAATAGTAGAATTTTCAAATTGGGCTGAGCCCACCCTGATTTTGGAGGCTGGCTACAGGCCTGGACGATCCAGTATGCATCCTACAAAAGGCCACGAGCCTTCTCAGTTCGGAGCATCTGGAGGTAGAGCACTTGATGCTAGGTCATGGAATTCTATCAAAGAAATTCCCGAGGGATTAATGAGTTATAATTGTAGTGCCATGAGCCATATTACATGGCTCATGGCACTATGTAATATGGCGTATGGGGCCATAATTTTGGCGCCATGTAATTATGGCTCTGGGAGCTATACTGCATGGCTCAGGGTACTATGTACATAGCGTGTGGCACCATAAATGCTGCGCCATGTAACATGGGACCACGCGCTATGTAGATTCTGACATTATGGCGCTGGGAGCCATATTGCATGGCTCAGAGTACTATGAACATGGCGTATGGGGCCATATATAATGCGCTATGTTACATGGCTCTGGGCGCTTTGTAGATTTTTTTCAGTGTGGAGCTTAAAAAGTTTTTATAAGAACGCTTTAATACGAAATGTTGTTATGACTGCATCCAAGCTTCAAATTTAGCAGCAAGCCGGTACATATGATATTTTTTGCCCAGGGTGCCTTTGCGCAGCTAACTAATGTGTGTTTTGGGTGTTATGGCATCAAATTTGATTTTTACTGTCGCAGCGTCCTTTTTTCTTTTCACTTGATTTCAACTCTCTTCCTTTTAATCAGAACCTTCCACTTCGAAATCCTTTGATTCATTGTCTTTTTCCGTTTATTCTTTGTTCCTAAAATTTTCAATAACATTTTATTGTGGAAGAATGCCCGAAAGACAAAATTTAATTAGCTGTAAGTTTGAATCGGATAATATCATTAGACAATTCTAGGTCTAAATGAGTTGTGACAACCATGATCAACATTTAAATACCACAAAATAAGCATGCCCTGGCCAGGTGATTCCCATCACATTTCGGACATTTTTCTTCCTTACTTGAATGCCACCTGAAAAACTCGAGAGTATGGACTTCAGTATGGCTTAGTTTTCACTACACTCCTTGTGAAAATCCCTCCAACAGTCAATTAAATCATCTAGGTTGTTCAAGTTAAACAAAAATTATTTTTCTTTTTCTCTCTCTCTTTCTCTTATATTTTCTATCTATCTCCTCTTCTTGATTTTTTTTCTCTCTCTCTCTCTCTCTTTCAAGTTTCTCCTTTTTAGATTATATATAAAACACATTTCCCAGGCAGTAAAATTTGACTACATGTTCCGCGATAGCCATTAGAGAATATTACCGACAGATGTCTGGCTGATAGGTTTGTGTTTTTGTGGTTATGTGATTGTTTTGGGGGTGTTTTTTGTTTGTTCGCTTGTTTATCAAAATCGTGTTATCTATTGATATGAAATAGTTGAAGCATATTTAGCTTTTATTGAAAAATATCTTTCAATGAAAATATATGGATTAGTATGAACATTTTCAATGCAAATAGAACCTTTTTATTATTCTGAATTAAGGGGAGGTTCTTTCAGATTTTTTCTCTCAAATCGATTTTTTTCGTTTTACAGAAAATTAAAGCTACATAGGTGTAGAATATCTGTGCAAAAGGATATTCCGATTTGGAACATATTTATCGCATTAGAGCGTCTCAAACGCAACTACCTCACGCGCGCTGGGCAACGCAGGTACCTATAGCTTATTCACTGTGTGGCCCCAGATGGCTTTCTAGGTACTGGAACTAATTACAATCTGTACTATCGCATAATTGTTCGTGTTGAAATACACTTTAGGTGGCAGCACATGCGAAAAATAACCGATACATCCGAACATTGCATATCCTTCACGACGAATATCGCCCGCTGCTCGAAACGCCCGCCTCGCGCAATGTCTGCCGGAGCAGGTCAACCAGGAGCGGTTTGAGGTCGAGGAAGGATTCCTATATGGCACAGGAATAGCCGACTTAGATCCTAATGTGAGTATAATGGAGCAAATTGACGACCACGAAAATCTTCATATAGATATTTTGGTCCTAATTGGCAGATGGAAATTTTTTTGATGCGCCATCTTGCATTTTGTTAATTTGACTTCAGATTCATAATCAGCGACCCCAAAACCTTATAACCATTGGCACTGGTCGTGATAACTGAACAAACAAGAAAGTTATCCCAAGGCAAACTTGTGAAAAAACTTTAAACGCATTTTTCTCGAAACGATATTTTTCATCACAACTTCAAGCACAGGTGTCGATCTATTGATCCGATTCACTTAATTCTAAATCTGTCCAAAAGCATATAACTTTTTTTTATGTTCTATACCTAAAATGAGCATGAAAAATTTCAACGTGAAAAAGAACCGGGTTAAAAGTTGCACTTTTTTTTAAATGTCCATAATTTGTTTAATTTTTTGTCCCAATTAACTCTCATTAGGTATAAGACATAGAGATTTCCATAAATTTTAATGACTTTGAGCTATGATTAATATCAGCTTACTACGAGAGGCTGCAGACTTGAAGTTACCGGAGGCAGACGAGAGCCGCCATTTTGGAGCCGCCACATTGAATTTCATCGTAATAAAAATTTGAACGATTTTAAAATGATCAACAAATAAAATCATCAAATCGTATGTTTTTTCATTATCCCTCAAAAAATTCTCAAACTTTGCCTTATTTTCGACCGAATCTGAAAGAACCTTCCCTTAATAGTTATTCTGAATACCAAACACAAATTAAGCGTTTTAGAAATGCCCCGCCAAATATTACAGAAGGTATGAAAATGTCATACAGCTGCAAAAAAAGACGTAAACGGCAACGGGAAAAAAATCTCCCAAGAGCAATTCCCTACATGAATGAAGTTTTTTTTTTTGCAGGAATGCCTCACAAATCAATTGTAAATTGAAAAGCTTAACAGATAAGATTTAAATAGTTTGAAGATGTTTAATTATGTTGATGTTTCATTACACTTCTATGTTAATAACTGGCCTCATTTAAGTAAGTATGTATGTATTGTATGGATAAAATGTGGGCACATTTTCAGGATGGCAATTCCCGTTGATCAAGAGCTGGCCAGATTATTTCCGTCAGTTTTCACAAATTTTGCCTTTACGACAACAATTAAAGACTATTTATTTATTTACCAAGCAAGGCGTACATGTATAAAAAGAATAAAAAAAATAGTACATGCATAAAATTAAGAAACAAAATAAAAATAAAACAAACTATATATAAATACAAGACTAATAAATAGTGCATAAATAAAATTAGTTATAAACAGACAACCAATAAAGTAATAAATAAATGACAAATGACTAACAAATTAAATACCAAATTTAAATTTAAAATGAATAAACAATACATATATGTTAGTATGGTGGAGGTGGGGGAGACTATAAAGAGAGAACCTTGATGATGTTATTTTTAAACTTTGATTTAGAGATAGTAGGGGAAAAGTTATCACTCATGCTATTGAATAGCCTGCAGCACCTATTTATTGATTCGTTTGCTGCATATGTTGTGTTGTGTTGGCATTCAATAAGCAATCGTCGGGATCTAGTGACTCTCAAGGGCTGATTGAGTACAAACTTTTCTTTCAAGTAAACGACATTAACCACATCTCTGATGACATCGAAGCTGAAACAGGCAGATAACATTAATCTTCTCGACGCAAGGGGTAAAAAATTAATACATTTAAGGCGATATTCGTGTGAAAGTAGATTACTGAAATCATAAGGGTTGAAAAGATCCCTCAAAGCGAATAGTAAAAACTTCTTCTGAACAGACTCAAATCTTTGGCTGTGAATTTCGAAAGCCGGGTTCCAGATGGATCAGTCTTGCTTGTTTTAATGTTTTATTTTTCATTCAATGATGAAACATTTTGATTTGAAAATAAAATTTTTATAATAAAGTGGAATTCAAATAAGATTCCCTTTTGATTTAAAAGTATTTCAACTTTTGATTTAAAGTGATTCTAAAAAAATGTTAAGTGATATTTTTCTGAGTGCATAAATAATATATTTTCCAGTAAGACCAGAGAAATAAAAATTATAAATATAGAGTAAAAATAAAGATGGCCCCAGAATTGACCCTTGAGGAACACCAATGTTAACTACTCGTTGCTTACTTATTACATAATTAAACCTAACAAGGATTTTTCTATCTTTTAGAAAATTATCAATTAACGCCAGTGCCAAGCCTCTTATTCCAAGTTCGCTTAGGTTTTCTAACAAAGTGATATGATTAACTGTATCAAAGGCCTTCGCTAAATCAATAAATATTTAATCAGACTAATTTAATTATTACAAATTGTTTTATTTTCTTTGGTCTTTTTCGTTCATGTCAAGTAAATCGTCTGAAAGTGAAATTTGAAATATATTTTACGCCTTCTGTAAGACGTAAAATATATTAAAAATTAAAATATATTCTTCTACTCAAAAGAATCTAAAATCTCTGGCCTAATATCTTTTTTATGCGTTTATCCTAGACGCACACCAAATCTAGATCTAATACCGTAGAAATTTTTCTCCACAGCTACAAAAATAATCTCACAGGTTTTTGAAGACACATAGTTGGCATATTATGGCCGAAAACAATTTGTAAGTTTGAAAATTTACCTTACTAGTGTCAACTTGATGAGTCAGTCGTGACCGAACCGTCGACTGCGACGGCCGTTGTTGTACGTTCCGACAAGAATTGATTGAATTAATAAAGTTTGTTTAAAGTGTAACATTCGTTTTTCCTATTAATCTGCCCCTGACATCTCAGAAGTGGGATAAAGGATATAAAATGCCTAACGTAAACATTGCGGAGTTGAATTGTAACACGCTCCGAAAGCTACTTCGAGAACGCGACTTAGCGATTGGAGGACGTAAGAGTGAGCTGGTGACTCGCCTCTCAACGCATATTGGCGAAGAGGTCATTAATATCGATGACCACGATACTGCCGCGACAAGGGCAGACGATGACGATTTGCAGCATGAAATTGGTGATTTACGAATTCAGATGGATGCTTTAATGGCCGCTATTAAAGCAGTTTCAGTTCCAGCCGTTCCAGCTGTTAATGCGAACACCTACCCGATCATCAACGACGAATGCCATCGGATAGCGACAACGCAGGCGAATGATAATGGTATTGGTGCTGGAATGGTGGATGCGACACGAATTACGGAGCCATTCGCGTCTACAATGCATCAGGAAGTGACAGCTCCTACGCGAAGATCAGACCAGTTCGTTCCGCAACCAACGATTGCAGGGGAAGTTTTTACGAATCGGTCTGGGGTGCATTTCCAGTCGACTCCAGAATATGCTCCGACAGTGTCAGCTTTACGCTTACCTAGATATCGCGGCATGGGTGATACAGGAGTTGGAAATGAATACGACACATTTTCACATTCGCGCCGCGCAGACACAAGTTTATTCCAGGTGCGAGATGTCGTTAGTGTGTTGCCGTCGTTCGACCCATTGGACGATACGTCGCCATCAGCCGAACAATTCATTTCGCGTATTGAGCGACTAGCTCGTATTTATGGTTGGAACGACGAAGTGATTCTTTTCGCTGCCCAGGCAAAGCTGAAGGGGCACGCGAAGCTGTGGGCTGATGGACTTCAAGATGTTTTCGAAACATGGGACCAGTTTGCGCGCATGATTCGTTCCGACTTTCCTCCACGTCGGCGTGATATTGACGTACATCGAGCAATGATTGAGGAACGCCGGAAACACAACGAAACGCCGGAAGAGTATCTCTACCGAGCCTGTGCTACGGGACGTCGTGGAGGGTTGACGCAAGAAGATATAATCCACTATATACGGAGCGGATTGAACTTCCCATTACTACAATCCTCTATCGCCGGAATTGAATTCGCAGCTATAAGCGAACTACTCAATACGATACGCCGATTCACCGCAGCAAATGAGTATATTGAACCGCCACAAATATCTCGTCATCCACAGGATCGTCGTATACCGCGAACCAGTCCGATACTTCAACGTCGCCAGGGACTCGAACTTCGTTGTTTCAATTGCTCGGAGAAGGGGCACATATCGATTCATTGCCCCAAGCAACAAAGAAGAACGAGGTGTACCATTTGTCAACGTACGACACATGGATCAGCGGAATGTCGAGAAATGGACAAGGGGAACACGGAACTACGTGAAAAGGCGAATATTAACAAAATCGGTGACCCAATCACAAAGACTGTGAAAATTAATGGGGTGGAAACGGTTTCGTTTGTTGACCCGGGAAGCGATCGTACGCTAATACGCCGTTCATTCGCCATAAAAGTGGGAACGCTGGAAGACAGTTGGGTAGTGTTAAATGGGTTTGGCGGTGGTCAGTACGTGGCACGAAATAAAATTTTTGCTGCTGTAGATATTGATGGGAACGTTCTGGAATCGGATCTACTAGTCGTCTGTGACGAACATATAAACGAAAATGTGTTGCTGGGGAAAGATGTGCTGTGCCGACAGGGGAATCGATTTGTGATTGAAGGAAAGGATTGCTGGATTGAGAGTATCGAGCACGTTAAAACTGGGGAGGATATAACTCCAGCCGATATCGCCCAACTGAAAGCGATTTTGCAAAACCACCGTAAGAGTTTTGCCAAGAATGTATCCGAGCTGGGTCGGTGCCGGTTGAGGAAAATGACAATAAAATTGAATTCGAATGTTCCGATTGCTGGCAAAAGCTACCGGGTGCCATTTCCGAAACGTGCCGTGGTCACAATTATTGTTTCGGAACTTCTCAAACATGGAATTATACGACACTCCGAGTCTCCGTACGCCGCCGGTGTAGTATTAGTTGAGAAGAAAAACGGGGAACATAGACTTTGTGTTGATTATCGGCGGCTCAATGAAGTAACGATTAAAACACCGTACCCGATGCCGATACTTGAGGAGCAGTTTGCGCAACTGGCCGGGAACAAATTTTTTACTACTCTAGATTTACGTATGGGCTACTACCAAATAGAAATCGTGGAATCATCAAAAAAATATACTGCGTTCATAACGACCGAGGGCCACTACGAGTTTAACAGAATGCCCTTTGGTCTCGCCAACGCTCCGGCAGTGTTTCAGGAAATCATGGATGAGGTTGCCCTGATGCTACCTCCAGGAGAAATCCTCACATACCTCGATGATGTAATCATACCCAGCAAGAGCGTTGATCAAGGATTAAAACGTTTGGCCAAAATGCTCGCGATTTTTGAGGAAAGTGGGTTAACACTTAGGCTGGATAAGTGCATTTTCCTCAACACAAATATAACTTTTTTGGGTCACGTTATCAGCGAGGAAGGTATAACTCCTGGAGATCATAAAGTGAGAGCTATTAAAAACTATAAGGAACCAACTAATGTCTCAGAGGTTCGTCGATTTTTGGGGCTCACCGGATTTTTTAGAAAATTTGTAGAGGATTATTCTCTTATATCTAAACCGCTGACGATGCTACTTCGGGATGGAGGGAGGCAATTTATTTGGGGTCCAGATCAACAAACCGCATTCTCAGAACTCATACAAATATTATGTTCACAACCTGTCCTGGTTTTGTATGATGTGAAGGCGATGCATGAAGTGCACACTGATGCCAGTGCTATCGGTCTTGCTGGGGTACTGCTACAGTCGGCGGATGGCGAACAATGGCATCCCGTGGCCTATTTTAGCCGTCATTGTACCGAGGCCGAATCCAAGTTCCATAGCTATGAGCTAGAAGTACTTGCGGTTGTGGAAACCTTGGAACGATTTCGAATATACGTCGTAGGAAAACGGTTCCGACTCGTTACAGATTGCGCTGCAATTACTACGATCAAGTCCAAAAAGGAACTGTTACCAAGAATCGCTCGCTGGTTATTGAAACTGCTTGAATTCGATTGTGAGCTTGTACATAGATCTGGGCAACGACTAGCGCATGTCGATGCTCTTAGTTGGTCACCAGATTTGCCTCATTCTGAAGTCGAGCCAGCTGGATTCATTTACCAAGTAACCGCAATCACCGACGACTGGTTACTGACAATGCAGCTTCAAGACGAGAACCTGTCCCGCATAGTAAAAGTATTAAGAGGTGTAGTGAAATCTGATCAGGAAAAGCAGTTACGAAAGGAATACCGGCTTGTGAATCATCGTTTATATAGACAAGAAATGGACGAGTTGAAATTTGTGATTCCTAAAGCGATTAGATGGCGAGTTGTACAATCCTTCCATGATAATATGGGCCATTTTGCGCTTGAAAAAACTATGCAGCGGATTCGGGAAAAATTTTGGTTCCCCAAGATGCGAAAATACGTAAAAGAATATATTGGTGCCTGTATTCGATGCTGTTTTTATAAAATGCGTGGAGGAAAACCGGAAGGTCGTATGTATTACGAGGAGATGGAGCCGATACCGTTTCGGTTGCTACATTTAGATCACCTTGGGCCGTTCGTCCGTAGCAAAAAAGGAAATGTGTATATACTTGCTATTTCTGATGCGTTCAGCAAGTTTTTGATTGTGAAACCGGTTCGAACCACGAAAGCGGTAGAAGTTATTAAGGTGATCAATGAAGTTACCAGCTATTTTGGGTTGCCAAAATGCATCGTCACTGATAGAGGTGCCGCATTTACCTCGAAGATGTTCGATGAGTTTTGTTGCTATAACAACATTCAGCACATTAAAACAGCAGTACGGACTCCACGTGCAAATGGACAGGTTGAGCGTGCCAATGCAACAATCCTTAATTACCTTCGCACATCGACCAACGATCCGAAAGAGTGGGACCTCGAGCTACGAAATTTGCAGTGGACTATTAACTCACAAAAAAATTTAACATCTGGTTTCACACCGAACGAGTTGGTTTTCGACTTTAACTTGTTGAACGTCACGCAAAACCACCTACTAGCTGTCATCCACGACGATGGAGAAGAAAATTTGATTGACGTCGCTATCGACACGAAACGAAAACAGGCTATCGAGAACATCATGAACGAGAGAGCGAAATGGAAAGTGCGTTTTGATCGGAAGCATGCCGTACCGACCAAATACACCATAGGGGATCTTGTGGTTATCGAGAATGAGCTACAAGCTACCGGCGAATCACGGAAGCTGGAACCCAGATTTCGAGGACCATATATAATTGCGGAAGTCCTTGGAAAAGACCGCTATGTCGTGAAAGACGTTCCTGGTATTCGCGGGTCCGCTCGAAAATTTTCATCTGTCTATTCGTCAGGAAAAATTAAACCTTTTTGTAGAAGCGCTCCCGAATTGGAGGACTTAACCAATGATAGCGATACTGAAATCGAGGACGATTTCCAATCAGGATTGGCCGAGCTGTCAACTTGATGAGTCAGTCGTGACCGAACCGTCGACTGCGACGGCCGTTGTTGTACGTTCCGACAAGAATTGATTGAATTAATAAAGTTTGTTTAAAGTGTAACATTCGTTTTTCCTATTAATCTGCCCCTGACACTAGTAAGATCTTTAAAGTTTTCCGGAACTATTTCTGTATTTTCTCTTAGTTTCCTACTCCTACTTAGTTTTCAACTCAAAATGCACTTAGGTATAGAGCAGTTACCTATCTACAGTACGTAATGATTTCATTCCTGATTTGTTGAACTCTAAAAATGCATTTTATTCCAACTATTTGCTTGCACATAAAAAAGTACTCCCAAAACATCCCTAAAAAAATTCTAATCAAACATGTCTATCTTTGCACACCTCTTAATTGTCTCCATCAAATTCAAACACCAAAGAAAATTCACCAAACACAGCTTGAGTGCCATCGTTTCGAACATCACTTTTCCGCAAACTGTCTTGGCCCTAAGGCAACTCAACTTTCCAAAAAATTACATTCCCTGCCGTAGTGCTTGTAATGCCAACATAAAAATACTTTATCAAAAAACTTTCTCTATCCTGTCGCCACCACCGCCGCTTAACATCTCCCAAGATATTGACATTGCCTATCTATCTCCCAATTTTTCTTCCAAAACGAAAAACGGAACGAAACTCTTGCACCCGCAACTCAATGAAAAACTCAACTCTACCAGAAAGACAAGAAACAACTTCTTCGCACGCAAATCCACCCTCTCGTCTGTGTACCGTTGTGCAAATTCCAAATAAAAACTTTTGCCACCTATCACGACCCTGCCGTGATAGGTACGTATCTACCTTTGTAAGTTTCCATCTATTGCATGTGTGCATGTCTGCCTGTCTTCGACAGATTGTACGGCAAAACGACAGAGCTCAGGACCTGGAACTCATCCGTTCTCATTAAATGCCTTAAAGCATCTTGCCTGCTTGACTGTGTCTCACTGGCTCGTCGTAATCGATATCCTTACGTGAAATAGCACAGAAGCTATGCCATGTTCGACGTGCTCTCGAAGGACTAAGGTCGGAAGCATACTTACGTTACGTACGACGTCCTCAAACCCAACGACGACATTTCGGGTTGCTTTCTTCAAATCTTCAAAAGATACTCTATTTGACACCTCCTTCTTGTGTGCATGTGGTGTAGTGGCCCGGGACAAAAATTCGTCCAGGTATGATGAGAAACTGAAACAGGTAGTCTCATTGTAAATCCCATTCCCAAATTCAAACACCACCGAACCAGCCCACTTCCCCTAGTTACATTCAAAAACGACCATTTTTGTTGTGGCGGAGTTCGCTTGAGTGGTTTTGTTATTGTTTTTTTTTGGGTGACGGCGGATCTGGTTTGCATTCTCGTGTGGAATGCAAGTGGAAATATTTGGAGTGTGAAGAGCGAAGAGAATATGAATTGCCCCTCCTTTGAAAACGTCAAATACGTTTCCAGTGGATTTGTCTGGAATGCTAGAGAATTTATGAGTGCAGGAGTGTATTTAGGATGAAAATTTGAAAAAGTTGAATCAAGTTTTATGGCAAAAATGGTCAGAGGCTATTCAGCAAATTATTATCAGAAGTGGACATTTTTTTGTTAAAACAATACAAAATGCTTTCTAGCTACGTTATTGGCCTAGCTTGATGTACAAGTAGGACAAAAAAATTAATATATATATTGCAAGTGCTCAGACATATTAGTCCGTAGCAGATTCTTGAATTTTTGTTTAGCAGTAATATTATGCATTTCGTTATGCATTATCAGTCGATTATTCAACGATTTTTATGATTGAAACATGATACACTACTTATAAAACTTAAAGCACAGCCACTTTAAACAACGGTAAAAAGTAAGCATCCTACAAGTTCAAATTTTTGTAACTTTAAGGCTGGCACTGAGTTAATCGCGAGTCTACGTTTTGACGTCTCCATTATCTGGTCATTCTTTCGAGCGAAAATTTTGTCAATGGGTAAAAGCGGCGACACTGCTCATACCTGACGGATAAGATGTCATGAATTTCAATTTTCGATCGATTTTGTAATTGAAATAACATTTGCGCAACTCCAAATGTCACTTTTTAGCTCGAAAGAATGAACTGCACATGCTTAATTGGCGTGAAATGATAAATGAATGAAGCTATATTTTTGCTAAAACAAATTTCACGTAAAATCGAAGACAGTACTCAGCTTAGGCGCAAAAAAGAATGGTCAACTCTGTCAAAAGCTTTGCTAAAGTCATTGCAGACAGTGAAAGTTTCATAGTCTTTCTCCATTTTACATAGAAATGCTCATCTGGACATTCATTTTGCCACAATTTAAGATTTAAGGCTCTGTATTTCATAGTTCCGTTCACATTTGAATCATAATTTGAAACAGGATATTCCAATTCAAATAAAACACTTCATTCATCTCACTCCCCTCAATATGTTTGATGTTCCAACATTTCACTCAATCCGACCTAGCCATCTACACTACGCTCAATACAAACCAAACATTTCATCATCCCCCTATTGAGAAAAAAAACAACGCATTCAACTAGGCCTACTCATCCTCTCGTTGACACTCCTACAACTTCAATTATTGACATTTCGGGCTGAATCCACCCAGCCTAAACCCGCTTCCCGTCGACAACCAAACACATCCCATTCCTCCCCCAACACAAACAAACACCATTCCCATGCAAAAATAAAACCCTAAAAAAATATGCAGCTCCACACTGTGTCCCACTGCTTGTCAACCAGCTAGCCGAGTCCGGCAGACCAGGCTGTGGAATGAGAGGCGCAACGATTCGAAAAAGGAATTGTCCCATGCATTCGACAAACAAACACACTGGAATGGAGCAAACACACAGCACAAACGACGAAAAAACCACTTGACAGAACTGAGAACAGGAAAAACACGACACTGATGACCCTATTGCTAATTCGGGACGCTTCTTCGTTTCGTGTTCCGGCCCCAGTCTCCGCGGCGGGGAGCCTGTTGTTTCTTGTTGGTGTTCATCTTTCCGAGTCACACCTTGTTGCGATCCATTCAGCCCCCACACACGCACACCACCATCATCCAAGGCGGGCATGTTTACGAAACGACGTGGCGCTTCGATTGGCTCCAAAACCGGCGCAACCAGTTGCACGTTGCCGAGCAACGCCTTTTCTACGACCACTTTCCACTATCTCTGCCATAAGAAATGGCAGCCGCACGAACAAAACACCCGTACAAGCCAGGGCGCTGTTTCGATTCCGGAAAAACTAGATCTGGCTGGGCACGGGAGACTCATCCCAGTTGGAATGAAGAATGGACGCGAGAACGGAAGGCGGGACTTGAGCTGGTTGTCAGTTTCTGGGCTGGCCGGGTGTATGGGGTAGACGGAAGAAGTGTTGGTTAGCATCGCCGGGGATCGAAGTACTGGGATTGAGCCAGTCGGTGTCCGGCAGTTGTTTAGCTTTGTTGGTGTCGTTCGTGATTCGGCGGTGTTTGCAGTGAGTGCACGCGTCAGTGGTGCCAGCTCAGAGAGCAAATCAAGCAGCAGTGCTACTGAATTTTGATCGTTATCGGTACTATCACGTAGATTGCAAAAACAGTAGTTGGAGCGTGAACAGTCGCACTGAATTTTTTCGGGTCAGTTTCGAATCGGAGTCAAGGAGTCGTACTCTGCATTCCACCGTTGACCACTTGCCGCTCAAGTCATGCACTGATTGGAATTTAAAGAAAAATGCAATAATCTGTGTCGCCAAGTGCTTGCTACATTAAGTCGCGTTGAACCGCAAACGACCTGTTGGATCGGTCGACGACAGTTTTCCTTGCGCGAGAAACCTTCAGACGAGAGTGATAATCGATCCTTGCAGTGACCCCTTCCTTATCAGTTTTTGCGGTTGTTTTCCGATTTACTTGCTATTCCGGTCGGTCCGGTACAGTGTCGACGTTATAAATTTCGATCAGTTCGATTGCGTAAAAAGTTTGATTTCACCTATGAAAATTTTTCTCGTCGTGAGAGGATCATAACGTACGCGGGTGGTTTATAGGAGTTTTCGTTTTTGTGTTATTGGAACGACGCGACGGTAGGATTTGTTGTTCGAAAGCCGCACGGACGGTTTGACGCAACCGAAATCGCTAGAGTGCTTCTTGATTACTCAAAATTTTGACCGAAGGTTCTAAAGCGCCCGCTAGGGCTGTCGCACTGGCGTCCTATCTGGGGGACGGGTTTTCCGCCCTCGGTGCAAGGGCACCACCGGCCACAAAGGATCTTATGGCATTCGGTTCGGTATTGCAACATAATCAACACAACATAGGTAAGTGTGATTTTGAAGTTTTTTTTTCGTGATTAGAACTAGGTATGTCCTAATTAAGGTTGTAGAAGGTGTTAGGACTTTTTTTGTTTTATAGTCAATAGAATGGATAAATTAAATAAAAAAATGTCAGAGCGATCGGGTTAGGGTTTGAAATATTTATTGTTTGTGATGATTTCTGGCAGGAAATATATTATTCATTTAGTTTACATAACGGTGGTTGTATTTGTTTATTTTACTTCCATCAGCGTAGACGTTTTTTAATGTTCAATTGTGGATGTCTAGGTACTTTCAGTTTTTTTTCTCATTTAAAAGGCATAACTACCGTTACTATTTGCTAGTTAATACTATTTTGAGGAATCGTGAATAAATAAAATGCCACCAAATCATGTTCTCTTTGAATCGTTTTTTTTTTGTCATATGACGAAGGGGAGAACAGGTAGCTTTGCAAGTGACGTGTTGGAAGTGCGAAATTTACGGAAAGTAAGAATGTTTGCAGATAGATAACAATACAAATTTAGCGTGGGAAAATATTATTTCAGCAAAAAATTGTTATTATTATGGAATAAAGCTAGTTTTATTAGTTTCTGTCATTTTTTTTCTTGCAACACGTCGGTTGTTTTCTGTTTATAAGTTTTCTCCCTAATGATCAGGGCCATCTTTGCGCATGGGCACACTGGGCAAGTGCCCAGGGCCCCGCGATCTATGGTGCCCCTTATTTCCAGTTTAACAACCGATAAATATATTTATTTTGCGAAAATTAAACTATAATTGCCTGACTATACTTAATAATTATCCATCTGCTTTTATAGTAGTCTAATAAAGCAGGGGCCTAACACTGACAAATCTATCGATTTACTACTAGGTGATTTCCCTAAATTATGTGTGAATGAATAAACCAGTGATGCAATACATTCACCAACAACTGTTTTAATTGAGCAACAGCAGTCGTCCGACCCAGAAAATATTTCACACAACCCTGCCGATTATTTTAACGAAAATTTTACCAAAAAAAAGATGGCAAATCAGTAATTAGGCATTTTAGTAAAGCATTATTTAATCGAAAATCGAAGAACAATGAAAGTGTTGAAAAAAAATGGTTGATGTATTCGTCTTCGAAGAAATCTATATGGTTTTTCCCGCTGCTTGTTTAACCCTTCTGATGCAAATCTGTACTCTCCAGGTGAATGTATATTGCAAACGCATTAATCAGACAATTTACATCATGAAAATAGTCTTGCACCTAAGCAATCTATGATGTCTTATCTGCCACGAACTAGATACTAGATACAGACTTGATATGTCAATATAAAAAAGAAGTGGATAACTGGAAAAGTGTACTTAAGTTGTAAAATTTTTGGGATCGAAAGGGCTTCCGTTTCGAGGAGACAATGAAATTCTTGGATCTCCCAACAATGGAAATTATTTAGGATGTGTGGAGCTATTAAGCGAACTTGATGGGTTTCTTGCAGATCATCTAAAAAAGCTGGGAATCCTGATAAGGGACACATTTTTCATTTATCAGCGAATGTTTGTCATGAGTTTATTAACGCAATGGAAAACGGCCTAAACAAAATTATAAATGAAGTTAAATTAGCTAAATATTTTTCGATTAGCGTTGACAGCACGCCCGATCTGTCTCATACTGACCAGTTAACTTTTATAACTCCACTCATGAAGACCATTTTCCAGTTGAAAGGTTTTTGGAATATATACTTATCAAAGAGCATAAATCAGAATTTAGCGGAAACCATCCTGAAATTTTTAGAGAATCATGACGAACAAATCAAGGATTGCAGAGGGTATAGCTACGACAATGCTTCAAATATGTCAGGAAAGTATGCTGGTTTGCAAGTGAAAATCAAGGAGAAATATGAATTTGCTACCTTTGTATCATGTGCGGGACATTCTCTAAACTTGGTAGGTCTTCATGCCGCTGGGTGTGTACGAGAGGCAACAAGACTTTTTCCAAATGATTCAGAAACTGTACAGTTTTTTTTCTTCGCATTCTACCCACCGATGGAATACATTGACTGAATATTTAGGTTCAATAAAAGTTCTTAAAAGTTTTTCTGACACCAGATGGTCTGCGCGAGCTGATGCAGTAAGCGCCTTGCATCAAGGTCATAAACAATATATAGGAGCCTTGACGTCTGTTGCGGAGGATGCAGAGCAGATAAAACAAGAAACTAGGTACGAAGCTCTTAGTTTGTCCGAAAAAATGGAAAACCTGACATGTATTTTACTGACAGAAATTCGGAACACCATATTGGAAAGAATAGACAAAACAAGTACGAGTACTTATCTTCAGAAAAAACTATAATCATGCACGTTGCAGCTGATTTGTTAAATTTACTTGTTGATTTTATTACTAACGACAAGGATAAGTTTGGTGACTTTGAATCGTGCGCAAAAGAGAAAAATCCGGAATGTGAATACAAGGAACTATTTCAAAGAATAAGAGGTAGAAGCTCACTTCAGGCATTATTTGATGGCTCTGCGCAATCAATCCAACTAAATGGGAGAGAGGGATTCAAAGTAGAAACTTTTATTCCCATAATTGATACCCTGAGTGTTCATCTGAAACAGCGATTGAATTCGTACAAGGAAATAAATCATCGGCTCGGTTTTTTATCTCGCTTGAAAACTTTGAGTCGCAAGGAGCTGAGACGAAGTTGCAAATAATACACTAAAATCTATCATAACGACGTTAGCGAGAAAGAGTTAGAACGTCTGCATTTAACAGAATACTTGACTAGTGAATATGAAGAAACTAATAATATTTCGGGAATATCATCTTTTGAAAGAAGACAAAATTGAAGACACGTTTCCAAATGTAGAAATTGCATTGAGAATCTTTTTAAGCATGGTGATAACTAACTGCAGTGAGGAACGCTCCTTCTCAAAATTGAAAAGAATAAAAACTGAATTAAGAAAAGCAATGCTTCAAGAAAGAATGATCATCTTTCCCCTGATAAAACAGAATTTGCTGCGCTCAAAGATATAGGCTTTGAAGAAGTGATCAATTATTTTGCTTGTCTAAAATTTTGCAAGTACCTCTTCATTCGACATAGACTTTTTACTTACTAACCTGCGTATAATGGCTGAAAGTCTACTTTTCCGGATTATAATTGCCTAATAGTTTAATGTTACTTTGATTATATAAAAATAACAGATAAATATATATAGAATTTTGCTTACCTGCTCCTGTTCTTTTCTATTGCCTGCTGTTAACAACCCTCTGACCTAAGGGCCACATTTATTTTGTGATCTAAGACGGCTCTGCTAATGATATCATTTAAAATCTAATTCACTTCAATATTTCTACGTATAGTCGTACTTAAACGTGTTTTGTTATTGTAGGTTAACTTTCAAACAAATTGTTAGGTGAAAGAGGAGTACCAATATATAATCGATGCTTTAAAATTTATTTGAATTTAAGAATATTTGCCTAGGAATATTGTGAATGTGACAGCAGCTAATATGCTTGTTTTCTTTGCCTAGTCATTTTGCATAAATGAAAGCAAAGAAGCACTTCTTAAATATTTAAAAACATACATACAGTGGCTCACAGCTTTAATGATGTGAGTGCTTGATACGAGAAAAACCTTTAAAAACTTCCAGAATATGAATAGTCCATGTGTATGAAAATAGAAAAAATATTTCGTTCTTATCTTTTACACTGAAAGAAAAATCTTGGTAAAATCAACAATTTTCCTTATTTGTTTTTGCGTCAACTACGGGCTATAGTTAAAACAACCATAAAAAAATAGTTGATTACTTTTATGCACCATGACGCGTGGTTGATAAACAACGTCCGTGGTGCAAAAAAAGTAAGCAACCACAAACAATGGTATTCCAACCATATACATAGTACGAAATATAGGCAGGGGAGGCGTGAATGCCGCAGTTGAATTTGGTGAATCACAATGCAGCGACAATGTCGCTGTCAATGCAACCAAGGCACCAACCAAATTCATTTTTTTTTCTTTTGTATTGCTAAATCCTGTTGTACGAGGATTAGGTTGGCTTATCACAATACACATCAGCCATCGCTTGTCTATTCCACCAGACCATTCAACCTAATTCAAACAGATTTAATTCAACCTAGTGGTGATGCCAACCTATGGTAGGTATCACCGCTAGCGGTGCGGCAAAATTAGAAATTTGGCAAATTCTGCCGCTGCCGCAAATTCGGCCGTACCATACAAAACAGTGCATTCTAATTTTTTGACTGCGCTTTGCCGCAGCCCACTGCTTTGCCACAGCGGAAAACGCTGTATTGTGAACAAAATAGCGTCATACAACGTAATATAAAGGCTTCACAGCATAACATGAATATGAATTATATCGAACAGCAAACCGAACACAATTTTGCCATGTATCATATGAAACTTCTATGATAGAATAGGAGCATGAGTATGAGGAGTATGAAAAATCAACAGGGCTATAGTTAAAACAACTATAAGAAAATTGTTGATTACTTTTATGCACCATGACGCGTGGTTGATAAACAAAAAAAATTTCATTCGGAGCATGAAAAGCGTCCAAATGTTGAAACCATTCTACTTTGCGTAGAATAATTCCAAAGACGTTGCTCACTGAATTACGTTTGTTGAAATCAACTATTGCAAAGTAGTTTAAGTACCATAAAAACTGTTGATAATTCGAAACGTTGAAGTTTTGAGTGAATTGATGAATTTTTTTCTATTTATCAACTATTTTTCGTGGTAATGAAACAATTAAAACAGTTGATTTCATGAACGATATTTTTTGTATAACCAGAGCCAACTACTTTTATATCGTTAAATTAACTATATTAACATAGTAAAAATAACTATTTTCCGTAGTTCGTTTAACGATTTTGAATGAATCGTTGCAATACTATTAAAAATAGTTGAACCAACCAAGAGTTTTTCTTTCAGTGTACTACTACTTTAAATCGTTCTTATTTTTTACTTCCAATGAAAAAACAACACGAAATCAATTCATTCAATAAAAAAAAATGGAATTCATGTTCGAATTCAGAAAATCACCTCAAAGCTTAAATGACGTTCACCTAAATAAGTCCTTGGATTTAGTTATAACGATATTTTTTTATATAACTTTTTTCTAATGCTTCGTAGAAAAATCCGTTTGTGTTAAAGCCGCCTGGAGGACGGGTTGGCATTGAATGAAACAACTTTTTTGCGTACTCAGGTCAAATGACGTCCCATTCATGTTGGAGTGCTCTTTTAAGGTTGTCCTTATTACTTATCGTATGTTTTCTGATTCCTTTCTCTAATTCGAACCATGAATATTCAATGACATTTAAATCCGGCAACTGAACAGGCGGTTAAATTTGATGCGCGCAATTCCAAATCAACCTGGTTCGCACTATTTTTTTTTTTTTTTTTTATACATACCTCCTTCACTCCACTCTCTCCATCACTCAATATGCACGATCCGTGTGCATCGCAAAATCATCGCTAAGCAATTATTCCTAGTACTTCCCAGACAATTGGTATATTGGTATAAGGGATATTACTATCCTGTTTTTTATAGGTAGTACTTTAGGTCATGTTGTGTACATTTCATTTGTCATCAAAACGTGCGTCCAGAGAAAAGTAAACAAAAACTCTGGATTTCATTAGCAGTGTGCTCTTTCGATGTAGAGCTTTAGATTTTTTTGAACTTGACTAAGTTTTCCGAATGTTTAACCGAATTAGGCAGTGTGTTAAAAAATGTATTGCTTCCTGCACAGGGTCGGTCTTCATTCTTTCCGTCCTTGGAGTTTGCACTGATAAATTACCCGCATTTCTTGTTGGAATATTGGTGGACTCACTAAAAGTTCGAAGAATGTTTGGCCATTTGAGCTGTTTCGTTATAATCTTATAAATCAATTTACCTCGTTCAAACAGTATAAGTTTGTTGATATTTAGAAGCCCAGTTCTAGCATATACCGCTGAAGTTGGGGTAAGTGTGGGCATTTTATGAATTATTTTGATAGCTTTGGTAATAAGTCTTCCAATAAGCTCAATGTTGTGTTTAGAAGTCTGGCTCCACAACAATACTCCATATGTGATTAAAGAAACAATATATGCATGGGAAATGGTAAGCTTGGTTTGCAAAGGTATAAATTCAAACCTTTTTATTACTCCTATTATAGGTGCCACTTTGCATCTGATGTTGTTGATGTGATTTGTCCGTGTCATTTTATCATGTTGCACCAATCCTAGATATTTAATTAAATTTACATTTTCAAGCTGTATTCCGTTTATTTGGATGCGGAGGTTCACTGGACGTTTGTTCCTCTGCTGAAACACAATGTATTTGGTCTTATGGATGTTAAGAACTAGTTTACTTTGCTGAAGCCAGTTGAAATATCGTTGTAAATCTGCATTTATAGCGTTCTGTAGTGTCAATTGTTCATTCCCGGAATAGAGAAGATGGGTATCGTCCGGAAAGAGCACAATTTCACAAGATAGCTGAATGTCCTGTATGCTGTTTACGTATAGCAGAAAAAGAAGCTGGCCGAGGATAGATCCTCGCGGTACACCGATATTTGTTTCACATTCTTGGCTGACGTAATTGGAATTTTTGGTTACTATCCGCCTATTTATTAGGTAACTTCTCACTACACTGAGAAAAATACTTCTATTTTATCCCCAAATTCGTATTTGCTTAATCGTTCTAGTAAAATTCCATGGTCGATGGTGTAGAAAGCTTTTTCTAAGTCAACGAAGATAGCTACGACATGATTTCCCTTATCCAGCGTAGAATTTATAAAGTGCACTGCATCCAAGGTTGCTGCTAACGTGCTACTATGTTGTTGGAACCCATACTGAATTGGGGCCAAGATCGAATTTTTCTCTAAGAATTGTAATATTCTTGAATTTATTACCATCTCAAATATTTTATTTACATAATACTGGTGACAGCAATGGGGCGGTAATTAGATGGATTTGCACGATCACCTCCTTTGAATACAGGAGTGATTCTTGTTAATTTACGGCAATCAGGGAAGGAACCAGTTTTAAGGTGTTCATTGATGTTGGCGGTTAATATAGTTATTATGTAGTTCTTCAATAGTTTGATGTCTTCGGAAGTGATGGCATCGAGGCCTGAAGATACTCCAGCTTTTAAATTATCTATTATTTCAGATATTTCTTTCCGTGATGTAGTGCGTAAATGCACACTAATTAAAAAAAGTATTCAGTTTTATGTTGATATCTGAGCCATAAGTAGCTTGATTCTGCTGTGTAAGATTAGTCCCGATAGTTGCGAAGTAATTATTTAGATGTTGAGTCACAAGAGAGGGATCATTTAACAGGGTTCCATTCACGCATAGTTCATTTATGCATGTCATGTGCATTGTATCCTTTGAAGTTGATGTCACTTCCTTAATTATTTTCCAATATTTGCCACTATTCCTAGCTGCTTTTTCAAATTTATTAGCAAAATAACGTTTCTTTGCCTCTTGCGTAATCTTATTTGACTCCTTTTTTTGTTAGATAATCTTGTCTTTTCGTTGCACAATTTTGATTTGCCATGTATCTTTTGTAAGCAGCTCTTTTGCGTTTAGCAGCATCAATAACCTTCTTAGTTATCCATGATTCCTGCCGTACTCTTACGTGTTTGGCTGATGTCGCTTTTTCTTTTGCTTTCGATATAATATCGATGAAATCTTATATAGTAACATTTGGCCTCGTTGTTAATTCATCAATTACATATTTCACGAATTGCCCTGTAGTAGATTCGTCTTTAAGATGCTCAAATACTGCAATTTATCCAGGTTACCATCGACTAGCAACATTTAACAGTGCTGCTTAAATGTTATGGCTGAAGTTCTGTCTTCGGCTGTATCCACACAAAACCTTAAAAATGTTAAATTTACTCTCGTCCGCGAAAATAACGGTATTCAGCAAATTTGACTCCACTTCTTTGGTTTTTAGCACCGAAGTGTGGCTTTTCTCTGGATCTTCTTCCCTTGTAATTTGAATATCTTAAAATTCTACTTATACAGGGTGGTGCAAAAATGTCTGCCCTTAATATTTCTTGTATAAAATTTTAATGAAAAATTTTAATATTTTAATTTTATTACAAAGTACACACATTAGGTAACATAATACGTAATTTGTGTGAAGTATGTCTTCCTTCGTTTTCTATACAGGCCAAGATCCGCTTTCTGAAACTTTCACATACATTTCTTAGATACTTTGCTGAATTCAATATGGATTACACATTTTCAATGGGATTTAAATCGGAAACATTACCATGCCAATTAATCCACACATTAGAAAAGTGCTCATAAATTTCCTAATAGGTTTTCAAAGTTTATGCGCCTTGGCTCCGTCTTGCACCAAAATCACTACCTTTCTGTCCATAAATTGATGGTGATTAATAAGAAATTGTGCAAAACAAGGAGCATATTTTTTGCCTGTAATTTTGTCCATTGACAAACATTCCCTGCTCAAAAAAATGAAATTGGCTTTTACTGCTACTGGTCACTCCGCCGGCTACCATGACTTTTGAACTGAATTTCGGGGTTTGTGTTACGGGAAAACATATTTGCGGGATTATTGGTTCTCACTGTCCGATTAGGTATTAGATACAGTTGAATCCATGACTCGTCTGTAAAAAGAATGTTTGCACGCTGAATTCCACCACCGGCATTGTCGTCAGCTAGTGCAGGGTTTTCAGCTTTTGACAGGAGCAGCCGGTCTCGAACGTTATTAGAAAATAAAGTTTTGATGCGTTGTCTGTAGACTTGTCGCCTCCAGTTAGCTGATCCAATGTACCGCTGAAGGGTTCGGCTCGGCAATTTTAAGCGGCCTCTGGGGAGTTATTAAGCCGTTTCGTCACTGATTGCGTTCCAACACTCAGAAAACGATCCAGTAAAATCAATAAGAATTTAATAGTTTTTCAACCATTTTTTCTATTAAATATGGTCAATGTGGTTTATCATATTATTTCAACATTTTAAAAATCATTAAAGTTACTATGTATATGTAGATCCCATAAAACAAATGTGAATAGCTAATTAAAATAATGGGTAGGCTAATATACAGATATATACAGATACAAACTGTATTATCTATTATTATTTCATATTAATTCCATAAGTATATCTCCTACAGAGATAACGTGAATACCTCATGAAAATAAGGGGATGCCTATTAAATACATATATCTATACAACCTATATCTTCTTTTATTATATCTAATTAAAGTAATACGCAGAATCCTATAAATCTAATAAGAAACTCTAAACCCGCTTATTGTAGGATCTCATTAGTTCAATGATGTATGGTCAAATTAAAAACTTTCCATAATCTACATCTATCATTCACATACAATAAAAAAATAAAACGTTTCAGTTGTTGCATAAACGATTAATTCTTTTAAAAATAATATAAACTTAATTCTGTAGTACACTAACCAACATATCTTATTTGGTATATAAAACTTAGCGCGTAAAATTCTAATACAGAGTTTTAACGTAACAAAACTCTAAGAGTCTAATGCCTTTTGAGGCGAATCACATTCTTTCCGGTATTTATCAAATAAACATGATTTTTGGTCCTGAAAAATCTTCAATATCATGAAGAGAAAATGTGCTTTTATCGACAGCAACTATGTACGATTGAGCCCCTGATCTTCACTCGACTCTAAATAAATATACTCTAGTACAGCGTTTGAAATATCTATTGAATTCACTTCCGATTCTACACTTTTGTTTTGGAAATTCATTTTAATACCTAGCACACCACGTATCTTTCAAACAAAACGAAATAAGAAAGCAAGACCGAAACAATAACGAAATAACAAAGCGGAGCACGACCACTGCACTTAATGACCAAACGCAAATGACCAAATTAATGCAATCTGCATAGGAAATGCGATACAATGCGGTACGATTTTATGAGACGATTGAATCATTTCTATAGTTTATACCATTCGTATACCATTTCTTGCACTATATTACACACGATTTCATAGGACACGATCCCATAATTTCAGTTAAAGATGGTACCTGCGTGTTGCTAACAGTATATACTATTGAGACATTATGGGTTCATCCCATTAGGTACGCAATGCATGCTTTTAATAATGAGTAATCAGTTAATAGTTTTGAGCCTATTAAATTTACGACAAAATTACTCTTGATTCCCTCTGATCTCTTAGGAATTTATGCGAAATTTTATCCTTTTGTTTTTATAGGACTGCAGTCATGTCTTCAATGGTATCAGATTTTCTGAGTGTACTTCTGCTCTATTTTCAGCCAATGTTTGAACCTCTCTTTTTGCTTCTGTAGAAAGTACCGACGGTCGACTACATCTTTTCATATCGTCCACGTTCATGGGTCCACGTTTCCTTTCTCGGCGTTGCACAATTTTTTCACCGTGTCATTAGGGACCCTTAATGTTTTACTCTTGTCGCTGCGGCTGCAGCGCAATGGATGCATGCGTTGAACTTCAGTACGCTTTTGAATTTGACTATTTACTATTATATATAAGCTTGAGTAGCCTAGTGGGTAGAGCACTGGCTTTTTGCGTGTGGGGTCCCTGGTTCGAATCCAGGTTCGGACGAGAGTCCGCGCACCAAGCTTTGAGTTCACCTAGCTCTGATTAGGTGATAATGTGAGTCGTGAAATTAATCACTCCACACTCGTATCCACAATGATTAAAAAAATTGTAATGAAGCTCTCTACCAGCTTCAACCCCTAGACCCGTACGAGGGTTGTCGTGGGATTGCTTTACTTTACTTTATTTACTATTATTATCGCAAAAAAAAATCAGTCCGATCTGTTGAAGATTTCCAAAGTATTTCAAGTTTTGACGAAAGGTCGTCAAAACAAGGTATTGGGTGAATTTAGTGCTTTCACTTCAACTAATAAAACGGAATACATAAATTTACGTTTTCAATCGTCATTTTATTATACTACAGACAATACCTGAAGGTAATAAAAAAATACCCAAGTAATAGTGGGCTATTATTTTATTAGGGATTAGCCATATGTACAAAACCTCTTCGAATGTTGATACCTATTTTTGTCGACTCTTTATCATTATTTTGATATCGTAACTAAAATTTTTACTCTATCTCCCCTATACAGGAGTTAATCAAAGCTTTGTTGGATTGAAAAAAAAATTAAAAAAAGTCTGAAAATTTTTAAAGATATTTTTTTCCTGACAAATTCTTTCAGGCTGATTTTTCATGTCGGAGGGCAGAAACTTTTGCGCCACCCTGTAGCTATGGGATACAACTAACAGGCTTTCTTCGCATAGTGCCACTGGTTTCCCATTACTCTACTTATTTCTAATTTTCGAAGAAAATTACTATTAAACTCGTTTCGCCGAAAATTCATATTTCTATATATATGTATATATATATATATATATATATATATATATATATATATATATATATATATATATATATATATATATATATATATATATACATATATAAAAGCACTGAACTTTTTCATCATTTGTGTTATAGTTGAGTTTTGTTGCTTTGGATACGGAATGGTTGATATGATTCTACAAAAAAGTGTATTACGTCTTTCCACATTTTTTTGTCACTCAAAGAATATTTCTTCGAAAATTAGTTTTGTAGTGGTTCTGATGCGCTAGACTTTTTTTTATTTATTTATTTATTTATTTTCATTTAACTAGCCCTGATTACGGACCGGATTCTAAGCTGAATAGGGCAAAATGAGTCACTAACCATTTCACGCTGATATACGTTGATTGTGAATGATGTCTCTAACAACTTAAAACCCTCTACGTTTTCAATGAAGTTTCTTATGAAAATGCCCTTACGTCTTACCTCATCGATCCGCCTTTCTAGGTTCGACATAAAAGCTTCCTAACCGCAAAACATCAAGTGTAAGCTGGAGTTCCCTAAGGGTGTGTTTTAGGCCTTGTGCTTTATACAATATTTTCTTTTGATCTTGGTCAGTAAGTGGCTTAACAACCACATCAACTTTCCCAGACAATATCGCTATTTTATGCACCATCTCAGATCCAGATATGGTGTCTCGTATCTTGGAAGTCAAAAAATGCGTACCGCTCTTATTTATTCAGCATTGAAAAAGGAATCTATAATGCTAGTTTAAAGCCATTCTGATCACATTGGAGCCAAAATTGCACTCACAATTCTACAGCTCCATCGTCTATTATATTAAGTGATTAAATTAATCTAGCTGTGACATACTATCCCAACACTAAACCTGCTGCTTTTACCTACGCTAAAAAGAAAATTACGGAATAGCATGTACATATTTTTCGTTTTCCTACTGAGCGTATCATAGTAAGAAGCAAAACAACTCGCCATCTAAATCGTTCAGTACTCTTAACTTCAAATTGACTATGAAATGAAGTCTCTGCCATCTTCAGTTCTCAAGATCCGAAACGGTTAAAAATGAGTTCTTCCCATCAAAAAATTTTTACCACATCTAGCTCTAACTGTTCAATTTTTTAGGACTCGTATAACTTTTCAGACAACCAATTAGTCAAACACAATTTCTGGTACGCTTGTTTAACGTATGAAAGACCTTGATGAAGACGTTTACGTTTATCTAACCGATTTCGCTCTTATTCTAACTCACGCATCCAGTACACAGCATCCGAAAAAAAACAACCACTATATCTACTAGATATAAACATTCTACAACAAAATTTCTAGTATACCTAGTTAATTGGAAAATAATTATCCATCAAACCCAAACAAAACCTCAGTCAATACATATGATACATGCCTGTCTATGTGTTTACTTTAGCTACGAGTAGTTATCCGCGATTCACCTATTTATTTATCGATTTTATTCGCTTCGCATCGTATCTGGCATTGCATCACATTATTCCGGACATTCAAGTCGAAATTGCTCGAAATTCGTCTTGCCTTATTACTGTGTGGTACACGTACTATGTATTTAGATACTATATGCCTACAAATTTGATAATTTGACATATGATGCAAAGAAAATCATCATTCGATGCATCTTTTTCGATAGATTATAGATTTAACGTTAGTTACATCTTGTTTACGTTAGTTCTAGAAATTAAGTAGTGTGAACTCAATGAGATTGTTTGTTTGGTTTTCAATTTTGATCGATCGATATAGTTTGGATTAGTGAGCTTATGAGGATTTTAAGAATGAATTTTGTTTTTTTTTTCAATTTTTATGTTGTAAGACAAGATAAAATTAAAAGTACAACAATTTGGATCTTTTAAGTAGTGGAATATGAATTTAAATATTATGCACAGGTGTTGGATCAAGTAGCCGTGGTACAATAGCACAAAATTATAAGAAAGTGACAGACATACAATTTCAGACATGAAAATCAATTATGAAGATCGTAGAAGTCGTCTAAAAAGGCAAAATTTCCCAATTTGGAGTTCCTCAGGATACTTTTATAAGATACGTCTTAAGCTAAAACAAATCTTTGCAGACATTTTATACTGAAGGGCTAGGAAAAAATAAACAGAAAAAAATAGGGGTTTCCCTTGAAGTTGGAAAGCAGTTGATAGAGCTTTTGTAAAGGGTCGACCAAAGTAAAGAGTGTGACTTAGCGTCTCCTTCCAATAATTCTGTCCCTATGTCGCACGTTTACGGCACAATTGTCGAGTATAGTTCCCCTGTCTATATATTATCAACAATAGCTGATGTAACCAAAGTACCAGCGTTGTGAAGTACACATTTCCAAGGTTAGCTGACGTTTCACAGGATGTATTCTGTCGATTCCATATTTTATAAGATCGGAGAGTTGTCGACGACTGGGCAGAAAACAGCTTTCCTATCACGACTAGAGGGACCTTGGACAATGAAAAGCATCGCTCCGGAAACTTTTTAATTCGCAAACGTGGAAATGTTATGTGGATAAAAATTAGATGATGGATTTGCTACTACGAATAGTAGGAGCGGCTGAAAAGTTCTGAGCCTAGGGAATTAAAGCACGAGATAAACATAAAAATACACTTTTCAACATAGTCCCCCCCCCCATTAAGAGTAATACATATTTTACAACGTTCATATAGAGCTTGTAACTCGTTTAAAAAATATTTTCCGTCTTTGCCCTCAAAACGCTCGTTAACAGCCGCCTTCAGTGCCTCTTCATCCTCAAATCTTCACCTCCGCAAGTGCTTTTCAAGACAGTAGAAGCCAGGTCTGGGTCTGGGTGGCTGATTAATTTCTTCAAAGTCAGTCTCTCTTGAAGTGCGTTATCTTGGAGAAACGAAATTCCTTTACCAAGTTTTTCTTCTTTTTAGCCAATTCGCATCCTTTTTTGCAAAAGTCCTGCACAGTGTTTGGAAGGTAATCACCAAGTGAAATTTCTTCGGATTCCCAAAAAATGGTGGCCATTATCTTGGTAGCCGTCTTTTCCACTTTAAACTTTTTTGACAATTGTTCTTCTTGTTTCGATTCAGCATCATACTGTTGCATCCATGTTTCATCCACGGTCAGAATGTGGGTACATATTTCTACCACATTGTTCTTACAGAGGTCTAAAAACCGCTGTGAGTATTGAACTCACCGTTGTTTGTCAAGACAGATGAAGCTTCACATCCCCCATAAACCTCAGATATTTCCTCAAAAAATTTCTTAGCTGTTTTCCCCTTTTTTTAAAAGGGGAAAACAGAGTACCGGCGCGGTACTTAAACTTCGTTAAATGTAGCGAATGACTCAGATAACCTGATGTTTATAATTTAGTTACTCAGAGCGTAATGAAGCTTTTCCCCCTCTGGGAACTGTGATCTTCTTAGAGTTAGTGCCGTTTTTGATCCCTTACTTTATTCCTTGTAAAAAAGAGCCAATAAGTTAGAACTATGATTTAGGAAATTTGAAGATTAATTAGTTTGACAATCAGACCTGCGTGGCAAATTGTGTTGAAAGCTTTGGCCACATCAAACTTAACCAGACCTCTTGATTAACGTCTATTTAACCCGGTTTTTATATGTAGATCAACTCGGGATGGTGTAGCGTATATAAAGATGGGGATGGCCTTAGCACAACTTAGAACCAGACCGAAGTCCAGAACCAAGAGTGCTAAGGTAAAAAAGTGGAATGGCTGATGCCATTCAAGAGGCAAAAAAAAAAAAAAGAATTGCCCCGAGAGCAGGGTGCCCTAGAAATGGCCGTGAAGGCCCCTCGTCCGCATTGGCGGAGCACCCTTTAACCAACCCCGACGGATGCTGGGGTGCCGCTTTGCTAGCTCGCTGCGGCTGGGGTGGGTTCTTTAAACAAATGGGGATGGTTGGCTCTCAAGAAAACGGGATGCTACGTATATTCATCCGTCATGAATTGTAGCCGCAAACTGATATGAAAACATATCCAGGGACCAAAAGGGGGCATAGCTCCGTAAAGGAAACCACCCAGGCTCTGCAACATGGGCTGACTAAGCAGACCCAGTGCTCGTGACAACGCACGGAGCCAGAAAATTGAAAATCTACAAAAAGGAAAACGGGAAAATGCGCTACCTCTCCTTTACAAGGAACCCGGGTGAGGCAGACAGCCCCGGGCCCCCGATGTTAGGGGAGCCCTGATCCCGATGGTCTGGGGTCCTCCACCCTCTGATACTGGCCATATATCAAAATTCAAAATTCCAAAAATCTAATCAAAAATACAGAAACTAATAATGTTTGGCCAGTATCCCTCCCTTTTAAGTAAAGCGGAAAATACCGGAAAATCACAAAACTATTTAGTCATTGGCCAGCCAGGCCCGACGCGGACCCTGAAAAAGAAGAGAACTTCTCGGGCTTCCGCCCAATAAGAAGGCCAACAGTTAAATTTAACAAAACATTATGACTTTATTCATAAAGCGCATGTAAGTACTAACACGGATGATAGTGTCGATACCATTAATTTAATAATTTAAATTTAATCCAATAAGAAACTCTAAATGAAACGGATCTCCTAACTTCTATGGTACCGAATCATAGCATATACATTATCATTTTTCCGACGATTTAACCATAGTCCAAGATATATGGATGGGTTTTGGTCATACAATTAAAATATGCAAAATCTACGAACAATCAATCTTAGAACTCGAATATACCTTGAGTGATATTAGTGACCGTAATCATTACTTTTAAGAGATGAACTAAAAATAAAGATAATTGAAATGAGCGCCTGCAATCATCCTAAAGACTTAACCACCCTGTGTTCATCAATAGCTGAATTTCTTTTATATCATCACAAAAATTTCACTTTTAAATCCCAGGGTCTGAGCACAGTAAAAAAAAACTCGAGTTTTCCTTTTCCCCAGTGTTGTTTCTTTGTTTTCTTTTCTTCTTTTAAACGAATAGATAATGAGAGCAGATGTCCGTTTATGGTATATTATCAACCAAAACCCATTCGAAATAGTGCTAATTGGCTAACAATATGACAGCCAAATTTCAACGTCTAATACTACTTAACATTAAACTTTATCATACTAGTAACGCATCAAAAGCGTAATGGGTGAATTCTGAATCACATATAAATCCATAATTTTGTTGAATGAGAAATCGGATGCAACATACGTATGAGGGTGTTCTTCTCACGACAACTAATGAATAAAATTCCGGCAAAATAAACGTTGATCAAGAAATCAATTATGTGAACTTTAGTACAAACAAAATGCCATGTGAAGTTAGAAAGTTTACATAGTATTCTATAGATCCTCTTCCTAATCGAAAACTTCATATGTAGATATATTTTCTATTTCTTCAAAAGGAAGACTGACTATTATTATTTTCAATTAGAATGATTATGTACGCCAATGTTGACTGTGGTCTAGTTAATAGCTTAAAGAAGAGTTAAGCATATATTAGATTAGATTCCTTTAGTAGAAGTATTCTTTTCAAAACAACTTGAGAACAATATAGTACATAGTAACGATCAAACATTAAAATATAAATGTTCAAATCATAGAGGTCACGTTACACGCAATCGAATATCATGTGCATTATAAATAGCCTGATGTGATGCACATTGCTGCAGGTTCTCATGAATTTAAATGCGATTGCATTTATACGATAAGTGCTCCATCATCTACTGGCTTGAAATATTTCCCGTCTCCAAACAAAAATCATGTCCTCCGGGCCTCCGCCCGCAAATCCTCTTGTTACGGTATCCGTGAGTGCTGATTTTAAACTTGTAGTACGTTTCCTTCAAAAAGAACTGACTTGGACACATGGACTCATATGTACACTCTCCTTTAAAGCTGCGATCGCCGACTGCATTTCGCTAGTAATTTCTAATGATATCCATACGTTGCTCATTCGTTAACTTCACCATATTAAAAATGTTAGCCCTGATTAGATTGCTTGTACCTTGTTACGTTTTCTTTTTCGTTTTTGTGCGCCTATGCTCTGGCATTGGATATACTGAAATGTAGATTTAATGACTTCACATACCCTTGAGCTCTTGAGCTCACTTCATTTTGTTGACACTTTCAGTCACTCAATGAAATTGCACGGTTCATACGCCACATATTCTCTTGGAAGCAATAAATTTCACCCCGTACTTCAAACACAAGTCCCATCAATTTCGCGAAACATCTCCGGCAATCAGCCATGCGTTTTCTACATTCCACAAAGTGCACTACTTTAAATCACTTTTATTGCGTATTTTCATCCTTAATTCGAATCTTTCTAACATTGAATGAAATTGTACGGTTCAGGTGCAACATATTCACTTCGAATCACTAAATGTAACCCCGTACTTTAAACTAAATCACATCAATTTCGCGGAACATATACGCAATCGAACATGTATGTCCTACATCACAATTAACAATTTGTTTGGTCGCCGCTCAGTGGGTTCCCGTGAAAAAAAAACTCCAAATAAATTTCGTAGGAGTGAGGGATGGGGCCGAAGACTTGGAAAGATCAATCAGAAAGGTAGGCTTCACGGAAATTCAACAAGAATCATAGCTAAATAGTCTATCTACAACTTAAGACAACCGCGACAATCCGACCCGTCGCTACTGCGATGATTCAACGACTGTCCCGAGCTTATCAGCTCCAGCTCGCAAGCCCGCTTACACAGCAAGAGGAAATTCCGTTAGGAATTTCGTTGCTGTGCGAAAACAAAAATAAGGTCACCGGGGGACTTGCGGGACTTATTTTTGTGCACTTGAAATGCGTTTCGATTTAAAAAAAAATGTTGTAGCGTCTCCGATCCATACAGTGTGGGTCGGAGATATGTGACCAGCAATTTTTAAATAAAAAAAATATAAAAATTACTGGATGCTACAATGGTTACGCCTTGGTGGAATATTTGGACGTTAGGCAGGATGTTGTTGAGGTGAACTATCTCTTTTAAACGGGAGAGGAAAATATGTTCTGTTAGTTTAGCCACAGATGAGAGAAGGCTAATAGACCTCCAGTTTTGAGGGAATGCTAAATCTTTCTCAGGTTTGGGGAGGACTATAATTATGGCTAGTTTCCAACAGTTTGGATATTTTTTTAGAATGAATATACAGTTTATAATATCTGCGATGTTTTGCAATTGATCTGGTAAGTGACTGAGGCAGAGGATGGTGACTTTATCAGGGCCTTGGGCTTTGCTCTTATCAATTTTGCGTACCAGACTTTTGACTTCATCTAGATTGGTGGGAGGAATTGAATCATCCTTGAGGTGCTTGAACTTAGTGTTTTCAAAGCGGCTAGGTCAATGTGATTTTCGTTATCAAGATCGTCGTCTAAAGAGAAGTTAACCCGGAATTTTAACCCAAGGACGTCCACAAATGTTTTGACTTTCTTGCATCTCTTATGCTCCTGATTTGATTTCTCCTTCTAATGAGAATTTTGATGGAGTCCGGGAGTTCATAAGGATCTTGTTTATCCTAGTCGTATTGGGAAATGCTTAAGGTAAGGATTTTTATTGACATATCTAGGTCATGAACTACTACGGAGACATAATGAAGCTATTATCATTAGTCAAGGTGGCACGAAATGCTTGCCAATTGGTGCATGTTCTGTGTTTCGTCGAAGGGACAATAAAGACGTTCTCAATTCGAAGGAGCACATGATTGTAGTCCGACGGCAGGTTGTCAAGAATAGGAGATGTTGTTAGAAATCCCGATATCTATTTTGCTACTGTGCAATGGACCGAAGTGGGTGGGCTCAACAGGCAGCATGTGGATCCTGCGACAAATCTGAATAAACCTTTTCCTGCGAGATTATTTTTAACAGATCCCCTTTGGCGATTTTATGCATTGAGATCTCCACCTAGGAAGATAGGGCCTTCAAAGTCAAAGAGTGATTTGAGGTCTTCTGCAAAATTCTGTGCATTGGGAGGTCTATGAGTGGCGATAGCAGTAAAATCAAGGAGGCTTGTATGTACTTTAATCACAGTAGCCTCTAAACCCTTAAGGCGTGGTATATTTAAAACATGGTGATTGATGTTTCCTCTTATGAGAATCGTCTCTCAGTCTACCATTTCTGTACAAATGATAGTTTCGAAAACGGAGCTTTCTACTTGGTTTGAGAAAGGTTTCTGGAATGAGTAAGATGTCACTCTTCCGCTCACGAAGGAATTGCAGCAGCTCGCTTTTTTTTGGTAAAATGGAATTTACATTTCATGTGAGGATAGAAATTCGATCGTCTCTATTCATTTAGATCATTGATGATTGATCCTTCATTATTGACTGAAGTTGTACTTGCATGACCTTCAGGAACTGCCCCATTTGCTTTGGGAGATTTGGTCTGGGGTTTAGGAATATTATTAGAAAAAGCCACTAGTTGGGCAGTAGTAGAGTTTTCTTGGCCTTTTTTTATGTTTCTGGGGCTTTCGGGACAACCACCATAGCCTGCAGTATGCCTCCCACCACAATTTACACATTTTGGTTCCTGTTCTGGGTGCTCGTTGTAGTTTTTGTGGTGATGAAGACCATCACACTTTACGCAACGGAGCTGTGCGTGGTAATTATTAGAGGAATGGCCGATTCGTTAATTGGCAATTATGGCATTGATCTTGACCGACTCTTGGTTTTTGGGCCTCTATTAGACAAAATAGGTGATAGATGCTTGAATGTTGTGGAAGAATAAGTTTAATTAGCTTAGGAGGGTCTTTCCTGGTTTAAAGATAGAAAACCTCTATTGGGTTGAAGCCTTGCCTTTCCAGGTCTAGTTTAAGTTCTTTAGTGGTGAGTCCGTATAAGCCACGAATGACAAAGTTAATATGTTTCTCCTCAGGAAGGTAGTAGGTGTGGTGTACGAGATTCTGAGAGTTAGGATGGGAAACTAATATTTCTGGTGAAGGCGAGGCATTTGGGATGTTTCTTTTTTGGAAGAATTTATTGAAGGAGATTCTTCACTTGACAAGAAATTGACAGCTTTGTCGATTGAAGCTGCTTTAGATCCATCTTGGTTTCTAGTCGGTTTCGGGCTAGTTATGGGGGCTTCTACGGTCGATAAATTTTCGATTCCTGGCTCTCCGAGAAAACAGACATGTCAGAGGAACCGACCTCTGAACTTCAAGAATCTTCCGTGTCTGAGGAGCTGGCTTTTTCGGTATTAGAGGAGTAGGTTGCCTTAGATGATGAGGGTTGAAGCCTTCTACTTATTTTGAGTATTGAAATTCTTGCTTTTCGCAATATTTCGACTTAATTTGTTTACCAGCTCATTATTTAGTTTGATGAAATCTGAATTGAGGCGGCGTTCCTCACTCAGCTCATCTTGTGTTTTCTAAGCTCATCTAAGAGCTTATTCAATTGCATCAACATTTCAATTTGCAGGGAATCATCATGGGACGGACCGTACTGTGAATTTGTGGCGACGGGGGATGATCCCGTGGTATTAATTATCGTAAACAACTTAGCATACCGCGTGCGCCTATTACATTCTTTCCTAGCCTATGGACAACCCAGGAATTGGTTTGGCCTTCTCAAAATAATCTAAGCCGAACGATAATATAATTTTTTTATTTATATTTTTAGAGAAACAAGAAAAAATAAAGTAATAGGTAAATTACTATGATAGTAACGCCAGCACATGTGCTAACACTATAATCCTCTGCTGATACGCTGGATTGGTTTCACGAAACTCCTTTTCTTCTATATTCCTGCGCAGAGTTGTCCGATTTGAAAAAAACATGACAGGTTTGGAAAAATATTTTTTCCTCGATGTAATAGTTTCGCACCAAGTTATGCCTATGACGTAATATTCTCTCCTGCCTGGTGGTGATTAGCTCCGCTATTAACCTGCCTGTGCTGTAATTATTGGTTAATTGTTGGCCAATTATCTGCTCGGCGTCGAGGCAATTAAAGCTGCTGTTTACTTTAATATCTCTCTTCTTGTGATGTGCCCGTCTTGGCGGCTCACGGCGAACTAATGAAGCTTTTTACGTAAAACTTAACTTATATATTAATTAGATGTCTTGCAATAAGTGACCCATCGCGAAAGTGATTAGCGTTAGTGCAAGCTAGGATCAGAACATTTCACCCGCCCAGCTTATGAAGCTTTATGGGTGTATGACATGTATTATCTCGCAGGAAGTAGTAAACTGATCTGTTAAGTGATCTGTCATCAGATAAAAGTTAGGTGACCTGCTGCAAAACCATACCAACTGATCAAAATTAAAAATAACTCTCAGCGCACATATAAAATCATTTCAAAATGCAATATTTTCTACAGCATCTTAGCCATACTTTTTTATTGAAATCTCAAATCTTCTACCATTGCTTCCAATTCCCTCGTCATTTATAGCCTCTCAACTTTTACAAGTCTGAGTTGATTTCCGTTCAGTCATTTTGTAACATCACGAAACAAGATTATTACCAAATCGATACATTCAATTCAAGCCTGGATATCACTACAGTAGTTTTAGTTACCGTCCAAGTATATCGACAATCTGTAAACATTCCTACTTCACCGCACACCATTTATCTTATTTTTATTCTATACTGGCCCAGCGATCCATGTCGTCTGTTCCGCGGGCTCTTTTCACCACGAAACCGAACAATTCGTAATATCTTTTAGACACAAACTCAACTATACTATAACTATCTGCGGACAACAAGCGAACCTATTCATCATAAAAACGCGAATAATCGTCCAATCCAAGCGAATCGAACGACCCTAGTTCAAATAAGACATGCTGAAAAATCGTAGATAATCCACCTCGATCTGATGATGATCGTAGAGCGTCTCGTCATCAGCCTGGCGCATTGATACACAAAACTACACGAAAGAGATATCTTAACGATCGTAAATTTATCACAACGCTATTGATGAAAACTTTTAGAAACGTTTAACTATGATCATCGGCGATTATGTTTTCGCAAACGGTTCATAATCCGCATTCTTGTTACGGTGAATGGGTTCGGTCGCGACCGTGCAGAAGGGGTTCGGACCACTGGTACAAATGGGTTTAGAAAAGAAGGAACTTCGAAGATATTGCATATGTGGTTTAGTAAGTGGCTAGCCTAATTCTCAGATTGATGGCGGGCAATAACGCAGACTCCGGCTTAATTAATTCGATCCCATAAGCAAGGTCGTTATCTCGTCGAAAACTCTCATCGAGCCAGCTGGAACGCTGAGTACTCAGACAGATAGATCTTTGAAGTTTGACCAAGTTGCTAGATATACGTAATAGATACTCGGTGTAGAATGCGTGTACGTTTCAAAGGTATTATATCTTCTTAAGTTTTCCATGAATAATTGCTCGCGTGCGGTTTTCAGTAGTTTTTGTTCGACGAGCCACCACTTGATGAAAGGCCCTCGTAATTATCTAAAGCGACTTTGTGCATTAACCTTAACTGAACGTAGATTAGACGGTAGAACAAAAGATAGTCGAAACACAAAATTTCAGTCCATTACCGGCTAATGTTTTACAATCAAAATTTCTATGATTCGTTCAGATCGTTGATGCTCCGGTTTTTTGTCTCTCGACTTAATCGTATCGTGAAATGATTGTTGCTCCAAGCATTAAATGACTGGGTGGTTAATGTATCGCACTTTCGGTGTTTAATCATTCCGAATGAATAGATAGATAGATATTTGACCTGAAAATAATTTTTTTCGCTGAGTTTTTTTCTTTCTTACCTGCAGGCTAGATGATTGGAATAGAGAGCTTTCTTTCGGCAATTGTTCGGAGTTAAAAAAAAATTACTAGATATTTATAAATTCATAATTTAGTATGTAAATTTTCCTATTAATAGCCATATTTAAGCGATTTTTCAATGCCGCAGCAGATAAAAAATTGAAAATCATCTGTTTCGTGATCGTAAAAGTCTTGAATGTGCAATAAATCACGGGATTACGATAAATTATTTTGCGTAGAGTTCTAGAAAGATATCCATGTATGCGTGTATATATCTACTTAATAGTTGAACGTTAGAAACCTGCAAGGTGCAAGTCTATTCAATTTTGCAAATGTTGTACCAATAATTTTCGCCGACTAAAATCCGTATCTATACAGTTTGTATGGCGCATCTTTTGAAACTAATATTCGAAAGCCTAGGGGGCATGCGTATAGTTGCATAATTTATGTTCGTTTTAGTGGTCGTCAGTATTGTACACCTGTAACATTTATTATATTGGCTAAGGAAACATATAGATGTTTTATTTGCAACGAAATTATGCGTTTGATTTAGTGAATCTAACATTTGAGCCCCGGGAGTTCTGCGAATTTTATATCATATTCAACTGATAATTCTGTGAATATCTTCTTGAATTTTGAAGCAGGAAGCTTTCCAGTTTTATTTGTTGGATGGGTAGCCACATCAACCAATTTGTAGTTTTCGGGCATAGCTGTAACTCCTTAGTACTTCATGTTCAGACGCCCTTTGATAGCACAATAGTTTCGTTAGAAAGGATGAAAAATGAAAAGGGGAAAATATGAAAAAGGGGAAGTAATGCAAAAAATGCAAGCAGGGGAAAAATGCAAAAAACTACTTTTAGCATACGAAATAACGTTTTTTTCTCCAAGCGTGTCGTTAATTCAACTTCGGGAGCGATATGTCTTGAAACCATGTGTTGAAAAAGTGGAGGTTATTTTGATATATGACGGCTGTATACTAAAATCTGGCTGACAAATTCAGAAGCGTGATACAATTTACGAAACATATATAAATAACAGGTGGGTCCCTATAATACTCGGATAAGAATTTATTTATTTTGTGGGAGAAAATTTGCCGAAAACCAGGAAAGTAAGTAACTAGATTTCAGATCAAAACTTTGCAAAACAAAAAACAAGAACCAAGAGTGACATCTCCGAGCATCTCTCTGTTTGTCGCCGAATCAATCAACCGTGAGACTATTTGACAGTTGGAATTACTTTGGCAGAAATTGGCAGCAAAAAAAGATTGGGTTAATTCATGCAAGAAAAAAAGCGCTAAGATCAGCAAAAATTACGTAAATTTCGAGATACGTTAAAAATTGGGCACGCTGCTTATACAAAAGTGAGTTAGTGAGCAGTATATAAATGGACCTGGAGAAGGAAAGTTCATTCCAAACGGCCATCGAAGGCCCCGGACTTTTTTGCGAACTGAAGTATGTCCTTCAGCACATAATATTATAATTGAATATCATATTGGAATTGTTTTTTGCGGAATGATTAAAATTGAAAAATTTTTTATTTACATTGAAAATTTTATTTGACAAAGTGGTTTCGAAAGTATGCACTGATTCTCATCAGACACCAGCACACAGTGCATACTTGACTGATGTGACCACTTGCAGTTGGAAATTATTAGTTTTTATTTATGCTAGTTGTGACAAATTTTAACATCGCCGACTTATATCCATCGATATAATTTACTTGTTAACGAAAAACAATTTTAAATTGAGCCAGCAGGTAGCCCTCGTCACTCTCCGCCATAATCGGAAAAACGTTTTTTTTTCGCTCGCAAAAAACTCATGCACTTCATCCTCCGTCTTTCTCAAGAACAATTTTTTCACCATACACTCCAAAAAAAAAAAAAAACGTGCTGTAACGAACCATCTTACCAATTTGTTGAAACATTAAGTGAAGGCAAAGTCACCTTAATAAAGGACTTCCTCAATTTTCGGAGCTGCCATGAAGGATTTTCTTACTGCTCCACAACTACTACATACTTGAAACAACGATTTCAAAATACCTTAATAATTGCAATGGTTAGTTCAGCGGAAAAACGTATTACTTTAAATCAATTCGCGGCTAGAAAAGTGAACATGGGGGAAAAATAAAACTTCAGATTATACTTCATCAAGCTTATTTGGTAACTTCATTTGGTAACTTTCATAAACAAGTTTCATTTCATTACACCACATTTTTAGTTGTAACAAAAAATGGAATGCATTTTTAAAACTTCAATATTCCCGATTTCATTTTGGTTTACGAGAATAATAAGGTCAGGGTAGTGGTATACATAATGATGCTTCGGACGTAGTTTTGAAGAAGGTAAGCAAATCTTTCTGTACTATGTGTGGCTACTCTCATACTACAAATCTATGTAGTATGATAGTAGCAAAACTTTTTCGTGTGACAATTCTGACGCACAAATTAGGCGGTACATTTCGACCATAACAGAAAAAAAAATTTCCACATTGTGACGTCGTAATCAAAATCCAAAAAGAGTATTGTTAAGGGCAATAGAATCAAAGAATTTCAAACCTCACTTGCTGTTCCCAGTACCTTCTTTAAATTAACCTCTATAATAGGAAATGACAACGTCAAGTTGAATTGTTTTCTTATGTTGGCAAGTATCATGTTTAGATAATCTGATACCTTCAAACAAATTATGTGAAATACATGGAGATAATCCTGGCGTCCAGATATGATAATTAAACAAGAGTCAGATTTCACTCCGCTGACGTGTAAATCGTTTAACATCACAACATCATTTGCATGCTGCTGGTGATTCGCTATACTGCACATTTCTTCATCTATAGCTCGCAGTTTATGTTGAGTATGTAGGCAATATCTACAATAATACTTCGAGAAACTAAATTTTTCCATGGATCGTCTGCTTTGATGCGCTCCTAAATTATCACCAATAACTGCAAAAATACTTCCTTCCAAAATTGTTATAGAACTCGTGGGGTAAGTTTCAAGATATGTACCAAAGAAAAAAAAAAAGAATAAACTGTCAGAGCCATGGCTTGATAGGGACCTTAGGCATTTGCGAAATCGAAGGAACAAACTTTATAAGCGGATTAAAAACAATATTGACATTAGTTCGGCTATTCAGGAAGAATATAATGAAATCGCTAAGCAGTTTTTAACAAAGTCCCACGAGGCTTATGACAACTACATTAATACTACCGGTGAAAATATAATCCGCGACCCGAAAAAATTTTATGATTTTGCTAATGTGAAGCGAAAAACTACTGGTTATCCATCGTCGATGCTCTTTAATAGTATCACTTCTTCCTCTCCTAATGAGATTTTTGAATTATTTGCAGATAGTTTCCAGACTGTTTTTAATGCATCAGACCCACCAAACTCACACCCACTTAGATGTTTCACGTGATGAAATACATAAAGCTATTTCGGAACTCGACTGCAACAAAGACCCTGGGTCCGATCTCCTTCCTCCAACTTTCTTGCGCAAGTGTGTAGAGCAGCTTATAACTCCCTGGCATATTTTTTTCCACAGATCACTTTTGTCTGGAGTTTTCCCATCTTGTTGGAAACTTTCGTATGTCACACCCATCTTCGTATGTCATCAAAAATGGTGATAGACGCTGTATCGGAAATTATAGGGGCATTGCCATTTTATCATCAATTCCGAAACTTTTTGAAAAGATTTTCTACGATAAACTTTCCCCACTAGTTGACTCCCGTCTGGACAAGCAACAGCATGCTTTTAGAAAAGGTCGCTCAACTACCACGAATTTGACAGTCCTAATCTCGGACGTTCTGTGTAAAATGGAGAAAGGATACCAAATTGACGCAGTCTACACAGACTTCAGTAAAGCTTTTGACAGAGTTGACCACACTACCTTAATTTTAAAGCTTCAGAAATTCAGACTTGCCGGATCTTTGCATAGCTGGCTGACTTCCTACCTTCGCAATCGAACACAATTGGTAAAATTTCAAGGAATTTTATCGAAAAATATATCTGCTACCTCCGGTATACCACAAGGTAGCCGTCTTGGCCCACTTCTTTTTAATATATTTATTTCCGACCTATCTGTCGTCTTAGCAAATATACCTCATCATGCCGACGATCTCAAAGTCTATCACATCATTAAATCTAAATCCGATGCACTCTTACTCTAATCTAAACTTAATTCACTTGATCATTGGTGCAATGAAAATAAGCTCTCTCTCTCTCTCTCTCAACATTGCTAAGTGCCAGGTTACTAGTTTTTCCCGAAAATGCACGGTCTCACATAACACGTACTTCCTTGGAAATAATTTGCTAGCCCGAGTTGAAAACGTTGTTGACCTTGGTGTTATCTTGGATGAGAAACTCCGCTTCACCATGCACTATGATAAAATACTTTCCCGTGCAAACAAGCAGCTAGGGTTCATCAAAAGACGTTCCAAAGAATTTCGTAACCTGTGGGTCATAAGATCCTTATACATCTCACTTGTACGCCCCATTCTCGAGTATGCCTCTATCTGCTGGAATCCGGCTTTTGAAACCCACAGTAACAGACTCGAGTCCATACAAAAACAGTTCTTATACAATCCTTACGATTTTAATACCCTTCCTCTTTATGAGTTTCGATTGGGTCATCTAGACTTATTGACAGTTGCATCCAGAAGGAAGATGATTTCGGCCTGATTCACATTCGACGTTATTAGAGGCGTTATCAAAGTTGAATTCCTCAATAGTAAAATGGTATTAAATAATCCTGTAAGAAACACCAAGCCCTCTCGTTTACTTAAGAAATATCCACATTCCACTACTTACGCAGCTAATGAGCCGGTAAACAGATGCTGCAGAAAATTTAACAGCATAGGTTTTCTGCATTCCCCAACGATCTCCAAATTCTCCTTCAAATCCTCCCTTTTTCAAGCCATCCATAGCCCCTTATCTTAAGCTATATGACAATGTTCTATTTGTTTGTTATTTATCAGTTTTTATTGATTTATTTCTTAATTATTTAATTTATATAATTTTTCGTTTACACATATTTATTTCAAATATTTTCTTTGTATTGTTTATACCTTGTTTGGTTATTAAATAAAAATAAAAAAAATAAAATATAAAAAACCTCAATGCCTTCTTCTTCTAAAATTTTTAAGTCTTTGATAGCAGGGTCTAGTACCTAATTTGCAGCCATCTGTATATATATATTACACAATGTATGTCATTTTCGCCAAGATAACAGAAACTCTAAGCTCAATGTCTTTTCTGCACCCTGTAGCTATTATTTTGTAAGCACTCTCACCCAGTACGTAATTATTATCCTAACGCATCTTTGACCATCGATCAGAACTGAACAGTTTTTTATTTCCAACGCGGAATTTATCCTTAAAATAAGCTCTTGTTAGAAATTAAAGCTTTTGTTCGTTGGCATGTCGTCCTTTTTCTCCTGTTCTACTATCATGTATAAAGAAATGCATATTTTTAACGCCACGAGTTCCACAAAGACGTCGTATTTTTTGACCTCTGCCGTTTCTTAATGAACATTCTGAAACAAAAACCAAAATTTCCCACACCGTAATATCTGACAATTCTAATTGAAAATCATAAATTCACTATCATTATTTCAAAAAGAACCGAACATGACTTTTATTACTGTCGTTTCTATGCAAATCGTATCGAATTAATTCGCTTTCTTTCACATTTTTAATTTTTCTCCTGCTAATTCTCGTCAGTACCGATCCTACTCTCCCCTTAAGCCTCTCCACCGAATCATCACGCACCGCAGGCTAAGCCTATCTGCATAGATCAAAACAAAACTTCATCGCCCATTCAATAAAAACGTCTGATCAATCAAATATCGATTTGCATTTCAAACTAATTTCCAGCTCTGTAGAGTACTAATTAACATCATTATTCGATCGACAGTTCGACAGATGTGACATATGATCCGTAGCAGATTTTACATATTTTTTGCAATCAGAAAAAGCGAGCGACGATCGGAGCGGGGCAGTACGATATGCGACAATCTAAGCAAATATTCAATCAAAAGCATTCTAATTGTAATAAAATACATAAAAAAAGCATACTCGTCGGCTAAAATGTATAGATATGATCGAGTAGATTTTAGCTTGGGAAAAACTCGCAACGAACAAAAGCCTGGCAGAAAGATAAAATTTATGCATTTTCAAATTCAACATGGCGCGAAATATCTACATAAATCCATAGATTATGCACAGACTCGCTAGACTGCAAGCGTGTTTTATTATGTAGCAAATAGATATTGGCCGAGGCCAGGCGAGCCGAAGTCAGACGAGGCCGCCAACATGTGGACGGCATTTGACAGCTCGTCACGAATCGCCTGGGCTCGTGCCCAAAACCCATTCCGATCGGAAGTCGCACGAGCGCCTCTGACACCTGTCAAAGTCGCTTGTCTGGACCGTCCACACACTCGGCTCGCCTGGGCTCGGCCAATATCTATTTGGCACATTAGATGAATGCCGACGACGACGACTGCTATTCATGTCCAGCACAACGGGGAGTGTTGACATAATCGCTACCATTGAAATTGTAATTGTTTAAGAATAAAGTAGTTTTTTTTTCATCTACCAATTGTGTGTTTCCATACGATTAATCATTTTTTATTTTATTTTTCTGTTGAATCGAACATAGAATTTTTCGGTTATTTGCCTGACTTGATTAGAATTAATCGAATTAATGCAAATGGTGTGGTGCTGGATTTCGGATTTGGATATTCAAATTGAGTTGGCTGCGAGGCTAGTTAGCCTTTTTTGGAAAGCTCTTGGCAATTTGTTTCCGTCCAGAATAAGAGGAATGTAATTTATGAAATTAGCTACGATTTATAAATTATTTTCACGAACTTATGTCTTATAATGCGACATGAATCTAAATTAAACATACACTGTGGAACAGTTTCGGTTTTTTTTCTCGTTGCGATTCAACGGTATATTGGTTTTTATGAGAATCGACTGAAACGAATGCTTTTATTCGAAATTAATTTCGAACATGCCTATGAGAGCGTGTGAAATTAAAATTTATTTGTAGAATGTTTTACGAAATTTCAAGTTGATATGCCATTGCAGCTATTCGGTATAATGGTAGTGTATGTTTAAAAAGTGTAGTATGTTTAAAAAGCTAATATTTTAAAGATTTAGATATTTTCTTTGCCCTTGAAAGCGTTATTTTTTCATAATCCTATAAGAACCCTCCTATTAAAAGTTTTGGGTAATGGCTTGGTAATTTGGTCCATTCCCAATGTGTCATCTAGACAATCAATTTTTATTTTATTAAATCAATTAAACATGTAAAATCCTTCAAGCAATGAAAGCAATTTCAAATAGATAATAAAAATGTTATTAATCTAATTAAAAATAATTTTTTCACACCTTCAAGTAAAAGAAAGGAATGAAAGTATATATATGTACAAACGAAAGGAATATTGAAGTTAGCGCCTTGTCAACAGAGTCATTCTTAAAGAGATAAAATATCAGAGTAAAATTGTCCCACTACAGCTCATATCGGGTCTTTGCAACTGGAGATAGTGGAGACTTTTATTTTCATAATAGAAATTTTTATGACTGTGAAATGATTAGCCTCACGGCACAGTTTGCCTCTGATATGACTCAGGTAACATATTTACAGCTACTTTAGAGCCCGTTTAGGCGAGCGATGTTGTGCTTTGCCAGCACAGAGTTTGCTGGCCAATGCTGTTTGCAAGTTTTGACGAGCGATTTCTTGCTGTGCTAGCACACAGTTTTTTATGTTCGTAGCAATGCCTGAGCCTCAAATTATTTCTAAGAAAATATCAGAAAACCGCTGCCGTGCTCGATGGCCAACTATATCACTCGTGCTCGCTGTTCCGTTCCGTCCTTCACTTCTCTTTCCTAAAAGCTCGTGCTGGATCCAGCAAAAAACCGCTCGTCTAAACCGGCTCTTAGTTCACTCAAAGTTCGGTGCGCCGTGCTCCGTCCATACTTAGATTCGAACCAAGAACACTACATCCTAAATACAAGTGCCCAACACACTAGGCTAAACAAGGTTGATTATAAACAGATACTGGGGCGAAACAGCCTTCAAAAATTTAGTGGAAAAAAATTAAACCAGGTTTAACCTATCGACGTTTAAGAAATGAAGAGGGGGGCTAGGCAATATTGAATTTGTACGACACGAAACGAGAAAGCATACGCTTACGTGGTAAGAAGGAGTACTGATGTGCTGAAAAACGCCAAACAGTTTGCAAAAAACGTTTGGTTGCAAAAAGCGAACGAACAGTTTTTCCAAATAGCGACAAACAGTTTTTCTAAAATGCATATTTTCTCTACAAAGAACAGCATTTCAGAAAAGAACCGTTTTTTGCAACGAATAATTTTTCCAAAACCAATCGTTTTCTAAAACGAATCGTTTTCCTAAAACGAACAATTTTTCTAAAAGGAATAGTTTTTCTAAAACCAATCATTTTTCTAAAACAAACCATTTTTCTACAATGAATAATTTTTCTACAACGAATAATTTTTCTACAACGAGTAGTTTTCCTAAAACGAACCGTTTTTCTACAACGAATAGTTTTTCGAAAACCAATCGTTTTTCTAAAACGAACCGTTTTTCTATAACGAATAATTTTTCTACAACGAATAGTTTTTCTACAACGAATAGTTTTCCTAAAAGACCCCGTTTTTCTACAACGAATAGTTTTTCGAAAGCCAAATGTTTTTCTAAAACGGACCATTTTTCTACAACGAATAGTTTTTCTAAAACCAATCGTTTTTATAAAACGAATCGTTTTTCGCTTTTCTAAAACGACTCGTTTTTCGTTTTTTTAAAACGATTCGTTTTTCTAAAACGAATCGTTTTTCGTTTTGCTAAAACGAACTGTTTGGCAGTGGAAAACTGTTTAGCTGCGGAAAACAGATTTTCAGAGGCAAACTATAGGTTCGTATTTTTTTATCTCGATCAAGAGCTGGTTATGGTAGGTAGCATTGAAAACAACAACAGTTGCTGTTGTTTTGAATGCTGCTTACCAGAACCAGCTCTTGATGGCATCCGACCATGTATGTTGATTCTTTACGACTATGTGTACTGATTGATGTATGATTATACGGTTGATCAAGTAGATAATATATTGGAAAATTGGGACAATACAATTATCAATTCAGTTTGAAAGCGCTTAGTGCTGGCAATGAATGTTTACGATACGATGGTGGAAGACATAATATATACTATATATATATATATATATATATATATATATATATATATATATATATATATATATATATATATATATATACATAATATATATATATATAAATATATATATATATATATATATATATATATATAATATATATATATATATATATATATATATATATATATATATATATATATATATATTATATATATATATATATATATATATATATATATATAAGAAAAATATAATACGTAAAAATTCATTGCACTGAATTAATTGGAGTTTATTATTCAAATTATAACGATGTTTCTGAATTTCAAATATTTATTTTGTCGCATAGCATAACATTTTTTCTTGGCGCTCACACACTGTTTTTTAAAGAGCTTTAAAAAACAGTTGTTTTTTTTAAAAAAAAACCGTTCGTTTTTGTTTTTTGAAAACAACAGAAACGCCCATCACTAATAAGGAGACGACACTTGGGTGCAATATTAACAAATGCAATGAACTACAATAGCGAACAAACGAACGCACGAGCATATATGTATGTAAGGAGTAGCATGAACTACAATAGAAAGAAACCTGCAGCTTTAAGTAAAACACATCCAATTTAAAAACACATCCAATTTAAATCAAACAGAACATTAGGATCTTCATATTGTTCCACCTGAACTACTATACCACTTGCCAAAAAATATGAGGCCAGTCCATAAGTCCCCGCATTTTTTACGGTAATTTTAAGTACATAAAAAACACAATTAATTTTAATATCAATTGATTATATACATATTTTCCTTTATTATCTACCATCCCGTCCCACCTTTGTGGTAAATGTTCAATTTCAGCTTAATAAAATTTCTTATCTTTTAAATGAAAAAAATTAGCTAGGCTGATTTCGACATCATCTTTGTTTTGAACTACTTTTTCACCTAAAAGCGACTAAACAAATGAAAACCGTTAGGAGCAATGTGTGGAAAATATGGCTGCATGAGGCGTAATTTCCCAGTCGAATTGCTTCCATTTTTCCAGGGAGACTTTGCAGTACGCGTCCGGACGTTATCGTGATGATAAAAACCTCCTTCCTGTTCATTAAACAAGAGCGTTTCTAATCAATTCTGCATTCAAAGTACTGAGTTGACGACACTGCACATCCACTCTGATAGTTTCATTAGGATCCGGGAATTCTAAACATACAACTCCTGATATATCCCACAAAACAGATAGAAAAAGTATTTTTCGCAGGACAGTTATAGACTATGCACCTTTCGTCACCAATTACAATACGATTGGGAAAAGGTTCCGTTTCATTATGACATAGCACATGGGAACAAATGTTCACTCTTTGCTGGAGATTTGATGTTGGTAACTGATGTGGGACTCATTTTCCAAGCTTAGATACTTTTTCTATCTGCACCAAATGCCGATGAATTGTTCCACGCGGAAACTTTAGACGCTCTGCATTCATATCCATGATGAAAGTTGGTTCTGTCTCCTCCAGGTTTTTTCTAGCGCCGTGTCATCAAATTCAGTGGGACGTCCTAAGCGAGATGCATCTTCTGCTGTAGTGCATCCACCCTGAAATTTTCTAAATCACTCCAATACAGTTTTTACACTAATAGCGTTTTCATCATAAACCATATTTATTTCTGCTGCTGCTGCTGTAGCATTTTTTAATAAGTAAAAAAAGTAAAGCAATTAAAAAAAACTCAAGCGCACCTGAACCGTTAGAAACACTAATGTTCGAAGAACAATAGAAGTATCGTGCAGATTTTGAGTGCATATTCTACCACACGTGCTTCAACCTGTTTCGAGTACCAAATCACTTTGATCTTAACAATGCATTTATACTCATAGGGTGGAAAGGATTTCAGTAATTTCAAGGTTCAGGAAAGCCGAACACTGCAAAACTTTGACAGCAGCATAAAATAAACTGCTTAGTGCTTACAACACTTTACCAGCACTGCAACTAAGAGTCTCTCACAATTTCCTCACGTCAAAATCAATTAACTCTATCGATTTCGATTTTAGCCGATGATTTCGTCGAAAGTTACGAGATAGAAAAAACGAAAGATGTTTGGAACCAAAAAATTTCTAGAACTTAAAAATTTTTAAATAATTGGTAACTTATTTTCATTGTAAATATTTGCGATATGAATACATAATGTAAGCATTTATTGGCACGAAAATAGCAAAAAACGCCTCGCTAGCATCAAAGCCATAAATATATCACTCCAGCCTCACATTGAAATCAACCTACTCTGCGAATTTCTTTCTGATCCGATGGCTGCATTGGAAGTTATAGGGGTACAAAGAAATTTAGGGTTACCAGTCGCAAAAATTTTCAAATGTTCGAAAACTTAATATTTGTTGTTTATTGTCACTACAAGATCATCACAGTTTGAAAATTTTACGATAAAATCGCTTAATAAAGATCTTGCAAATATATGCGAAACCAACAATAGTTGGGGTCCCTATCATGGTTTTGTAATCAGATTCCTTCTGAATAATGCCTATAAAAAATCATATGCAATTCGTTTTGATTTCATGACTGCACTGGAAGTTATAGGGAAAAAAGCTTTATTTTCCTGAGCAAATTTTCAAAACACAAAACACCAAAATTACCATAGCTGGCAGCACCAACCGAATTTTTCAACCATGAAAATCTGGTAACTGAATCAGAATTCATAGGGCAAAAAGCAGTTACTTTTCTTTATAATTTTTCAAGATGGCACCACTGGCACAGAGTTGCCCACATTTCCAAATCACTTCTATCAGACTTGATCCTACTCAATACCAATACATTCCGCGAATTTCAACTGCATCTGATAATTGGGTCGCGAGTTCTCGTGAACAGAAGTTTTTGATGCTTCAAAATAGATAAATTAGAGGAGGGTTACCGTTCTCGTCCGATGATACATTTCAAAAGTTTTTCTTTGGTTGTCTAGACAAAGCATAAGATTTTTATATGAGTTGGTTTTGACTGTGAAAAACGAAAACTTTTCAGAAGAGTTGATGGTTTCAAGGTTTTGACTTTCAATGCCTGCCGTAGCTGCAGAGTTGCCAACACGTTCATAAAAAAACTACACGAGTTTACAACTTAGTAACAAAAATATGCCATTTAAATTTCATAATGATCTAATAATTGGTCAAAATTTATCGCAATCCAAAAACTTTCAATCCAATCTCATTTTAGGCGCCTACCGCACACATAAGGTTAAAAATGTAAAAAAATTATCATATTCACATTGAAAACACGTTCATAATTCATTCCAGAAACGTTATTTTTGCGAAAGTTATTTGTTGACAGAAAAATAAGTATATTTAAAATATCACTAAAATGGCCGCCGGCGCAAAAAGGTTAAATATTATTAGCTTTTTGTGAGACCTGGCACTATTTTGCATATACATCAATGCATCCTGAAAATTTCAGTTCAATCGGATGGCGCATTTCTGAGTTTTCTGAATTTTTGGCCAAAGTGATTTTAATACTATTACTATTTTAACAATTCGAACATTAGTACAAACTGACCTTGTCACCTCTTTCTGTTATCAATCCAAAATAACGCTTATATCATTACACCTTATGGTAAAAGATTACTAAATTTCATGCAGTCAAATCTGAATTGAAAATAGTTGCCCGGGCCTTTTTTGTCCTGTACGAATTCACGTCCAACTTTATCTACTTTATGTCATTCGACTACAACAGGAATATTTAGCGATTTACCCTTAAAAATCACAAAACAGGTAGTTGATATTAAGAAACCGATTTTTCATTTGGAAGCTAGACATATTCAATTTCTTGACAGATTTTTGTGAATATTCGGAGGGCAGTCTGTCTTTTTGGCCATAATGCTGGCATACCCACCGAAATCATCAGTCTGAAATTCGATTCTGCTGCTCGTAAAATGTTTTGCTACACAGTTAACCTGTCTAAGTATTTTCAAAAGTCTACATTCATCATGAAAATGTATACTTTTGTCAACACCTCTACTCATACCAACTTAAAAATTCTAGTTTTCTTCAATCCATACTAAGCCCCTCACTATAAAATAGCCTCGAAGCGTGACAAAAGTCATAACTTATCATCATTATCATAATTCTTCGCCTTTTATGTCAATTTCAATTGAACCTTAGTGCTAACTACTCAATCACAGCAAATCTCCCGATTTATTAATAAAATTCTCGATAGTGACCACACAGGCCACCACATCTTAATAAATTCTCTCTAAATAATTGATTGTATTTGATAAGATTTGCTTGAACAGAACAGACAAAGCTCGTGTTGAACATTAATTGTTTCCATGATTTTTTTCGGAGTGATTTTTTTTTGGGTATTAATTTATTACATACTAATATCAAATTCATCGATAATAGCCCGCAGTAGGTTGATGATAATGTGAAGTGTTAAAAGTACATAGTTGTATTGAAAAGAGAAGCACACACAGAGCAATGTACTTTAGAGTTTTGAAAATTTTTCAGCTTTTTATTTTAGTTTCCATCAAAGTTAAATAAACAACAGCAATGCGGTGATAGTGCCAGCACTTAGAGCAAAGAAAAAATCTGTTATTATTTTCAATAAATCATTAGTGTGAGATATGCTGAGCTATAGTGGTGTTCTGAATGCAATTCACTATTATCCGAGCTTATGAATGCCATTCGATATAATATATGAGAAGTATATACAGATGGAGGCAGAAGTCAGTAGTTAGTGGGCAGTTTTGTTATTGAATATTGAAAGCTACTCTTCACAGACAGCTGTGCTGCTGCTTGCCTGCATCTAGTTCTGTGTATTTTATTTTTAAATTTCGATTTTATTTATTGTTTAGCGCTGACCCCGTGCATGATTGGCTTGAGGTTGAGGTTTTTCCGATATTTTAGTTTTGAATTGGGGACACGTGTTCGAAATTATCTTTGGGCGGGTGGTTGATAGTTTCAGGGAGAGTTATTTATTTATGTTTTTAAAATTTTTTCTAAAAAAATACAGGCCAGTGCACAAAGTGGATGATGCAGCTAGCTTTTAAAATCAAATTTTCAACTGAAATTTGAAGTAAAAAACTGTTAAGAACCAGCAGATCTACAGCAAATCAGACCTATATTGAGTCTGCTGGCTCTTAACAGTTTTTTACTCAAAGTTTCAGTTAAAAATTTGGTTTTAAAAGCTAACTGCATCATCCACTTTGTGCACTGGCCGGTATCTTCTTAGCGAAATTTTTAAAAACATTTCTATACCTCCCACAAAAACCAATATGAATATCCAGCATTAATTTATCTAATTCTTTCATTCACTCAGCCCACCTTGCAGATAACTGCCTGTCAGGATTTCCCCAATCACCAATCAATTATGGACCGCTTTCATTTATCTTCAGAGCAATTTTTTGACAGATTCCAACACCCTTTACTACGCATGTCATCCAACAGGCTAAATTCTACCTAGTCACTAGCTAACTAGCAGGGGCCACCATATTGCCAGTTCGCCTGAAGCCAAAAAAACAAAGACAAAACAAAACACAAAACAACAACCACGACACAAAACTGTTTAAATTAATTACCAACTATTGAATAGTCGTAGATCTATAGTCGAAATAATTTATCTAATTCAACAAAAGTACGAAACGTGTGTTTAAGTCTTTAGTTTTGCTATTCGTTTGATGCGGCTAATGCTGGCTGAGATGTTGATGACGATGATGATGACAGGTAGAGGTAGCAATTTGCTTCATGAATGCCACAACACAATTGTTGTTCGATTCGAAGTGAATGATGCGAAGAGTGCGTTGTTAGTTCGTCAATACATCATCTTTTGATGAAATATCAATGGAATTATCAAACATAGTTGGTTGTGCATTTGAATGTATTTTTTTTTTTTGTTGGATTTGGTAGAGAGGGTTGTTTGATGTTGTGTAGAAGATTTTCTGTCGTTTTACTGTTGTATATAGTAGCCAAAAGAGATAACAGCTCTCTTATACAAACAATTAATATGTGTAACATTAGATACTCATGTTGTATGATTTTTCGTAATGGTTCTATTGTGCTGTTAATTATTTTTAGTTTTCATGATAAAGTTTTATCTTGTTTCTTAAAAAAATTGTTAACGTTTTGATTTTATTTGTATTAACTTTCCTAACATATTTTAAATGAATGCTATTTATATTTATTTTAATTTGTTTGTGTTTTTAATATTGCAAAATTCATTTATCAATATTTACACAATTACACACAATAATATTTTTTCGAAAAATCATAATCAGTTCCAAGTTAATGTTTCAAAAAAAAAAAAAAATCTTTGAAAAATTTGGGTGATACGGAAGCAATGTTGCCAGCCAGAGAAAAAAATTCCCCTAGATTTCAGTGAAAAATTCCCTAGATTTTTATCGATGTTTTGCGGTATTTGCATTTAGTTACCATGTATATTTAGATAAGCATACAAAAGTGGTTAGTTGTCAAATCAAATTTCTGATGATTGCAGATTCACCCAAAATATAAACACATATCTTCTGGTTACGTATGCATAGCTTAACGGGACTTGCATAAAAGCAATCATTTGTCTTCGAGCCGCTGTCCGAAAATCTCCATACTCTAATAAGTATAATCACAAATCTTAAAACCAGGACTTCGAGCATATCTAGTTAATATGGTAAATATGCAGCTGCAGATTTAGTAAATATGCAGTGGTATTCCCGGCGATTGTAAAATTTCCCTAGATTTAGAGAAAAATTCCATAGATCTAGCGAAAAAATGCCTAGATTGGCATCTCTGCAGGGAAATGTTTACAGGATTTGACGGTCGGTTCCTAAGATGATAACAACTAAGCGATTTTCAACTACACAGATTCGATTAATGATCTGTCAATAATTCAATTTGATTTTTCGGCTGCCTAGCATGCGAATTGAATAAGTAAAAAATTTCGCTGTCAATAAACAGTCATCATTTATGTAATCGAATAATTTTTCATAAATATTAGTTGAATGCGAACTTTCGCCCCTATATATACATGCCAGTCAGCATGACATGTAGCACGCGACCTGATTGGCCGACGTGGTCACACCAGGCGACTATGCAAACACCAGGCGACTAAGCAAACGGGATAGAGGCAAGTGGTGCGACCGTAACTGCGAGGACGAGTACGCCAACTAAGAGATTATCTGACGTCGAATGCTAATATTCGAAATAAATACTCAAGTCAAATGCCATCGAATTGTTCCAATATTATTGTATTGTATCAAGCATTGAAATCAAGTTCTTAGAAAACTTTTTTCAAAAATGTTATTTTTTATACTCTTCTATTTTATATTTTTTATACGATCTGTCATCGATCTGATATGAGAATTTATAATTTTTAATAAAAGTGAATTCTTTTCATATGCTGCACTCATATTTTGTAAAAAAAAATATTCTCATTTTCATGTACTTGCTATATATATTTTAATATTGACCCTAACAAATTCCGCATTAAACGCTATTTTTATGTCATTGTCGGTATTATGAGAAGTTTACATAAACGCTTCATCACTTGATACTTGCAGCATTCACACCTACCTCTACATCTACATTCAAGTTATACACGTTACCTATTCGATTAATTCTAAAATGCAAAACGCATTAGTTCTGTGACTGTGTTATGCATGTGTAATAAAAAAAAACATAGTAAAAATCATGCAAGATCAATAATTTACGATCGTGCATGATGTGACCTTTTGCATCTGTAACAAATCAGTGATTCGTCACATATGCAAAAAAAAAACACAACAATTACACGATCTTGGGATAGTGCACATTATGTGCACTACTTATGTAAAACGGAACAAACATTACATTGAAATGTTCGTATTAATGTCATGAAATTGCAATTCGTATTTTTATCGCATTGTCTAGACATTAAAGCTGAATGTAGTATAGCGTAGTGAAAATGAAGCATGAACCGATGATTTAAAGTTTTATTATTTTTATTGAGATTTGAGTAAATGTGTTGAATTGAAATAAGGCCATTGAATTTGTGTTTTTTTTTTGTTAAAATATAAATAGGTCAAATTCTAATTCAGCTAGGTTGTTGTATGTGATATTTTTTGGGCTCACTTAACAAGTAAACTAGTCGGACTCTTTCGTTTTACCTCGTATTAGATTTTTGACTACTTTTGCAGTCTGCTATTATGTTCAAAATAAAAATATTGAACAGGATCGGCCCTATGTGTCTGCCTTGGGTAGTCCAGAGAAAAATCTATTTTTTTTTTAGTGAGACAGCGTTGGAACTTTATTTGTTGTGTCCGATTACGAATGTAGCAATCCAACCGAATTTAGTAAATTTCCTGATCAGATCGCTGGTCGTAATGTGGGCTTCATGAAGCAAAAAAGGGGGCGAGAAGAGAAAATAAAATTGATACCTACTGCACGGATAATGTGAACTTTTTGAAAAGCACTGATAGAGTTAAATAGAGTAGAAAATAATAGAAAGAATTGTTTCATAGAACATAATTGTACACTTTCATTTTTTTGCAGTTATTCTGGCATGTAATGAGCTTTTACCAAAAGAACCCAAAGCACATGATCTGATCCTGAAGGCTTAGTCATGTGGATGATATGATACAGCCACAGTAATAGGTTCCGACTGGATCCATCCATAAAAATGTCAAGGCTGATATAGCCATATCGAACACCATCCGTCAACAACAAATAATTTAGGAATGAAGGGGGGGAGTTGATGAATGCTGCGAAATTTATAAGTTTACCCCAATCTCCACAAGTTACGCAGCTTACCAGTTTTCTTCCTTATTTTTATTTGCCATAAACTTGATTCTGATTTTATTGTCGCTAAAAAACCGATGTATATCCGATCCAAAATATTTTCTATACTCTCCAATTTTTCCGCGCTTCTAGAATCCTCAGCGTACCTTTCTATGACCCTTTTTGGAAACTTAAACTCGTTTGATGCCATCATGTATCCCCTCATTTTTCCCCTGACTTTATTAACTGCAACTATTATCACCTGATTTGCCCTAAAAATACGCAATTACAGAAACTTAGCAACGCTAAAAACATCACCTGTGAAACCAAAAAAGTGTATTGCCTTTTGAATGGTTGATTAGCTACAGCTTCAGTTATGGGTCTTTGTTTCTTCCAGCGCAAGTATCCGTGGTGCTGGCTGTGGTTAGGCTTACGTATGGGTAAGATAAATTTCGCAACGACTCAATGTAGGAATTCGAAGATAAGCTCAGTTCACTGGAAAACACTCTCCGTAACATCGACGGCCATGTCATAGTTGAGGGCGGCTTATAGTAAAAATGGTGACGAGGGTGAACCTGTTGGTGCTAAACACGGGTTCTACACCAGCATATTGAAGGGTCGACGTTGGCGAATCCATTTCCGTTGTCACCATGGCATCGGAAGAACTGGCGACCCATATGAGTGATTGGAGGGTGATGGAGGAATACACTGGTAGTGACCACAACTACATCACCTTTTACATCGCTGGGAGCAGACACAGGCAACATCGCTCATTCTGAAGAACGCTTGGTTGGAACTCAGACAGGCTAAACAGAAGTGAGATGGTAAGATCGATAAACCTAAGCCTGTACGAAGTGACTCGTGAAGCAGTCGAAACTACTGGATCTGCACTATCGGTCTGATTCCCAGAGCATGTGATGCTTCAATGACCCGACGGCAACCCTTCTGTGAAAGCATGCAGGGCTTACTGGTGGAATGATGAAATCGCGGAACTGCGATGCATCGAGCACAACGGGCCAGAAATAGGCCGTATGCTGCCAAGCTTTCTGTAGCCCACATGGTAGTAAAAAAGGAACTGGCCAAAGGCATCAAGAAGAGCACTCGCTACAAATGGCAAGCCCTTTGCGAGGAGGTCAATTTAGACCTGTGGGGTGAGGGGTACAAATTGGTTACCCGCAAACTTGGTTGCATGCGGTCTAGCGCTCCCAAGGATGTTGCAACTCTAGAACGCATCGTCGGCTCGCTGTTTCCGGCGCACCAGCCAAGAGCGGATGATAGCTTCATTGTTCGCTGATCGCCACGGTGCTGGGGATGAAAAGCAGGAAAATCCCAGGCCCTGATGGAGTGCCAGTCGAAACACTTGAAGTTGTAATGGAGAGCCAACGACGGCTACTATTGGATTTATATAATTCATGTTTAGTGGCGGGGATCTTCCCATTGCGATGGAAAGTTGCTTGTCGATAAAGAAAAGAAAGTTTCGGACAATCTGCCCGCTTATCATCCGCTTTTCATGCTAGACACGGCGGGAGAGCTTCTCGAGCGGTTGCTAAAGCAACTTCTAATGTCAGCAATTAGATAAGCCAGTGATCTGTCTGACAGGCAGCATGACTTTCGAAAGGGGTATTCAAATGGTGATGCCATTTTAGCGGTGGTAAGAACGGAGGAGGCATGCCAAACCGCCCGACTGGTTGTTTTGCTGGTGACGCCAGATGTTTAAAATGCCTTTAATTCGGTGAGGCAAACAGATGTGCTTTGGGTTTTCGAGCATAGCTCTCGCGTTCCTGACTACCTGTTGGTCATGATGCGGCTTGTCTCATCAGTAGTAGCACAGAGGTATATCCTCGGATCTGGCACCTGGAATATCGTTTACGATGGACTACTGCGCTTGAAAATTCCAACTGATGTGTTTCTTGTGGGCTAGTTTGCCCAATTCAAAACTAATCAAGCCATGAGGTGGGTGGAACGGTGAATGACCGACCATGGTCTACAGCTGGCTACCGTTATGCTGACAAAACGGAGGATACCGAGTGTCATTCCGATGACAGTGGGCTCTGTAGAGTAGTAACTAACGCCAGTAACTATCGTAAAAGCGGGAGCAATTCTGGAAGATCTGCCTGCGCGAGAGCGCAAAGAAGGGTACATCACACGCTCTGAACCAAACAGAAGATGAACTCTAGCGCACGCACGTTCGCGAACACTCCAACTTTGGCAGCAACGTTAGAGTGCAAGCAACAAAGGTCGGTAGACGGCGAGACTTATAGGTTTTTTGAGCCTTTGGGTCAGCCGTGGTCACGGAGAGGTAAACTTTTACATGTGTCAATCTTTAACGGAGCATGGTGACTTCAGAAAGTATCTTAACAGAATGGGCAAGTTGAGTACGCCGTACTGTTGATACTGTATAAATCAGTACGATGATTTTGACCATACATTCTTTACGTGCAATCGGTTCGCAAGTTTAAGGAGTAGCCTCGATTCCACGATTGGCATGGTCACGCCAGAGTCGATTGTGGAAACATTTTTGCATAACGAAGATAATTGGCGCACAGTCTCAATATATGTTGAGAAAATACTGCCAACAAAGTAAGAGGAGAGTTGCTTTATCGACTCACCAGCTGTGGAAAATTCTGAAGTAAATAGGCACCGATAGGTGAGCAAGCACGACCGGGATGCTAAAGCGGATTCCGACCAGGACCTTCGTGGCATGTAGATGAAATTTTTCTAGTAAGTAAAATTCTTACATAACCCGTAGTTTATTGACCCGGGTATCTTTTGCATATTTTTTTTTTACCATCTGCAATGAAAGAAAAAACTTATTGGTCAGCAAATGGTGCTGTCTATCGAAGGGTATACAGTGCTATATTTTATTAGGAATGCAGTAAAAAGTTTTTCCCTACTCTTAGTTCATCACATCAATGTTATATCTACAAAATGTTTTTTTTATTCAAAATAAAATTGAACCAACAAATTATACGTGAAAGTTTCTCTCACTTTCTATACATACCATACTCCTTAATAATTAAATCCATATCTACGTGCTAGATCATATCCGCGACAACTCTACAACTTATTATGTTTGTCCGGAAAATCTTCTTGCCATTTCAATTTCAATTTTCCGCGATATCGTTGCATAGAATCCTGCACCCATATAAATCCATCTCCATGGAAAATAAATTTTCGATGCAACAACAACAGCAAAAATGCGAAACCACGAAACACCAGCATCCATCGATCCATCCATGTCGTATCTGAATTCCCATCACAGCCTTAGCATCTAAGCATCTTCCACAATTCTTTCGACGAATCCCCGTCCTTATCGATGGCAAAATGGAGGGCTGCCTGAATACGAAATGCCGCCCTCGAGTAGCCACTGCAAAACATGACATACTAGCATGAAATCTCTTCGATACGATTCCTTCTTTCATTTCAAATAAGTTCTCGGTGAATGGCTGTATGTACATATCTATGTGGAATCAAGATGTTGCCTTTGCCTACCCACTATGACTGTGTTTTTTTTTACTTTGGAGCTTCAAGAACGAAAGCATCTATCGACCCTTGTACAGGTACATATGCTAGAATAGAACTCTCGAACGCCTTCTGCTTGGGTTCCTTCCGCCATCTATAAATCTCATCATACCGTATTCATTCAGGCGAGACGAGATATGAGATGCTACAAATGCAGGAAGTACGCCAAAAGATACCGAGCAAGCAGTGGAGCAGTCAGTCGCAGAAGCGAGTGAGTGCCTCGACTCGACCTGATGCGATGTTGCACAAAGATACCTTCATCTATTTCAGTCACGTTCGTGAGAATCGTATTGAATTCACCTGGGCCCGGACAGCCGCCTGCAAACTATGAGGAATTGACAATATGAAAGGATGGAAGGCTGACTGGTTTTCTTTGCTTGTTTGTGGACGACTTGTTCGTGCTCGTTTTGCTCTCGTCATGCTGCTCCATTCTTCGCTGCAATAGTTCGCTGGCAATAATAATGAAACATCAACAATGGAATATTGTAAGACAAAGATCATGAACTCCCGAAGTCGAAGCCCGGGTCGATACGGTCGGGTTTTGGTTGATTTCAAGGAGTCGCTAGCATTCCGCGTTCGATATGGCTGCGATTTGCTTTGCCTGCTGCGCTTAAACTTTGCTGGGTCCAAGTGCGCAAGATGGCTCGATAAAGATAAATGAAGAAGTTGGAGCTCAGTAGGTTCGAGCATTAATTATACTACTTGTGAACTGAGCTGCCCGGCACTGCACTCTGCCCTGCCGTGGCAACAAGCCGGTCAGGCTCACTGCTACTCTGAAACTCTGGCAGACTTGTAGTACAGATTGGCGTGTAGGACTGACAAAAAATGCAAAGGTAATGTCCGTGAAACTTGAATAAAAGCGTCATCACCATCACACTGTGCTGCGCTCTAGGCTAGAGATGGATGCGGCTGCTGCTGAAAGGTAGGTATCATCTAATGACGCAAACCGCTGAGCGTGGCAAAACCATAGCGTAGCCGTAGCTGGTACTGATTGTTTCTGGTGGCCAATAAGTCTTACCGGCTGAGATATGGAAAGTGACTACTGCCACGTAAATCAATTCCAAATCGGTGATTGGATTCGAAGGAAATAGTTGAAACGAACTGTTGTTCGTATTCAGGTTCGTCGCTAGTATTCGAAATAGGCTAACAAGATTTCGAATCTCTGCACTTGACCTGCGAACCTGTGTGAGACCAGGTTAAATATTCAATTATGTAAATTTCCTGAAATTATCCAATCATTCTGGTCACACTGGTCGGACTGCTCTGTAATTCTGTCTTGAACCCAGCCAAGAAACTTCAACTGAACATTGAGTTTTTCGTCATGATCTCAACGAACTCCAATTCGGCACGGTCATCCGTATAATACCGGTCCGAATTACGAAAACGCTCTTCTTCGTTCTCTGATGACCCGAACTTACCACCGTTCATTAGGATTCTGGGTAGAACTTCGAACGCCTGTGAACATCAATGTATCCGTCGTTTGCAGCCCATATATGTGATATTCGGAAAGAACAGAGCAGAGACCAGTCCTCGCATCCGAATGTATTCAGTATATTATCAAAACTTCACAATTACAGGCCGCGAAACACACGTAAACTCAACAATGTAATTAATTAGCCAACATTCATTCGAATGTCGATGCTGTGTCGGTCCCCCGAAAAAACTCGCCTCGAAACGAGTCGAAAAAAATCGAAGATTTTTATGAAAAATTAAGACAAAATCGACGGGGAGTGCACCTCCTCCTTGAGAGACTGTGTAGCGTATAGCTGTATAGCACCCGTCGTAACGACGTAGGAATCGAAACGATTGCCTTAGATTTTTCGAACGGAGCTTGTGTTTGGGACCGAGGCCCGAAAAAAGCGCTCCGATCGATGAAAGATACAACCGATGCGTGATGTTGGCTGAGAACAATTCCAAAACCTGGTAAGCAATTTGTTATAGTTTGTCATCGTGTTATTAATTACATATCGTGGATAATTGCCGGGGCCCCGGTGTACTAATCTGTTTAGGATTAACTGGGCGCTAACGGTCATTACAGGAGGAATGTCTTTTTAATGATCACACGAGTTGTCGGTTTCTGGTGCATTTTCGATATGAATCTATCATCGGCTTTATGGATGATGGCTGTGGGATTGTGATGTAGACATGCGGGATGCAATTTGTAGCAACGCCGTTAGATGAATTTGGATTGGTAGTTGCTGGCTTGATGTTGCTTAATGACTTAATCGAAAGGACATTCGGGCATTTAGGCTTTGCGATCAACGATGAAAGGTGATTATCAAATCTGATGGATCAAAGCTATGTTCTGGGTCCTTTTTTTATTAGTTTCGACAATCTTGCTAGCGTTACAGCTGCTCAAATTATCTGAAATACTTTCCTTTAATCTTTTTTGAAGTATTCCTATCTAGGATTTTTTTGTTAAATCAAAATATGACAGTCTGGTCTCTCTCTTAAAAATCCAAATTTATTTTATTAACTATAATAAAAATTGCCCATTTTTTAGGTAGTTACTAGTAAAGTCAATAAATAATCGACATCATTTATTTCAATTTTGAGCTGGAAATGCTTTCCACATCAACTTCCTAACAATCCAAAGACTTTATTTTTTTATTTTTCAATGGAAATTTGAAAACTGGAACGCTATCGTTTATTTCAAGCCAAGATTCTATATTATTCAACAAAATTCATCTTCCTCTCTTTTTGCAGAGTATTAAGATCTTCTCTCTCATCATTTTACGCATCTGGTTTTTAATGATTTTTGGAAAAAAAATTTGCACATCTGGTATAAAGGTAGAATTAAGATGTAATTACTCCTTTGGCAACAGCGCGGATTTTAGAAGAAAAAAGACAATGTTGTTTGTACTTTTTACGAGAGTATTTTGAAAATGTTCAACTCTAGCTGCTAGTTTTTCAAATCAAACAAATATCCTTTTTTCAAATCTTGAGTTGCGATAGCTTCTGACAGGATTATAAAATTATTATGAGATTCACAGCACAAATTAATGTTTATAACATATTGACTTGTCTGAATTTTAATGAATGTGCGGGCAACTCTGTAGCTACAGTTAGCCTCTAAAAAATCCTTCAAATTATCGAGTTTCTTGAGATATATAAATTTTTTGATAAAAATATACATAGGATAGATAATTTTGATCATTTTTTAACCGAAAATTTTCAAAATACCTCATGCAACAAGAGTGGTAGTCCATCAATAAATTACAGAGTCTATCCGAAAAATATTGGGACAAAGAAGGGAGCTTTTTCGTGCGGGACGGGTGGTAATATGTCTTAATTCAGTAGCGTACGGGCAGGATTGCCAGATTGGGTATTTTTCCCCAAATTTGGGGGAAAATTTGAGCTCTGGGGTATTTTTGGAGGAATGATATTCATGGGTGATTTTTTCGGGGGAAACTCAGCGCACATAAGTTTGAGTTTTGAAGATTTTAAATTCAATGCCATTTTAAATTTAGTATTGACTTCGGTTTCAACTGAAATTTCATTCGGCTATAATTTACCTTGAAATTTAACCTTAGTGGTACTCAGATTACCATGTGCAAAATTTGCATTCGCTGTGAAAATGCAGATGACAGTAGCGATATGTCTCCCCTCATTTTGCGCCAATATAGCATATGCAGCGGATAAATGACATTTGATATCAATAAGCGTTTGCATTTGAACATTGAACTACACTCTAAAAAGTGGATCTATTATTAATACTTTGATAATAGGAAATATATTCATTTTTCCGTTTAAAATAACGAATCACAAATTTTTTTACATATCCAATGTGCATGTTTTTTGCTTTTACGTCATATCAGCTGAATAATAACAAGCTTTTTGTAAATTGAAGCAAAAAGAGTGTAATTTTACTAGTTTGCTATTCACCTTTGCGCCAAAGCCATAAAATTGCATCATTATTTAGGGTAAAATTACACCATTTGGTCGTAAAAAAATATTCTTTTTACGCACTTTTGTAAATTTACATCTTTAATAGTAGGAAACCAGTTTCCTACTATTATAAGGGTAAAATTCAACCAAAATTTTTTTGAGTGTAGGCCAGTGTTTTCGACACAACAGATTAAACAAAAATTCATTGAAAATTGAAATATTGGACATTTTATCGGTCTGTATTCAGTAGTCTCCGCGTTGTTCCATTGTCAATATTTTCACTTTAAAGAATTATTGGTTAATTGATACTTGTCAAAATTTATCTTCGCTCTGAGCTCAATAACAGCCTTTATGTGCATAATTCACAATGCTGTCTTGAGCCAAAAAAAGACAGATTATTTATCTGCAGTTTTCGCATTTAAAGCTGCAAATACACCATGCAATGGTTAAATAAACAATTGGATACTAGGTACCATGCTACGATTGTAATGCGTATGTGCACGTATGCAACTGACAAATCTGCATCGCACGGTCGTATAATGTCGAGCGAAAATCTTGCCAAAAGAGAAAATATTGATATTTACATATATATGTATAATATGCAAATCGCAAGTGAATTGTATCGTGTTCTCCATGCAACCATTGTGCTGAAACGGTTGCATCGTGTATTTGCTGCCTAACAGAAGTAACCCGGTGAAGGCTCTAGATTACACAATATAATATAATTGTAACACACTGGTGCAATAATTTTGTTTGTTAAATTTTATTCGTTGACCCTTCTTCGTTTTTTTTTTTAAAAGTGACATATGTGGGAGATTTCACCACTTTGGTGCAGAATTTCATTAGTGGCAGTTTTGCTACCCTGCAAACTGGTCGCAAGGCGCTTCAAAGCCTTTCCGTTGTTTAGTTCGATTTAAAACTGAGCCCCAGTCAAGGTGCCTCTTGATGCGCGATGAACCGTTTACCCGAGCAGTGAAGTTTTGCTTCAAACTTGGTAAAACCACTGGAGAAGCGCATGAAATGATTAAAAGTGATAATGGGGATGATCTTATAGGTCGATCAAGTGTTTTCGAGTTGCATAAGTTATATGGCGAGGAAAACGGTCAATGCTTAGGACGCCCTTAAACGATCAAATGTGACGAGAACTTTGGTAAAAGTGAAAAACCTTTTGAACTAAGACCGTAGATTGAGTGTGCAAATGATATTTGATCACTTGAGTTTGCTAAAATCATCTACGCACGAACTGGTAACCGAAAACTTTGGAATTAGAAAATTTTGGGCGAAATTGGTGTCGGAAGTTTTAACAGAAAGACAAACGTGTGGAGCTGTGTCAGGAACTCCTTGATTGTGTTCTTTGTGATCCAAACTGTCTAAAAAAATAGATTCCGGAGACGAGTCATGGATTTTTGAGTATGACCAAAGCGCCAAAGTTCTAAATGGCACACTTCGCCCCAAAAAAAAGCCCAAAATGAGCAAGTCGAATTCTAGATCTATATTTATTGTCTTTTTTTTTACTGTAAAAGAGTGGTTCATAAAGACTTTGTACTGCCTGGTCAAACTGTTACCTCATTTTACGAGACAGTGCTTAAAACACTGCGGAAACGAATTACCCCCATCTGTCCAGCAATCGCCGATTCCTGGATGCTCCACCATGACAATGCGCCGAGTCACACCGCTATTGCTGCCGTAGACCAGTTGTTTAAACACAGTATTTCAACGCTTCTCCCTACGTCACTCGCAGGCTACATTCTCTTCTCCAATTCAAACGAGTTATGAAAGAGCGATACCACAGCTCGGTCCACGCCATTCAAGAGGCCGTGACGAGTGTTATGAGTATCACAGAAATTGGAGAATTGTTTCAAAAATGACCGCTCATAAACGAAAAATGAAGCACATTCTGATAGACCCTCAATATCGAAAGAGATGTTTTCATTATTCAAGTTTGAATCCTGATGATACAAAATTTGCTTATCACAATCGTAAAACTTGCAGACTAGGTTAAAATTAGTACTGAATCCATTAATTCCATTTTAACTAAACAATTAGCCTTCAGCAGAACTAGCATTTTTCGGGGGATCGAGGGACTTCTTGGCGACTGTGAGCAGTGTTTCCATCTTTCTTAATACAATCGTTACTGTTGATGACTACTGTGTTAATGAATGCGTCTACGAAACCAAGGATGCCCATAAAACAAGGATGGTTCGTAACAATGTCAAAATCATGCCTACTTTTTTTTAAAATTCCACTACATCGTAATTGCCTTGGGCGCCTTTTATTTTTCGATATTCCCACTCAACTTGCACTTGAGTGCATTAACGGCATTAACATTTGCATAGTTTTGTCACAGAATTGCACTTTTTTCCTTTTCGAGGTTTTGTGCAATGATTTTTTACTCGGAATCTGTCGACGATTTTAAATTTGCTATTAGTCTAAAATTAAACAGGCTCTTATCTGTTTTCCCTCTTATCCTGTTCCTACATCACCGGAATCATTCATCTTTCGGTTTTTTTATATAGATTTTAGATTTTTGGACTCAATTAATACTAGCGTGAGATGCTCCTCGCGTTGAGACAACAGCGGCTTTTCCGTTAGATTTGAGTTTTAACCGCATTTTCGATTTAATTGTTAAGATTCGAACAATTTAAAATTTAGCCTGGCGTTTTATTTGTATACCTGCAATCAATTTGCACATAATTTATCAGAAAAGAAAAGCTCATTAGCTGGTAGAACACTGGCTTTTAGTGTGTGAGGTCTTTGGTTTGAATCCAGGTACGAACGAACGACAACGCACGCAAAATCATGAGCAAAGTGAGATTTAATATAAATCATTTGAGACTCGTGAAAATTTTGATTCCGGAAATAGAACGGAAATAGAACTCTTTCTACCAACTCCAGATTTATAACCACGATTTCAGAGTAGATATTTCAAATGAAAGAAGCGAATTCGCATTATTTTATTCGCGCGAAATTTTAACTCGTAACACTGTCCCTGCCATCCAAAATTCCTTCAACTATCCGAAACATTCCAACGCAATTGATCATTTTCCGTTTTCCTCCCTCTGTAATATCCAAATTATCGTAATTTCGGTTCATGGTATTTCAACTGAATTAGCTTCATGTAAATTTTTTCAAATATTTTTGTAGTTTTTTGTGCTGATGTGCACAACGATAACACAAAATTAATTTTATTTACTGTTTATCATAATAGAATTCGTTATAAAAATACTGTACTTTATATCTACTCAAATATAAATCTAAGTTATCCTGTTGTTAGATAAATGAGGTCCTAACACTGCAGGACTACATACTCCATTCAAAACTATCTACCTTACTACTGAAATCAACTCTTACTTTCCCCCATAAAATGCAATCCCTAAGGTATCGATTGACCTGAAAGCGACATCTATGATCCAAATTCGCATTAAACTCGTCGTATCTTAAACAAGAGTGGTATTTTGAATAAATTAAAAGAGTCAGTCATACTGAGCAACTCAGTTCTACAACTGGGACTAAAATCGGTCAATTAAATCTTATCACCTACCAGCCATCGGCCCTATTCGATTCGGTTCAGTTTTATTGACAAGTCGTTTCTATATCTCGAAGCCTTCCAACTGCCACTTCTATCTCCCGACCTGATCTCAAGAACAGTGGCATTCAACAATACGAGCAATATGAACAAAACAACAACAACAGCATCCTTCCGTCAGTTGTCCACGCCAAGCAACGATTGCCAGTTCTTTTGGTCCGTTCGAGATAAGCTGATTCTGCCAAGGACCTTTCCACTGAAACTGAAAACGACGGCTATCAGATTCCTGATAAGAAAATCCACCCTTTTTGGTGTAGACGCGACAGGGTCTGCAATTTTCACCGTTTCAAGCTATGACTGCTCTGATGCATTGCACTGAATTTGATAAAATCGTAAAAATACGGGGTTGCAGCCCTCTCCCACCCAGAGATGTGGTTCCTATGGAATATGTGTATGGTTACTTGCAAGGTTTTTTGAAAAGCATTTTATCAAAGAATAAACAGTCAGTCAAATGTCGCATTAAATGTTGCGTGAGAGAAGATAACGGTTAAAGCCATCGAACAGAATTTTCATACGTTGTGTGGCTAGATAAGCGTCGAGTTGGATTGGAGTTTCTGCAAAGTCAGGCATAGTTTAAGTACAAACCCACTTTTGTACATATTTATGCATTTGGGGGGGAGAGGGTATGAATATGCTTCTGATGACGATTTAGCTGACCTATCCAAGACGTCATGTGCGTAGTATTTTGTGAATTGAAGCGAATCTCAATTCCAAGGAGATGATTTTGCTCTTGAAATTTATTCAGGGCAGATGTATCCACATGAACATTTTCCTGCTGATTATCTCGCGTGCTGATCGCATACAGTAGCTGTTTGCCTCCGAGCATCCAAGCATCATCAGGCTGATTTTTAGCATGCTTTTTTCAGCACTTTTGTTTTGTAGATTGAAGGTCTCGACCACGTAGTGAATCTGGGGTCCAGACAGAAAATTTTGTAGTTTATTTTGAGTGGGAAGTAGTGTTAGTTCGTTTTGCAACGCAGGCGGAAATTAAGTCCCGAAAAATATATATTAGGCCAGAACTCAATAATGGGCATCGCAGAAGCAGACCAGGGATAAATTGTGCTCGGAGTTGTATTTTACCATCGAATCATATTGAACTGTTTTTCTGACAACAGTCTCTCCTGTGCTTTGCCACAAAAACTTAGTTGCACGCAACACTTATTCACAGCATTGTGTGATTTATCTTGTACTCCACATAAAATAACACTTTGCTGTTCCTGGCTGCAACGAATGGCACTGCTGCTCCGTATGCCCACGTTCATATCTCAGCAGCAACTTAGCATGCAGATCACACACAAGTCCAGTAACCAAAAGCTGCATATACGAATTTTTTTGACTAATAACAAACCCACTTGTGTCGAAATTTCGCAACTGGATAATAATAGTAGTATTTTCTGGTCCGCGGGTATGAAACTGATAATAGCCTGCCGTCCACCAGAATTCCTGCCTCTGTCGCTTCCGTTACTGAAACACCACCTCCGGGCTGGGGTGTGTATATTTAAACAATATAATGTGCGCTCTTTAGCGAAAATCGTCTGTTTAGTGGAAATATGTATTTTGCCTTGCGGGGGAAACAATTTGGTTTTTGTAAATTTCTGTACACTGCTAGCTATGCCATACGAATGTTCTGAGTCTGTCGGATGCTCTCCAGGAATCGATTAGCCACGAAGAAATAATACTATGAAATCGGTTGGATTTCTGCAGGCTATTAATTTTGCAGATAAACAATTTTAGCAGGAAATTGGAAAGAGAGCGAAGGAGTGAGGAGACTTGAAATTCGAGTGGAACCAAGCATGGTGTCGATGTTGTCAAAAAAGTATTAAATTAGATGGAAAAGTATTAAATAAGATGATGCGGATATGACACGACTGATGTCTGAATATATATTTAGATTTGGAGACCAAGATCGGAATTTTGAAATGGAGAAATTCAGCATTATTCATTCATTCAAAATTCAGATTTGTAGGGCCTACAAAGAGTGTTGGATAGCGAGCCATCAACGAGGCAAATAAAAAATAATGAGAGCGCCCCGGGAGCAGGGTTCCCTAGAAATGGCTGTAAAAGCCCTTCGACGGATGTTGGTAGGCCACTTTTCTAGCTCTACGCGGCTGGGCTGGGTCTTTAAACAATCGGGTGGATTTGCTCCCAGAAAAAGAAGACGCTCCATATTATTCACCTGTCATCAATTATTACTAGCCTCATTTGAACAAGGAAAAGGGAAAGGGGTTATTGTCCGTAAAGGACCATACGTAGCTCAAAGGCATAGGCTGCCAACCAGACCCAACCGAGACGTGTCAAATCACGTTGCTAGCTATCTGTAAAACAGGTACTGAATTTAAAGCAGAAAATCTATAAAGCTAGGAAACATGCCTCCATTTAGCAGGCCCGAGAAGAGGCGGACAGCTTCAGGGTCTTAATGTTTTTGAAGCCATGACCCCAGATGTTGGCGAGGTCACTCCTAAAAAAAGGAGAAGTGCCCGAAACCTTTGCCTATATAAAGAAATATAAGAATCGCCAATCAAATAAAGGACAGCCATGCCATCGTCAGCTCTGAAAATAAGAGAAACTATTACGGGCTTGCGCACAGTAAGAAGGCCAATGGTTTAAAGCTTTACAAACTCATGATTTATTCAATAATTTTGTAGAGATCGGATATACAAAGAAATAACAGCTACGAGGTTTCAGCACGAGTAGCACATTCAAAATGAATGATAATTCTCGTGAATAATATTCTAACGTGAACTATGAGCCTATCTTTATGCATGACATGAATTACTGATGTAGTTCAGGCTTCAATAACTATAAAAAAACCTTAAGGGTGAGGGATGCATGCATTACTATGGCATTCTGCTCAATATGTATAGTTATATATATATATATATATATATATATATATATATATATATATATATATATATATATATATATATATATATATATATGTATATATATATATATATATATATATATATATATATATGTATGTATGTATGTATATATGTATGTATGTATGTATATATATGTTCAATCTTATAAACTCAAGATATGTTCAACTATCTTGGTAGATTCAGACTTAAAAAAAATTGAATTTCGATATTTACATTTTTGCAAAGTAAAAAAATCGTCCAAAGAGTTAAGATATTGGAGACCTTGATTCACTAAATCATTTAGATTTCAATATCTTTTTTCTATAAATTACAATTAAATCGTCTGTATTATATTCTTTTATATTAAATTAATTAATTCATCAATAATGAGATCAAATATTCGTATTATTATTTTGAAATTTTTCGTTTAACAAAGTGCTTTTGGATTTTTTTCTTTATTATCTCCTAGTTCCATATCTGAACATCTTTAGGCGGAATAGATTTTTGATACGGTCGGCCGAATAAAATAAAGTTTTTAAAGGTTTCTCCTTTGCAAATAATACCTGCTTTTGAGAAAAAAATAATCTTACTAAACTGCTGCCTGCCTTCTTATTTTGTTAATCTGACATTATCTATCTGTTCGATTTAGCTGAGATATTTGTTGAAGCATCTTTCTTTTCGTTAGCTTTTTTAGTTTATATTTTCTTTTTATCACTATACTAAAATAGTCTGCTTTTTTTATTAGATTAAGCTGAGACATTCAGTTACATAATCTTAATCCGTAAAACTGACTGCATAGATGTGGCTGATGAGACTCTATGGTGCCATCTTCGAGAAACAAAAATAATGCGACCTATTTCTATTATTTCTCAAAGATGGCACTTTCGAGGAGCCGTCGATCTCTGATGTATCGATCCAATCCATACTAGGTTCAATCCATATTCATACAAGCTGTTCTGCTTCGTTTTCTCGTCGATATTTATGGACTATATTAGACCTACCTTTACTTAAATCACTACTGCTAAACTTCTTTCAGTCTCTTAATTTAATTGCCGAGTCATAGGAACTTCACATTTAACCCGGTGGCACAGCTAGTTCTCGTTCACCAGCAACTTCCTTCCCGATACCCGACTTCCACTATCAACTAATTGTCGAAGAGCTCCCGCTGGCGCGGCCACAAATCGACTCTTAATTGTCTGACCGGCTCTGGTCACCGTCTCAACTCGACTGACCACGAGGCTAGTGTGGAAATCGTTCACGAAGACAAGTCCTTACGGTACTTTGTCTACGTTTTCGAATTTTTCGAAGTTTCCCGGAGCTAACCGCAAAACCATAGCCTGAAGAAAAATACTTGGTAAGAGCCTCAGATCGTGAAAAAAACTGCAGCGATTTATTGCTAGAGGTACATGTGCTCGGCAGACACACCTTCATCATTGCCCAAAGTTGGAAATGATCAGGTAAATTGTCTAGCTGTAATTACGAACTAATTTCCGTGGCCAAGCAGTAATAGTAGGTAGTAATCACCCTGGTGTTCAATCTGCAAGGCAACGAAGGAAATCTGATTTTTGACCAGTTAAGAATATTCGAATTATGAGTCCAATATTTAGATGAACAGTTGAATTGTCGATCAGATGAATAAGAAACCAGTTAAAAGTACCATCAAACATCCAAGACACCAACCGTGCGATCCAAAGGCCCACAAACAACAAGTCCCCAGGACTCAATGGAGTACCCGCTAAGCTAATCATACGTCGGACTAACCAACTACAACGTACGTTGCTGGAAGAATAGGCTAGCAAATCTATATCTGACGATTTGCATTTAGAGCTGATATATTTGAAAGACAAGAAATTGGACATCACGTAGTCTTGGAATTATAAGGGTATCATGTTGCCCTGCTAAGCGGAATAGTCCGATTCGCTGAGAAAATAATGAGTCCAAATCAATGAGGCTTCACTTAAGGGGCATTTCACGTGAAGCGGACAACGAAAAAAAATCGAGGTTCTGGATTTCGTTCATATTGTGCATACTGGTACTTCTAGAAGATATGAATGTGGATGCACAAGTTTTTGTGTCTATGAGGTTTAGTTGCCGAGTTATGGGCTTCTGAATAACTGACGAAATTGATAAAAGGTTTTTTTGGAAGTGGATTCTGAAATTCAAAACAAACTCTAAAAAACATTAAACATAATGATTGGTATAGAAAATTAGCTGTTCTTTTTAATTTTGAAATTAGATTTGAAAAATAAATTTTTTTTCCTGTGTGGAACCGGAAGTGGACACTTTAACTCGTAATTTGAATAATTTGGACCAAGTTAATTTTGTTTATTTTTATAACAAAATAAAGCTTAAAGTATACTTATTTTATCATAAAAGTTTTAGAATGGGATGGCCAGTAGTTTAGGAGGTAGGTGAATTTCAATACAAAAAAGTCGCATGGGGCGTGGTACCGGGAGCTTGATTATGATAGCTAGTGAGTGTGAAAGCAAAATATTTGTATTAAAACTATTATATATAACTTGTATCACTTACATATATAATATAAAATATTAAAAAATGATAATGCTGATTTACTTAGTGAAAAAAAGGGTACTTGTGTTTAGACAAATGAAATTATTTCACAATTTTTACAATTTTACTCTCGTTTCTTAAACTAGTTCTTTTTTTTTAATAACTAGAGGTGTTTCTACGATCAGTTTTTTCCAGCAGATTCGACATAATTTATTTTCTGCTAATATTCTTGGAATTTTTCTTAGGTCTTTAGCCTTCCGATGAAAGTTCAAATCGAATGGATTGAAACATCGATATCCGAACGGAGACATAATACACATAATTAAGACTCTTTAACTTATCAACGAAAGTAATAGTCATTGCAAGCGTTGAACAGTAACTCGAAAAAAAACGGAAAATTTGAATTGGCTTGGCGTCAAATATATTAGATATGCGTCATATATTTTAATTAGGTTTTTATGGGAAAATAAAATCTTCTTCAAATAAGAGATGGCGCTACTAATCACATTTCAAATCAATTTTTGCTTTTGAGCCAACTAGCTGCCCTAAGCAAGCTCTCGGTACCACGCCCCATGCGACTTTTATGTATTGAAGTTCACCTACCTTCTAAACTACTGGCCATCCCATTCTAAAACTTTTATGATAAAATAAGTATACCTTAAGCTTTATTTTGTTATAAAAATAAACAAAATTAACCTGGTCCAAATTATTCAAATCACGAGTTAAAGTGTCTACTTCCGGTTCCACACAAGAAAAAAAATTTATTTTTCAAATTTAATTTCAACATTAAAAAGAACAGCTAATTTTCTATACCAATCAATATGTTTAATGTTTTTCAGAGTTTGTTTTGAATCTCAGAATCCGCTTCCAAAAAAGCCTTTTATCAATTTCGTCAATTATTCAGAAGCCCATAACTCGGCAACTAAACCTCATAGAAACAAAAACTTGTGCATCCACATTCATATCTTCTAGAAGTACCAGTATGCACAATATAAACGAAATCCAGAACCTCGATTTTTTTTCGTTGTCCGCTTCACGTGAAATGCCCCTTAAGGTAAATAAGTAACATATCAGACTTATTCGATGTGGTATTTCATGAAAAAGCTCTTAAAATACGACCTGTATCTTTTCATCGAATTTCAAATTTTACACGATCATTAGAGAACTCCATCTCCAAACTAAGATGGACACGACGTCGAAAACTAACACTTCGCAAAAATAACACGAAGGATTGGACACTAAAATGCATTCGTCTCAAAAATTTGGTTGAATACTGGTACAAGCTCGAAAAAAATCAAACTTGCAGCTGTGTAGGGTGAAAACTACAGACAAGAAAGTCCCCGCTCAGCTGTTGTCAAGCTACAAATCAATTTTGAGTTCATCAAAGCTGTCCTGCTCAATTTTGTCCAAGAAGTCCTACCCTTCAAGTCCCCATGTATTTATTGGAAAACTAAGTCCTTAGTCAGACTAGTGATATACTGCTGGTATTGATATCAGGGTATCAATGCCACGGTATCGATCACTTGGAAGGGTGATATATTGCTCCCACGTGGTACTGTGTGACATCACCTGTCAAATCGAGTGTAGATGCGCAATAAAAGCTGCGCTTCATTTTCATCCAGAGTGTAGTAGGTATCCTGCATGCATAATAAAACGATCCAGAGTAGCACACGAGTTGTTTTCTGTCAAACAGTTGTCATTTCAAAATTTGAACTGTCAAAAACCAACGCCGTTTTCAAATGTATGACTATTTGTCCTGGCTGCCAGGGTGACATGGAAATTTTTGAAAATTCCAACTATTCCAGTTGACATGACTTTTCAAAATACGTTCCACAGAGAGCACGAGTACGAACTCCACTGAATTCACAAGTGTTCGTACTCTGGATGTTGTTGTTGTTTCGTGTGCAAATCGATATCCTGCACTACTCTGGATGTAAAATAAAACGCACCTAAAATCAAAAGTGAAATCGTTGAAACTAGCTGTCACCCCAGTTTGGAGATGCAGTTTCAACTCCAAACTGGAGTGTCAGCTTTGCAGAGGAAACGCCTAAACAAATAACCGCTTCAGGTCCATCCCCGTGGTAAAATGTTTCCTCCAAGAGCTTTTTTTTATGTTACTGAAAAATTGCACAGTCCGGCATGTGTGAATAAAAGTAAATATAAAGTTAAGTTAAGTTTTGTACCCGAAGCATACAAAATATTGTTTAGGCGAAGAGTTCCATTTACCGGACAGTATCCATTTCGCTTTTTAGTTAAAGTATTTCAAAAAACACCTTTCACGTCATTCGAAAAAAGTTCAACTTGATAGTTAGCGAATTTGGGCATTTGATTCGACAAGACGCCAATTCACGGCCGTAATCGTTTACGCGCTGGGGTTATCAGCAGAATTCCGAGCCATTGTTAGTATCTTTAGACGGAAAACAGTTGGTAAATAATTTTGGAGGTTTGTCATTTCATTGCATATTTCCGCAAGAACATATGAATTTCTGCGATAATATCAGCAAAAACCATTCAGTTACGTTTGTCAATGAACTGTATTGGAAAGTTTGATTACTAACTCACCAGTGGCTGGAAATTGTATCAAAACGGCATAAATACCGCAAAACGGCATAAATACCGCGTATGTACCGTTTCGCCGAGCTGATATTAGCCTAGAACTGGGTGATACACTGTTAGTATGGACGATACCATGGTATCAATACTTGCAGTTTATCAGTAACCCATAACCCAGATTTGAGAAGAGTACCATCTGATCCTTCTCGGTCTGAAGATGGAGGATACCGTCGGTTATAAAAGATCAAACTATACCAACGAAATCGTAACTGCGAGGTCAATGATAAAATCAGGTTTCATGTGTGCGGCAGGCTGAGTGAGGAAACTCACGCATGAGTGAGGAAAAGAGAAGGCAGCTGAAAACCGATACGGATACGGATGTTTGAGGGCACATAACCTTTTTTTTCTATGATGATGCCAAGGCTCAAGGGATGCCCTATTATGCTATAGCACAGCCTTGGCGGAAGGAAATTTAAGGAAAGGGAGAAAGGAAGAGTTGAGTTTGTAGGAGATAGCGATGCACGGAGCACGATTCGCTTGAACAATTGTGGCTCATATTTGGGGGGAAAACAGTAGATGGTAGACTGTTCCATAATCGTATTGTCCTAGATAAGAAAGAATCGTGAAATTTGACGGTACGACTGGCACTGATCGAAGGATATGAGCGTGAGCGCGTTGGGAGGCTCGGGTGTTGCGCGTAGGAGGTGCTCTACAAGGAAGCAGACTTGATATTTCATCAGAGCAAAGACCATAATAATAGCGATAAAGAAGAGAAAGGCAACCTACATTACGTCGGTGCTCAAGGGATTCAATACGTGAGATAATAGTTTCATCGCCAATAAGCTTGAAAGCTTTGCGTTGGACTTTGTCTAGTTTCGCTAAAGCAGTGCGGCCTGCCCCAGCCCATATATGGGAGTTATACTCAAGTCTTGGGCTTACCAGAGTCTTGTAGATGTGCGCTATGTCTGATGGTGTAAAGTATTTCTCGCCTCTCTGAAGGAATCCTAAGCATTTCATGGCATTTTTCGCAATTTGAAAAATATGGCTGATCCAGCTTAGTTTGCTGGAGTTGTTAAATCCTAATAGGTTCAGCGAAGGTGATTCGGAAATACTCACACCATCAACGGAAATAGTGTGGCTTGTAGGAGGAGAGTAAGGCTTGAGCGAAATACGACAGCATTGGGTTTTGGACGCATTAAACATAACACGGTTTGCTGAGCCCCAAGCGGTAATGTTTAATAAGTCCCTGTTTAGCGATGTAAACATGCGATCTCTACTAACAGAAGTAGCATTTCCACGAGAGTCGGCTACTCTGTCAAAAGAGTATGCGAAGTCAACGGCAAAACTATGAATCGGATTGAAAGTGTAGGAAAGGAGGTCATTTATAAATAAAAGAAAAAGAGTTGGTGAAAGAACAGTACCTTGTGGAACCCCGATATTGGTGGTGTGGACACAAGATTTGTGTCCATCCAGAACAACTTGAAAGGAACGATCTATGAGGAAACTTTCAATCCACTTGACAAGGACGGGGTGAAGACCAAATGCACGAAGCTTGGTTAATAGGGCAGGGTGCCAGACTCTGACGAAGGCCTTCGAAATATCAAGAGAAACGACCATTGCTTCACCAAAATTATGGAGATAACGGTTCCATCTCTCAGTGAGAAATGTAAGTAAGTCCCCAGTGGAGCGCCCAGAAAGGAAACCATACTGGCGGTCGTTGATAAGATGGTTCAACTCCAGATATTTCATTAATTTTGAATTCACGAGCGATTCGAATACCTTAGACAGAACCGAAACGATTGCAATAGGTCGCAATGATTGTGACGGGCAGCGTCAGCCTATGACTTCGGGTCTAAATACATAGAAATGTGGTCGAAAGTTCTTCCCTAAGAGAAGCAGGCCCATATGGTATCTCAAACAAAGTTTCTTAGTCGGCTATCGCTCAATAATTAGGCCAAAGGATTTCACTTCAACAATTTAACAGAAAAAATAACAGAGTAACGTCTTTTCGTTGCTTAATTTAAACAAAAATTAGTATAAACCACACTTATATTTGAAAAAAAGATAGTGCTGAAAATAAACCCTGGTTATGTTTTTAGTTTAGTTGTAATTATTTAAATTTTGAGCCCCATGCGGGCACATAGCGTTCGAAAATAGGCAGACAATTTTCAAAATTTCGAATCGCGATAAGTGCACTACACTGAGCAATAACATCAATACAAAATTTACAGAAAATATTGATTGGCATAAAAATTACGCTTGTATGACTTTGTGATGAAAGAGCAAGAAACACTGTAGCTGCGGTAGGTTCGTAAACAGAAAACCTTCAAATCAACGACCCTTCTGAATATTTTTCGATTTACCTTTATGAGTAAATTATTTCGATGGATATAAGTCGGAGATGTTAAAATTTGTCACAACTAGCGTAAATAAAAATTAATGATTTCCAACTGCAAGTGGTCACATCAGTCAAGTATGCACTGTGTGCTGGTGTCTGATGAGAATCAGTGCATACTTTCGAAACCAAATCCCTCGCTGGTCCTTGTACAGTGTCCATGATTGATGCTGAATGCCGTGCATCTCTTAGGGAGATGTCGAGACATTCGGTTGTACAGTTGATTTGGGTACCTGGACATAGGGGTTTTCAGGGCAACTGTGAGGCCGATGAGCTAGCAAGGCTTGAAACCTTGTTGCCAGAGGTCTCCTGCTCCTTCTCAATAGGTATACCGATGACATCGGTCAAGCTGGCCATCAGGCAAAAATATCTCGAGGATGCTAGGAGGTCCTGGGCAAATGAATCATCCTGTGCAATAGCAAGGCAGTCCTGGGTATCCATGGACGCGCATCGCACCAGGCAGCTTTTAGGCTTAACTCGAAGTGCTCTACGCTGCACTGTTGGAGTTCTTACGGGCCACTGCCTCATAGGACGACATGCACAACGATTGGGAGTGCAGTTTAACGATTTCTGTCGGAGTTGTGGCTCTGAGGATGAAGAGGAGTCCGTCCTCTACCTCTTGTGTCACTGCCCGGCGCTGGCAAGGAGAAGGTTGGTGGCAATTGGTGCCCCCTTTCTCTCAAACCTGACTGAGTTGTCCCTGGTTAATCTAAAGGGGATAACGCGATTTGTTAAGGGAAGCAGATGGTTTCCCGAATTCAGTGAGTAGGAGAGAGTCACAAATCGTTGTGGCATCAAAACGGGTCTCTTTTGCGCCTATGTGTGCCGGTCCGCAGACCTCTGTGAACCGGCAGCAACTTTAACCTAACCTAACCTTCGAAACCACTTTGTCAAAATAAAATGTTCAATGCAAATAAAAAATTTTTCAATTTTAATCATCCCGCAAAAATAATTCCAAAATTACCAATGTTTGATAAATTTTCTGCAATGTCTACACAGTCAAATTAAAATTTTCAAATTTTCTCATTGCACAAAAACGGCAACCCTTCACCAAATTACCCATTTTGTAGTCTCCGAAATTTGTGTTTTTTTTTCAAAGCATTTATTGGTCTTTAATAGGACTACGTCAGACAGAAGTTATTAGAAAATTGAGATAGTGAGGACAGTACTGCCATATTGAAATATCTCACAAAAAATTAAAGATTTTTACTCTTTTTAAAATTTCAATGCAATCAATAGATTTTCACGAAATTTGCACACCCTAGGTTTGTAGAATTCCGGTTGAAAAATTAGCATAGAGGTGGCAGCTCTGATAATTTTTTTTGAAAACATTTTACTACATTCAATTTTCAAGTGATAATAATCTTGTAGTTAATAATAACCATCTTTTAGTGAAAGCTAACACCAAACATTTCAGGTTCGAACGTTTTCAAGTTGTCGCGGGCTATAACCTTAAAATTATCTCTACCTCTATAAAATTCAACGCAGTAATCGGATAAAAACCAAATATCACACCCTGTGATTGATCTTACGTACATCAGTTTTGATAGAGTTTTAGCTGCAGTGTGCAGTAAATGTTCGTTTTCATCATTTTTGTGCAAGAAGATGCTACCATCAGATTTTCATATTATTAGCAAAAAAGATGGAGAAAATTCGCAAAATTTTGAATTACGATAACTTTTGACAGAGCTATCGAATCATTATAAAATTCAGGACGCATTGATGTTATTGAGCTGTAGACTTGTGAAGTTTTTTTTATGAAAGTGAAAATTTTTCGACCAAGCGATTTTGAATTATGAGCGTAATTTTGAATTTCTGAATTTTCAGAGTTCAGGAGCAAGGTCCATTAAAAAATGCAACTCAGTAAAATCCTTCAGATTGCAGAATCCAAGTCTAAAAAACCTTTGTAACCAAATCACAATCTACGATCATCAGATCGTTTTAAAAAATTGTAAGCTATCATCCACAAATCGAGTAATAGAAACCGACTTCACAAAAATAAAACTGAAAAAGCACAGTCTCGAAATAGATTCTCGCCCATATAATCAAAACCAAAACAATAGCAAGCGATTTTCAATTTGGGCGGGGCCCAGTATCTTCACATACATACATGTCTACATAGTAAGATTCTATTCAAAATAACTGACTAACCGTGGTAAATGATTAATGAAAACATTGACAGCAATTTATTATCGTATCTAATATTCATATGTTTTCACAAGACAGGAGGAGGAGATGCGAAGATTAGATGCTCTGATGACCATACTAATAGATAATCGGCTAGTAAACTGAGTACCCCTATAATTAGTAAGCGAAATTACAATCCACATTTGGAGTGGTTAGAAAAAGATATATGCATGAATAAAACGGGAAATCTTAACGGATATTCAAGCATTTTTACCAGAAAGATTTCAATTACAATCTACCAGATATGTAAATTTTCATCAATATTTCAAATATCAATAGTAATAAGCCAAGATAGAATAAGGTGAAGCCGGTTGAGTGTTTTAACTGTGGGATTTTTTCAGCCCAAGTTACAATACTTTTGGGTTGAAGGTCACTTGTTTTCATGGCAAAAGTTATATCGGTCAAAAAAAAATTATTGAAACTCATTCTAAAATATTAGTGCTACAATTTTTATCGATTGTTAACGACTCATTCATTCAAATTCAATAGAACTTTTTTGTTTGTTTTGAAAACGAGCATATCAATGCTTTTCAACTGTTTCGGAATTGGCATGTATGTATGTCACTTACCTTGACTGCATTCTTCCGTTTTCTTATGCTCGCGACCGGTCTCCTCACCGCACCAGCACTAACAGCAACAATAACAATAATAATCGTCGCATGACACAAACGCTTCTTTATTGCAAGAAAGATTCACATGACTGAATTTTATTATGTTATAAAAAAAAAATTGTAGATCGCTTCATTGCATATATTAGGTATGCATGACGATAGTGAGTAACGTTGGCCATCTACGTATCGCTTCTGTCGAGCTTCAGCGATCTGCATGCATTTTTGCACTTTTGGTTATGATGATGCTGTTGATCGCACGCACAACCATGGAAAATTGCAATTTTCATGAGACCTTGCCATTTTTCATTTATAGTAGATTTATGCGAGTAGAAAAGAGTATGCTATTGAATCTTGTATAGAATCATAAATAGATATCGATTGAATTTACATAATTTATTGTGTTAACATGTGCCTAGATCGGTATGTATATATTTTGGTGTATTTTGGTAAGCAATAGTGCAATTAATTTTGATATGAAGTATCTGTTTGAATTATGGTTTCACTGATTTTCGAAGAAAATTAGTGTTAGAATATGGGGGCGGATCGTCGATTTACGCAAAACAAGCAGTGCTTCCCTTGCCAATCCACAAAATTTATTAAATAATCAATATGAAACAACCAAAAGATTTACAATCAATATTTAACAGTCAAAGTAATAGCATTTATTTTCTTACAAAAGACAAAACTTCATCGCTACTATGAATCAAATGGTTTTATTTTATAACAGTCCAACTACAGAGCTTTTAAGGTAAATTTACAGCGACGCAACGAAAACGCAAACGTTTCACTACAAACTACAGCACTGCATACCATTCAATTCAATACATATAGTTCATTGAGATATAGTTAGTATATGGCGTGGAAGGCTATAAGCGTAGTGTCTGCTCCTATGTACTATGGCGTGTGGCGCTATATTTTATCATCTGGAGGTAGAGCAGTTGATGTTAGGTGCTGGAATTCTATCAACAAAATTCCCGAGGGATAATTGACATCAAAGTCCATATCCTCTTCTATACTCAAGAACCAATGCTCAAATTTTACTTGCTGAGATTTATACATCCCCTCACACAGTATGGCTGCGAGTTATAATTGGAGTGCCATAAGCCATATTACATGGCTCATGGCACTATGTAACATAGCGTGTGGCGCCATAATTTCTGCGCCATGTAATTATGGCGCTGGGAGCCATATTGCATGGCTCATAGTACTATGTGCATGGTGTATGGGGCCATAAATAATGCGCTATATGACATGGCTCTGGGCGCCATGTTGATTTTTTTCAGTGTATAATAATGTGGCGGTAATAAATACAGGAATTGATTTTCGCAACTACATCCACCGTTGTCTCGATGCAAAAAACAACTATTGAATGCAAAGAGAGTACAAAACTCAGAAAAAGGCATTGTTAGGTACAATTCCTCAGCAGTGAAGACAGTATTAGAAAAATTCGAGGTCGAAAATGGATCAGAGTATTTTTGTAATGTGGTTGAAAAAAACTCGTTTATCTCGATCATCAGCATATCTATAAATTGTGCTAATAAAGGGGGTTCAAAAAGAGTACATCAGATAGTAATGTCATTTAGCCAACTTTAATCATATGCGCTGAGATCATTTGCATAGTAGTTGGGGCTATGTTGTTTTGTTACATAAGAATCGAGACTATGTGCTAATCAGAAAAGTCCATCGTTAATGGGAGTTTTACCTTTTTGCCTATATTTTATATCGCAGAGTTCTATGTATATAGCGCATGCCACCATAAATATTGCGCTATGTAACAAAGTACTACTAGAATATTCTCTGTGTCGAAATAAGTAACACCTAGAATGAATGTACAGTGACTCACACGTCTAACCGGATGATCAGTTCAGTACATTTCAATTGTTTTATTCGTTATAAATATGTAAATCAAAATTAACGAGTTACATACCAGCCGAAGGACCAATTTGTGCAATTATATGCTCTTTTACTAAACTGAAAAAAAGTTTAAAGCCCTATTTCAATAAAACAAAATGACAAAGTCATATTTCAGCTCCACACGACTAATCGGACGGGTTATTTTTTACATAAAAAATTGTCTTGCAATACTTTTCTAGTAAAAAAGACTTCCGTATTTTCCCCTTATTGTTTACACAAAAATTAACAGTCTTTTGGAAATTCACAAGAAGAAGCGTTGCATCTTGGTCAGCTCACAAAGACACACGTCTGAGGAGATAAGAAACCTAACTTCGCAAATTCGAATTGACGGAAAAACTGACGGAAAAAATTTCTAATACTGGGCGCCAAAAAACCTGAACTTTACGCAATGTAATAACAATTTTAAAAAATTAAAACAGAAAATCAAATTAGCAGGAAGAGCAGGAAGGGTGAAGGAAAGAAACTGAACACAAACGACGAGAGGTTCATAAAACGTATCATTGACAAGCTTTATTTCGACGCTTTATTTCGGCAAATAACATCAGGATCAAAGTAGAAAAAAAAAGAATAAGAAGTCAGTTTTTGGAGAAATAATTCAAAAACAGGAATAAGTTACGATTTATATGACCAAGTAGTAGTGGAAGAGCCATATGAAACTGAGAAACACCAAAAAATTAGATTACGCTTTGCAAAACTCATTTGAATAAGTTCCTGAGTTTCCGTAGCAGATAAATAGCTACTCTTTGAAAAATATAAGCTGTGTCAGAGGTATATTACAGATTCTGTTCACTGTTAAAATCAAATTTAATAAAAAGGGATCAGATAATCACAAATTTGTCTGGCGCAGTGCAAATGAATTAAGTCTTCCGAGGAAAAACTCTGACCACTTTGAAGTCTGGACCTATGTATCCGTTGCAGTAACAGGTTTTATTGACTTCATTGAAAAACCATGAATCGATTTAGATACGTAAACATTCTATAGCAAAACTTAGCGGACTCATGCAGAAAATTAGGAACTCGGAAGAATGCTATCTATTACTAGGACAACGACCCTAAACACAAATCATGTGCCGCTAGATCTAGATTACTTTACAATCGTTCCCACGTATTAGATACACCACCACAGAATCTAGACCATTGAACATGCTTGGCGCGAAATCGGGCGTAAAAATATTCCAAAAAGCCTATTCATTTAATACCTAATTGAAAGCAGAAATTTTTAAAGCATAGGATCCATTAACAGCAGAATTTTTGTTCAAATGTTTTGTTAAAACTTTTAAGCCAAGAAACAAGAAGACTGACAGAATTTTTTTCAAATAAAAGATACACCACAAAGTAACAAAATTAATGAAAGTTGTCACTTATCCGGTTTGTCGTGTGGAGCCTGAAATATGACTTTGGATTGTTGTTTCTGTTTTATTGAAATAGGTATTGATTTTTTCTCCTTTTCGTAGCAAAACACATAAGTATACAAAATGGTCCTTCGATTGGTATAAAACATATTATTTCTTATTCATTTACATCGTAGTTTGATAACAATTGAAATGTACTTAGCTTATCATTCGGTTAGACGTGTGAGTCACTGTATATGTACATCAACACCACATCAATAGTAAAACTCCAGATTCAGTAATGCTATTTTTATTATTCAGATCATTAATTGTGTAACGACAAATTAATTTTACTTCGATAACGAGCACCCTCCTTCTTTCAAAGAAAACATGGGAGCGGCTTTTGGCGGAATTAAAGCATCGAATTCAATTTACATCTGATATTGATGTTAAAACAATTTTTCAAATATAGCTATCGACTTTAAATTTATATCACCCTCCATCATAATAAGAGCCTAGACAGACGACACAAGTTAATTATCATTTCGAGCCCAATGATCATTATCCATTACGTGTGTCATGGCTAATCATCATTTATAACATCATCAATGAGGTTCTACGAATTATCATTTTGAAGCTAATGCTCATTTGCTCTTATCGATTGTCGCACCATCTACGGAGAAGATTATGAAATTTACTGGGGAAATTCGGGAAATTCCATTTGAAATAATGTAGTTTCTAACTGTCAAAAATATAAACATATTATTTCGAATATAGTACAATATGGCATGCAAATATTTTATTTTTTGCACATTTCTTCGTATTTTCTTCTTCAATACCTGAACATTTTATATTTTCTTCCTTATCGTGATTAAACTTTTTTTTGTGTAAAATTTCCATAATTTTACACAAAACTCATTCGCAGTAAAACTTGTACTAATTTCTGATTTTTTGATGTGTTTCGATAAACAAAAACTGTGAAAATAATACCATTTAAATTCAAACAACCTACAGCTGTTAAACAACCTCATTCAAATAACCGTGTGTCACTCTCCAAACAAATTATCATTAGCGTTCAATGATCATTGTGTTAATGATCATTAACTTGTGTCGTCTGTCTTTAGTCTAAGCTTCCATACTCCAATTCATTAAAACATTGCGGAATATAATTTCGTAGCCATTCGGAAGAAAGTTATTCTATAAATAATTATTATATTTTTAAGTTGTGTTCTATCTACATATATCTATATTACTTACTAAAATTCTTAAAAAAATCGAATTTAACAAATTATTTGCCCCTATGAATCATCGGCTACTTACGCCATTGAACGTCGAACATCCTCTCGCCATCTTGAAAAAGTAAAGTCCGACTGCTGTCAAACTATTGTCAAATGGCCGCGTTCAAAACAACCATTTTGACGATCGAATCGCTAAGTCGATGCGAATTACTTACGTTGCGATTGATTTTAGTCTAAAACTAATAGTCTTCCTTCAGAAACTCTGCAGTTAGTTTGTATGTGAAAAGTAAATTGTGTGACTACATTTATTTGTGCTGCGGGAAAATTATATTTGTTTGAACGATGCCTTGCCGCTCAGGCGTGTTCGCCTGTTTCAATCAAAGTAAATCAGCGTCTATGCTACTTCTAGCATTCAGGTGTTTTTGAGAACTATTTTCATTCACGTATTATAACACGTTTTGCAAAAAAACACCATAAATACGTCATTTTCCATCGGTTTAGCTGTTGCGTGCCGTTTATTTGTTTACATTTGATATCCAAAATTTGACAGCAGTCGGATTTGTAGCTCCCATATAGTAATAGGGGAAAGGCAAAGGGGAAGAACTGTACAAAAAAATGACACCATCTTGAGACGCATATCTACTGGCGTTTATAGTGTTTGTACCACTCTTAATATCGTCATATTCAAAGACTCCAATAAACAAAACTAGAGATTTTATCGAAAGCCTTTTCGTTTCGCCATCGTGTAGGCGCTCCGATTGAATCAAGTCTATCATCTATCTGTAGAAATTGATCTGATTAGAGTTTTCTCCATTATCAGCCTAATCCAAAAAAAAAATCAATACTCAAAGTGGAAAATTCAAACGAACATTGAAGCTTTCTTTGACATCTAAAGTGGAATTGATTTAGGCTAGGAGAGCAGAGCGCTAGCAGCAGTGTAGTTCCAAAAAGTAGTCTTTCAAAGGAGTCCTCGCTTGTCAAAATGCAAGAATTCATCATGTTAGGTCTTATATTTCAATTAAGTTCATACTTTTGGTTAGTGCATTAACGCACTAAAAAAGTGCATTAACGTTCGCTCCAAATTTGCCTGGCTATGCATGGATTCAATTCGAAGCTCCAAAGAAGAATTGAAGATAGAGAAAATATATGCACTGTGATTGCCCGCTGAAAGCACCTTGCATTCGCGCTTTAACCTATGATTTTCATTTTTGATAGAGAAAAGTTTAGCTTTTATTCCATCACTTTTTCCCCCATCACAAGATTCTGGCATTGGCCCTTTGCATTTTGAATTCGAGTAGGGTTCACCTTTATAATATCGGGGGCTTTATAATATATAAGAAGACTTTCGGACTATAAAAGGTCTAAACAAACTCTCCTCCGATAATCATTCAAATAACAAAAGAGTGATCGTCAAAAGATTTGAATCATTATGATTCAGTCAAAATCCAATAATTATAGTGTCAACACAACTAAAATAAGTCATATCAGCTCTTGTTTAATTTATTCTAATCCTCGTCTCTGTCGCCGCCAATCCCAACTAATGCTCATTTTACAAACTTCTGTATCAATATTTCGTAAAATAAACTGGCCGCAAAACTATTTCCAAAAAAAAATATATGCCTATACATACATTTAATCCGCACTTGAATTGTCATTAATAATGTCATTATAAATTCAAATAAATTAGCCTGAAAGTGCCTAGTAATTTTCAAAATGTAACACAGTCAGTCTCCTACTAGTTCCAGTCACTTAAACTTACCTGAGCTTATTAATGCTGTAGCTACTACTACTTGTTATACTGCCATACACTTTTACACATTAATATAATTTCCATTATGTCATTAGAAAAGACACAACGTGTAAATGAAGTTATTACAGATTTACTACTACGAGTTTTTTTTTAATGTTTTGTTTGGTTTTCATGATGATTAATGTTTTCTGTAATTTTTTTTCGTTAGTTTTGGTTCCCTTTCTAGAATTTTGTGGTTCTTTTGACGGAACAGTAGCATACAAAACTGAACTAGTACGAGTACAACTGCATGGTAGTTTTGACGTTTCGGGATTGTCGTCGGCAGCGGTGTGTGTAGGTGATAAATTAACAAATGTTTCACCTGTAAATATTAAGTGAGCGGCGATAATAAACGAACGATAATGGCGAGCGAGGGTCTCACGATAATGGTTTTTTGGATGTTGTGAAACTGCTGTTTTATGGATGGGGTGAATGAATGCTTTAATTCAACGAATAAGTTGCTGCAGTTCGGTTGATGTTTTTGTTGTTGTTAAAGTCGGTTGTTTATAGGTTTATACAATGTGCGAGGGAAGTTCTGAGGTGAAAATGACATGTAGGAATCGAATAAATTAGATTTTTTGGATGAATTTAATGGGTTTTTGAAAGTTAGGATTCTGTAATAATGATTCATATAATTGACTTAACTGACAAGTCAATTTGCGTTAGCCAATAAAAAGTTAATAAAGATTGTTTTGTAAAATCGTTGACACATCAATTTGGCTTAAATTGTGTGTCTCAAGTTCCGCAAGGCAATATTTTTCGAAAATGGTAACCCTTAAAATTTCATTGAAAATCAAAACACTTTTGAAAGAAGATTACACTGCTATGAAAATATTTTTAAAGATTTAAAATTTGGCCTGCCTTTATTCGTAAAGAAGAAAACGTTATTTGTATTTTTATGTGCACATATTTTGCAGCCATCATTTAAATTTCTTATTATTTTTGTTTAAATAAATTATATACTTCCAAAAAATTAACAAATATGTCTTTTTTGAAAATATTAAAAAACTTTCTTTTTTAATTTCTTTCTAGGTCGAGGCGAGCCACCAGTGGGTCTTGGTGACCCATGTGCGGGTTGTAATAAACCGATTTTAGATAAATTTTTATTAAATGTATTAGAACGTGGATGGCATGCATCATGTGTACGATGTTGCGAATGTTTACAGCTCCTAACCGATAAATGTTTTAGTCGTGAAGCCAAGCTTTATTGTAGAAATGATTTTTTTAGGTAAGTAAGACGACTTTAGTTTTAAAAATATATAGATAAGATTGTGAATATATAGATAAGATTGTGCAAAATATATTGACACATCAACTGATGATGGTACTTTACTTTTGTTATGGAGACAGCTTTTCAAATTTTCGTCAATTGTTCTCTCGAAAAAAAAACATGAAATAGATATCTGAAACGTACTTTAGACTTCAATTTTCCATTTTTCACAAATTACGATGTCCAGTGTAAGCGAAATCATCAAAAACAGGATATAATTTTTTTTCGTCGTTCTTTAGTCTTTTCGTTATATTCAGTTCAATTATTTCTATTGAAAAGAATCCCTGTATTTAAACGTTTTTAATGGAAATGAACTTTTTGCGCCATTAGATTCGTTTCTCTTGAGTGTAAATTGCTTTGGTTAGAGACAAATAGCTTTGATTGGAAACTCGTACTATTGGCGTTGATTTCACTAATGATATCAAATACAGTGATTTAATTAGATTGTATTTCAGTGGTTTCTAATGAAATTGCATGGTGGAATTGTGAATTGAATGATTCGAAAGAAAAAATAGAAAATAAATTGGTTCGTTGGAGTGAAAATGATTAGAAAATACTCAAAGTTTACAATTCGGAAAGAGATAATTAGGGCGGAAGAGGTTAAAGGACTATGATAAGAAAATTCTTTGAGATTTAAAACAAGTTATCGAAAATTACCACCATAATCGAGAAAAGTATAAGCGCCCGATGTGACGAGTGGCTAATTTTCAAAAAAAAATTTTATTTTTCATTTGGTTATCATGGGCAGATGCATTAAATTGAATGTACGTCGAAAATTCATAGAGTCGAACCTTTGAGACGACTTTAGGTCTTAAGCACTAGCAAAGACTGTCCAAAGGCCATTAATGCAAAGAATAAACAAGAGAAAGCCGAGAATTGAGACTTGCGGATTTCCACAAGAACTACTCAAAACGATTTCGTATGAACACATGAAAATATAAAAACAAAGGTGTGAAAAAATTACGGCCCTGTGTTCTACTCTGACGAAGAGAAGAATTGCCTCTTCCTGTCAGATCTAACTGAAATATCTTTAATTGTTTTAAAAGGGGATTGTGCAGTTTATTAAAGGAACCAGTTGATTTCCTGAGAACAATTGTTAACGAAGAGAAATAGTATTTACATCAGAACGAGCCTCTATTGTGTGCCTATATTTGTCTTTTGCCAGGACTCTTCAATTGAGAGCCACTTGACCTATTCTAAACATGATCAAAAGTTCCATCTCAGTTGTGGGCGATCAACGTTTGCTCACTAGAAAATTGGATTACCGTTACTCTGTTCCGGCTATACGTCGCAATGTGGAAGAAATTGAGCGTGAGTTCGCTTTACAGAACAGTAAATCATCAACAAGATAACAAAAAGCGCGAATATAGCATCTGCAGCGGCGGGGTATTGACAATGAGACAAATTTGTTGATTCAATGGCAATCACCAAAATTGGCACTTTCATAGACGTCAACTTGGAAAATTTTTCGTATAGACTTCAGTCAATATATTTACACAATTATACTGTCTTAAGAGCTGACCGAAACGATTATGTCGGGTTTGCTGATCGAGTCCTTGAACACTTGGAAGATAGTCCTCATTTCGATAAAAAAAATCATCTTCTCAGACGAGGTGCATTTCTAGATGAATGGTTTTAATAAAACTGTCGCTATTGGTGCGGAATCAACAAAATGATAAAAGTATTGTAATGGGGCAGAATCATTCAAAGGGCACAAAAACGTGACTAAAGAGAGATGAGGGTTAATGGAAATAATGCCCGGGTGAATGAGACCTTAGAGCCGGAGACGTCCCCACGAATGTTGCAATTGCCGTTAAAACAAAGTCAAGTTAGATAGCCAAAACCTGCCAAACAACAGCACCAAATTCAAAATACTTGTAAATAGCCGGCAAGGTTTAAATGCATTAGTTCGGACAGCACTATTTTTGAAAATAGTGTGTAATAGTATTAGAATTTTAGAATTTTGATATAATCATCAAGAGAAAAGAAAATTAATTTTTTGAGCATTATTTCAATTCGTGGCGTGGATATGTTGAACACGAATCTCTCCATTTAATTTTTTTACGTATGTTTTTGTGTTTTACTTATTATATTCTGCATTTATTAGTTGCCTAAATATCTTATTCATTGTATGATTGTCGTAAACCAATCCCGACCAGGATTGGATTGAAACAACACCCTGAGGTTTGTTCTCTGAGGTTTGCCCTTTCTTGTGGCATTTCAAATCATTGATTTTTATCATTAGCATTGTTTTTTATAATTAATTTTCAGTAAATATCGGTTGATTTGATATAATGATTCTTTTATGGAATCTTCACTTTCGTTCAGTTTTGTGTTAGTACTAAGTGCGGTATTGCGAGCGTGCCAGCAGATCGTGCTAGTCAGCTGGGTTAAGGCACGCAGGGCTAATTTCTGGAAGATCCCTTAAAATAGATATGCTGGACTGACGGGAGCTCGACAGAGCTAAGTTGGCTGTAACACATTTTTTTATTGAATTCCGTTGCATCCCGGGAAACTCATTACGTGATGCGGGTTATGTCGTCATTTGACCTTATTTATTTAGCCGTAACCGTTAATGGTCGTCAATCACTATAGTGTCATGTTAATCGGTTTTCTGTAGCCAGAACTTGAGGAGATTCATATTTATTTATTGAAGAATCCATTTTATAGATATTGAAGGAACGTTGTTCCATGTTGAAGGCATGTAGTTCCAAAAAAGGCTCTACAAGCCTTTTACCTAATGCTACGCTCGATTTGCTCAAGAATAAGTTTGGCAATGGGATAATCTCACTACAAGAATTTGTAAATTGGCCACCACGGTCAAGCTATCAGACACTCTTAGATTAATTTCATGGGACTATCGTCAAAGCATAAGTCTATGCTTTAAATTGAATCGGAGTGACTGGAACGTCTGGCGGGCTACGCTTCTAGCTCCCAGCAAACCAGTTGGGGATGCAGCAAATCCAATACCAGAGAAGGCAGACTCTTTGTTCTTATAATTTCTAATGATTCTAAACACTGGTAACTCCCCCAGCTTTTTTGCCCCTAATAGTAGAGCAGTTATTGATATACGATTTTGTTCACGTGGAATAGTTTGACCAATAACTGGATGGATTTTACCAACTAAGGTAAAACTAAGGTACTATTTTAAAATAATAAGGGCGTTAAAAGTGACTGTCATCAAAAACAGAGGTATCTAGTGTTGCCACATAGCTTCAGTCTAGTTTCAACCCCCCCTCTCAATCGATTCTTGATTATTTCCCACATCTTGTGCAGAAAAACTCATGAAAGCTGCCTTAAAATTATTTCAAACTCACGACCCGATAATCAGATACAATTAAAATTCATAGAATGTATTGACATTAAGTTCCAGGTCTGATGGAAGCGGTTTTGAAATATCGGTAACACTGTGGCAGTGGTGTCATCGTGAAAAATCACTAAGAAAAAAAACTGCTTTTAGCCCTATAAATTTTGATATAGCCTCAAAATCTTGACGAAATTCATACATTGAATGAATCTTACTTTAAGCCACCTTTGGTAGAAATGAGGTTGGTCCTGCCAGTTATGGCAATTTCTATGTCTTGAATTTTGAAAATTCGCTCAGCAAAATAAAGCTTTTTATCCTATCACTGCCAGTGCTGTCATAAAATCCAAACGAAATTCATATGGTAAGTGGACCTTATTGTAGAAATCTGGTTGAAAAATCACGATAGAGTTGCCAGCTGTAGTTGTTTTTGTATATTTGTCATTTCTTTGCTAAGTGATATTATCATTAAATGTTCAAATGTTAATGATCTTGCATTGACCTCATTTCTAGTTTCGAACCAAATTATTCTAACCAAATTTTCATTTCTCTATTTCATCACAGGCGATATGGAACAAAATGTAGTGGATGTGGACAAGGTATAGCACCATCAGATCTCGTACGAAAACCGCGTGATAAAGTATTTCATCTAAACTGTTTTACATGCTGTATATGTAGAAAACAGTTAAGTACGGGCGAACAGCTTTATGTTTTAGATGACAATAAATTCATTTGTAAAGATGATTATCTGCTTGGCAAAGCACCCGGTCAGCAATCATTGAGCGGTAAGTGAATCTATAGAGTATATTATGTGTAGAATATGGATGCCAATTAATTCGTTAGAATGTAAAATAACATAGTTTCACGAATATCTACGTGAGGTACTGGGTTCATCCCCACCACGAATATTTTATTTCATTTGCTTACCTCCTCTACGAACCAGAAATTGGTAGTTTCCGGCATAGGCGTAGGACTTTAAAATAGATGGGGCAAATAAAAAAATTCGGCACAGACTATTCTTAATTTTCATTGAAGTACTGGGACGGTACAGATGTGCAATTTTTTGTTTGAAGCCAGTTAGGCAGTAGAGGAGCAATTATCTCCCTAGCTCTCGTCGGTGCACGCTACTGGTTTCAGGTGACTGATATGTGAATTTATTTGATTGATAACATCGACTGAATATATTTTCCAAGTGACTACATACTTTTGTTCCTCAAATGCAGAGAGTGAACTCTGCTGGAAACGCATAAAATTCCCAAAAACCTCACCGCATCTTCCGTTATGACAAAAATCGAGTTCAAACCATTCTCAAACTATATTATATACCCAAAAGCCACCATCATTTCAACAGTCTAACAAACTGATAATCATGATATATGTACCTTTGCTCCATGAGTCCAAACCTTTCTGTTTTTCTCCCATTCCCGATTTGATTTATATCCTGCCACTAGCAGGCAACCTAGTCTCGGGGTCGGGTAATTTGAAATTTGCATACATTTCGCATTATTGCCGTTATCATTGGATCCGTTTCTATTTTCTCAATATTCGAAACGAAAACACAAAGAATCGTTGTTGGATGCATGCATATAGAATCGACAACAACAAGCCTGCCAGACCCTCAGGGAAAACTGTGGCAGGATGAATCAGGCACGGGACAGCAAAGGACAAATATGGAGTTTTCCTCGATGCCCATTCGGATTTTATCTGTTTCGAACGGCCATCTTTATCACGTGCTACGCGACCTAGCTACTAGTAGTAGATCCCAACGGGTTAAGCATTATCGGTCCGATAAGGATGAGTTGTATTTTCACAAGGAGGATGCATGAATAACATTGCTATCGGGTGGCAACAATAAATAACGTGAAAGGTCTGCATTACGTATGACAAGTCGTTGGCCGTTGCTTACATGCCTGACTGCCTGTGCTGTTTTCAACGAGATCTTCTTTGCATTTCCACACGGACTCGTTTTCCTTTCTGCCATATTTTAGTGAATCCCTATTTTTGGTAAGTTTTTCTTCTTGCCTCCATAAACACATGGATATGACAGGCAGAATGTCGTTTCGTACTGCACCTAAACTATATCCACTCGAACTAGCATCCAAACGACCAACATAGAAAGGGAGTGTATCCTAGCATATACTGAGATGGGAGACTGTGTGAAAAAAAAAAACACACACTAACGAGGGGTTGAACGTAGCCAATAGCAAAGATCTCGGCCTGCGATAACCGAAATGCTCCAAAAATATTCCGTCTCGTCTCAGCACAAACTTCAAAAACCTTTTCTTGGTGTGTGGGTTTCAATGCGGCGGCGGCGGCGACGAAGACGACGTGAACGCCAGAAAAAGGATTTGTTGTCTCCTTTCATTCCATTCAAATGCGGGTGTGACATTCTTCCGCTTTGTGTGGGGATACCTACTTGGGCAGCCAGAAGGGACCAGGGTATTATGCAAGGCTGTGTTGTCGATTGACAAAACCAGAAACATGTTATCTAAAAGGTGGGGCGAGGCGAGACGGAATATCGAGCGATGATACGAAGCTCCATTTTCGGAGTGGCGGGAGGATGCGTTGAATGAGAATGGTCATTAATATCTGTTCGGTGAACAGAGCTGAATTTCATTCGTTTGTGTGTGATAAGCTAAGTTGCACCTCGGGCGCCTCAACTTCTACATAGACGTAGATATAGCAGGAAAATCCATCGGTTGAATGTGAATGGCGGACATATCCTTTTCCAGCAGGAAACTTTCGATTAGATCGCGCATGACAGTTTTGTTTCTGTATTGGAGTCTTCTTTGTCATATAGGCACTAGCTATAGGAAAGCTATATTGAATTGAGCCTGGGGACATAGTCGTTCCTGCTTCATAGATTGTAGGTAAACGATGTAGCTATAGTTTGTGATATATCTTTTCCTCAGGTATAACTGCCTGAATGGATCTAACTTCGAAAAAGGATACACTGCCACACAGACATTCATTCGCTGTTATGACTCTAAAACCCTCGTCTTTCAGCAATATATACCTATCCTGGCACGTTTCGATCCACTAAACGACTGTACCTACCGCTCACACAACTACCATCCAGGCCAGAATGTTGTATACCTATAGCATTAATCTTTAATAACATTTCCTTCCCTTCAATGGCTCTGTGCTTAAAGCGCTATAGAAAATTGAGAAAATTTTCGAATAGCTATGGTACTCTGTTGGTGCTTTAAACTGTCTTGGAGGCACCTTTAATTTTCAAGGAAATTGTTTTCGTTCACGATTTGGTCCTAGTCGATATTGTGTATGTACATATATGTAGGTTGGTATACATATAGTTAAACTGCTACTTCCGCCAGCATCAGGCAAGCTGTGTAGACGAGAAGGAGGCAAGCAGTCTGAGACTTGAAATTTTTTTTTTTTTGGGAAACTGTGTTGTGTCAGCATTTTGTTGAAAGTTTTCTGCGTGAGGTATCCTGGAAGTTATATGTAAATACGATGATCATGATGCATGCTGTAAATAGGTACATGCGTACATATGTGATTATGTCATGCTCATTCCGTATATACTGATTCGTACATTAAATTGATATTCTGTTATATACGTTCTTTTATGTGTGTATGTGTTCAAAATTCACTTCGTGCTTAATGCTTTCTCTCTTATTTTGAGGATTTTGAATTTAATGACCTTGGAAAGTTTTCGACAGAAGATGGATATGGTTTGAAAGTAATTCAAAGAAGAATAGATAGGCAATTATGTGGAAAGATGGGAGAGAAGGTTCCTTGAACAGGACACCATTAACACATTGTTGCGAAATGAAAGTTTTTGATTGAGTTTTATTTGGCTGGGCTGATAGTTTTGAAAGTGAAAGAATTTTGGATCAAAAGCGTAAAACCAGTGGAGATTTTTTGTAAGAATGAATATAAATCAATAATTGTGATGAAAGTTCAAAATGATGATAGTATCGTTGTGCGTTTTTGACAGTTTTATTTGGAATGGAAATATGTAGAACATTTTTAAAAATTTTATTGATAAAATTTACTCACGATTTGCAGTCATAGTGTATAAGAACATACCCTGAAATGACAGAATAAATAGAATATAAAATTATCAATATTAATTTGTTAATATAATTAATGTGCTGAAATTAAATTTAATTTCTAATTTAAATAGTTTATGTTGCAAACTCATAGTCATATACTTACTGAAAGATTCTTTCAAGAAGTAATGATTGTATAAATAGTGATATCCTTCATTTACTAAAACAAAAAGGAATTGCGTATAAAACCTATGGAAAATATCTTAATAATGTAACTTTATCTCTTATCTTAAAATCGAATCGAGATCCTATTGAATGAGGGTGGATGATTAATGATGATTTATTTAATGATAATTAAAGCAGTTCACAATTGGAGCCTGCGGACTTCTACTCACCAGCTTTTTTCCATAACTGGGAAAATTATTTTCTTTCGATTGTTATGCATTTCCGAAAACTGATAACTGTCTGCAAAATCGTCCACAGCAAGAACGAACCTTTCAATTCTCTGACAATGGACCAGAAAAATTCATGACTATGAAACAAGATCAGCAAAGTCTTTTAGATTGTCTCTAGTAAGAGCCAATAGAGCTCTTAGTGAACCGATTCTTTCAACTATATTGTTATATAATGGTATGTCAGATGGAATAGAAAAATACCTTCACATAACATTATTGAAAAGAAGCTAAAGCAGTATGTTTAACTGTCATACGTCTACTAACTATTCATTAATATCACTCCCAATGCTCCATTGCAGCTTGTTTTATTAAAGAAAAATTAATTTTCTTTTAGAGGGGGTCCCATCCATATACCTTTCCCTCTTACCCGGGCGGATGATGACTGTTTGGATGATGACGCTCAGACGAGTTTCTCAATTACAAAATATTCAATCATCTAAATTGATCTGAAAATGCTTCTTTAACAATTGGAATTTTGGTACCATTTCTGAAGAGAAATATATAGATGTCTCTACAACAATGCTAGGGATTGGATGCTAATATAAGCAGCTAATAGTGGCCATTTTGTACTTGTTTAGGGCTGCAAATATAGATCCTAAATCATATTATCAAGTGTAAAATATCTGATGATAAGTGAGTTCCAATACTTTTATTAATAATAAATAGATTGGATGTTGTGGAAGAAGAACATTTGTATTAAAATGCCTTTGGACAAAAATTCATATTCATAAAAAAATCAAAAAATTTCAGTGAAAAAATCTATCCGATTCTACTGAAATTTTCAAGATACATTGATCTATATGCAGAATAGTGCCACGTCTCACAAAAAGTTTATAATATTTAACCCTTTGGCGCTGGCGGCCATTTTAGTGATATTTTAAATATACCTATTTTTCTGTCAGAAAATAACTCTGAAAAATATAGTTAATGGAATGAATTTTGATCTTGTTCCAAATGTGAATAAGATAATTGTTTTGAAATGTTTAACCCTATGTGTGCGCTAGGCGCCTAAAATAAGATTGGGAAAAATTGAAAATTTTTGAATTGCGATAACTTTTGACCCGGTTATCAGATCACTATGAAATTTACATCACACTTTGTTATTACTAAATTGTAGACTCGTGTTGTTTGATTCGAAAGTGAAAACCTTCAAACCATTGACTAACCTGAAAAATTTTCGTTTTTTACAGTGACTCATATAAAAATCTTATGCTTTGTCTATACAACCAAAAGAACGGTAACCCTCCTCCAATTTACCTATATTTTAAGCATCAAAAATTTCTGCTCACGAGAACTCACGGCCCAATTATCAGATACAGTTGAAATTCACAAAATGTGTTGGTATTGAGTTGGACCAGGTCTGATAGAAGCGATTTGGAAATGCGGGCAAGTCTGTGTAAGTGATGCCATCTTTCGGTGTCTTTGGTTTTGCAAATTCGCTCAGGAAAATAAAGCTTTTTGCCGTATAACTTCCAGTGCAGTCATGAAATCAAAACGAATTTGATATGATATATGGAACCTATTATAGGCATTATTCAGAAAAAATCTGGTTAAAAAACCATTATAAGGATGCCAGCTTTTGTTGGTTTTGTATTTATTTGCAATATCTTTACTAAGCGATTTTGTCCTAAAATTTTCAAACGGTAATGATCTTGCAGTGACAATAAACATTTTCTTGAAACTTTAGGTTTATCCTTTTAATAATATTGTAGACTAACTCCTTTCAAAGTTTCACCAAAATTTATCAAGAACCTTTTGAGTTACAACACGAGCAGCTTTCGAAAATATTATACAATTTCGAGTTGATCGCGTTCAAAGTTTCAATACAATAAAACTCTTAATTTTAGTGATTTGCCGATCAATCAGCCATTCCAGGCGCATAGAATTGTTTTTCAGCTTCTTCGGAAAGTTGATTTTCTTCAATTCGCTTCTCTTTTCGGGCTATACGTCTGGGAATGACTCTTCCGGCTCTGCTTCGCTACTCGCGCCTCATCCGTAGTTTCGGCGAAAACTCTGCAATTGGTGCCAACAACGACATCCTGCTCATTCATTATTCTCAGGATAGAGCTCAAGCCCAATGAAAGCTAAAATTTCGATGATTTTCAGCCCAAAATTCAAGTACTTTAGAGACAATTGCCAAACTGTCGATTTGAAGCTCTCATTGGCATTCTGGGTATGGCCACCCAAGCATAGTTCTAATTAGTCATCTCTGGACAAATCCTGATAAATTGGTAGAAGATGCTGCTTCACCTCGGCTCCAGTTAACATGATTCGGGGCTTCTTTTGTTGAAAAATATGATTATAAGTAGCCATAATGTTTTTCTTCAACACTATTTAAGTTCCTTCGAATACTCAAGCCATAATATGCTGTGAGTTTTTTTACAACCTTATTAATCAACATCGCTCTTCCGGAAAGTTTTTTTTTCTTTCCTTATGTTTCGAGGTCTGGTGCCCATCCTCTTTTCTACGTCCCCAATACACTCAATTTTGACAACAGTCAATTCGTCACCATAAGGCTTCAATTTTAGAATTGTCTAAAAAGTTTTGGAATCCCCATCACCGATATAATTGCCATATTTCACGCCGAACTTATCCTGCGATGTTGAAAACATTTCTTTCACAGCATCCACCTCAATTTTTCTCGATGAGCCCTCATGATTCTTGGTGCATTCGTCTTCGTGATCTTCTAACCATCCAGTTTGAACAAACATGGCAATAGCTGCTTTTTACAACTTAATCAATTAATTTGCCAAAGTAGTAGCCTATGAGCGTTGCAACACCTTGCAATGATTTGAGCACACGCTTTTTCCATGTACCATCATCAAAGACCGTGCTCAATTTTGTATTTATGTATGTAAATATCATAAAACCTACGCCGGGCTGAGCTAGCTGGCGGGTTTTGCATTAAGGACATAAAAAAAGAATGCGCGCAAGTCTTTACAAAAGAAGAGGCAAACAGCCAAATTTGGCATAAAAAATAAAGTAATCCCAGAACACCCCTTGTACGGGCCTAAGAGTTGAAGCTGGTAGAGAGCCTCATTACACTTTTCAATCATTCTGAATACGAGTGTGGAGTGATTAGTTCCACGACTCCCTTTACCCTTGATTTAAATCAGGTACCTAATCAGAGCTAGGGGAACTTAAAGCTTGGAGCGGGGAACCTCTACCCACTAGGCTACTCAAGTTTCAAATTCAGCATAAAGTTTCCATAATTTTGAATAAATTTTTTCGACTACAAATAAAATAGAAAAACGATTGTCTCCCTGCATACTCCAGTGGCCGATAGTTACCGTTAATTTTGTTTTCTGTACCCGAAAAGACCATATCAAGTCTTCCCAGAATTGATATTGTGGGTAACAATATGTAAAAGTATCCCATCATTGTATATTTGGTTGCAGCTGTGAGTTTGGTAGCCTCTAAAATTTCAATTGGTATATCAACAGTATTTACAGTAGCAAAAATGCTAGGAGCTCATTTCGGGATAGTATATCACTTGGAGTTGATTTTTTTAAGTTCCCTCATATAAAAATAAAATGAACTCCATTGTCTTCTAATGTAAAGATCGGCCTTTTTCGCCCATCATCATCATCGATGGCGCGACAGCCCAAATCAGGCCTAAGCCTCCAGTAACGTCCGCCTCCAATCGTCTCGATCCTGCGACTTGGTTCTCCAATTATTGAGCCCCAGTATTGACCTGCTGTCTGCGTCTATCGTGTCTTCCCAACGTTTCCTCGGCTTACCAACTGGACGCTTCCCTTGTGCTCTACCTTTCAACGTTCTTTTAGGTAGTCTATTGGCCTCCATCCTTTCGACGTGGCCGGCTCATTGTAATTTTCGTAATTTAATGCATGTGGAAACAGGTGGGTCGTCATATATATGGTACAACTCATTGTTGTATCGCATTCTCCACTCTGTCCCTTCTTGAATGGGGCCAAAAATTCGTCGTAGCACTTTGCGCTCGAATACGTCCAGAGCCTTTTCGGAGTCCGTAGTCAAAGTCCAGGCTTCGCTTTAATAGAGAAGCACAGGTTTAATGAGTGTTTTATTTATGCGAAGCTTATTATTCCTGTGCACGTCCGTCGACTTGATTATGGGGAGTACGCTTTGTTTGCTGCATTTATTCGCCGTAAAATTTCGTCCTTTTCACTGTCTGATTTATCAAGGTGGACTCCTAAGTAGATGAAGTTATCTACATTCTCGATGTTGTAGTCTCCTAGGGTCAAGTTTTGTCTGATTGGCGCCATTTTTCTTGTTTGGGTCATTAGTTTGGTTTTATCTTCGTTGACCCGTAGATTTATTTTCTTAGCTTCTGACTCCAAACTTAGGAAAGCTTCCTTTGCTTCTGGTATGGTCCGTGCCATAATGTTGACGTCATCGGCGAATGCTACTATTTGCGTGGACTTGAAAAGTAGTGTGCCTGTCGTATCAGCTGGTATTTTTCTGATGACGTGCTCCAGAGCAAGGTTGAATAGCATCGGGGCAAGTCCATCTCCTTGCTTTAAGTGTGGAAGCTGTTGGTTAGGTCACTGTTAACTTTGACCTGAGATTCGGCGTTCATCATTGTCACCTTGGTCATGCGGACGAGTTTCGTTGGAATTCCCAAGTCAAGCATGATTCGGTAAAGTGTATTTCTGTCTACACTATCATATGCTTGCTTGAAATCTACGAAGACCTGGTGCACGTCGATATTATACTCCAAGCATTTTTCAAGCATCTGATTGACTGAGAATATTTGATCTATTGTAGATCGTCTGGACCTGAAGCCACCTTGATACTCTCGTATGATGTTATCACAGAAGGGCTTCATTTTGCGTTCAATAATTTTGGACAACACTTTATAGGACGAGCATACTAAAGCGATGTCTCTGTAGTTTTCGCAACGTAATTTGTGTCCTTTTTTTGTAAATGGGGCATGTAATACTTGTTTAGTATGTTTAGTATTAATTGGTGGAGAAAGTTGCAAAGAAGAGTTCCACCATTTCTGAGTAATTCGGGAGGTATTCCATCTATTCCAGGAGCTTTATTTATTCGAAGGTTACGTATGGCTGCCTGAACTTCTTCGAATGTTGGGGGAGAGATGTAAATGTCCTGCTCTGCTTCTGGGATATTTGAATCTGCTGAGTTTGTCGTCTGTGCGGGATTAAGCAGCTGTTTAAAATACCGTGCCCATCTTTCTGTAATCTCGACCAAGTTACTGATGATGGATCCACTTTCATCCTTACAAAGGCTCGTTCGCGGTTTGTATCCCTCGCGTAGCTGTTTGATTAATGAATACGCAGCTCGTAGATCGTTATAGGTCATGTTATCGTTCAGTTTCTGGATCTTGTCGTTGGTAAGTTGGCGTTTCTTTTGGCGACACATTTTTTTTTTGCCTGTCGCTGGAGGATGTTATAGTTTTCGGTTTTAGCCTATGTTGGTCGTGGGATTAGCTCTTTGTAAGCCTCATTTCTCTTTGTAATAGCATCTTGACACTCATCATCATACCAGTCATTCCAAGCGTTTTGGCGTTTATGTCCTAAGGTCTTTTCTGCTACTGTTTTGATTCCTTCTTTTACCTTTTTCCACATGGTTTCGATATCTGCGTCGTTTTCTCCCGCCAGCGGGATATCTTCGAGTTGATTTTCGAGCGTTGTCGTAAAAATTGAAAGTTTTGATTTAGGCATTCATTTTGAATCTTATTGAAGTGATTCAAAATACTATTTAAAACATATAGCAAGTTATATGAAAAAACCCTCCAACAGTGAAGGTTTGTTTATTTTTTGCGATTTTCACGCATTTTGGAACTGCTAGGGACTTTTAGCTTCTTATTTGTGATAAATATATTTCTAGTTCAAGCTTGAATCGCAATATTTTCATCACTGACTGAGCCCGAGCTTAATTCAATAATAGTTGTCTTGTTACACAATAACTAACATTGAAGCCACGGAATTTATTATTAACAACAATATATTTATAAAGATGGTTTCCAATATAAAAACATAAGTATTCAAGTTTGTCAGGTTTATCAACGAACACAATTCCAACATGACAATTAAAATTTTTTTTTTAACTTCAAACAATTTTTTACTTAGCCTACTTGATTGTACAAATTTTCGTGTGGTGTGTTTAATATCAAGTAGTGTAGTGAGTAGTGAATGTGTGAATGATATGTGTGTGCGTTTGTGTATCCACAGACTATATTCTTATGTGGTGTCGCATGAAGCATAAATTTGTGTTTTCCTGGAACAGTTGATCAATTTAAGTTTGTTTACTTTAGTTCATTGAATGCCAGAAAAAAAGTTCGGTAATGCGCCAAAAACGGTAAATCTGCTCTAAAAACTACCAAATCTTGCTTATATAACTTGGTGTAATATTTTTCGACTAATTCTTTTAAGTATGCTAAGTTCTATTCAGGAACTTCAATCAGATACAAAATTAATGGTTAAAAAAAGATACTTTCAACAAATATTTGAAAGATTCAAGACTAAAATGAATCACATGATATCATGACTGAAGATTTTCAAGCATAATCTCCAATTCACGCGATCTTACCAGAAAGGAAATCTGTAGATAAAAAATCTCAAAGTGATCCATACTTCACTAATAGTCTCACAATCTCAGTATGTACATCGACATTAAGCCCCGGATCTAAATCACATCGACTTGAAATAATTCGAAACCGACAAAGTGAATTATATACATATGTATGTATTATCGCAGCTGTCACATCATGCAAGTTTATGTATGTTGTGTTTATTTTATTATTATTTAAAAAAAAAATATATTTTATTCCAACAATCGTCGTCATCTACATTACATTCTGTTCTTTCAGTTCCGACTTATGTATACATTTTTTTTTTTATTTTCTTCTCCGATACCATAATTATGCATGCATTTCAAAACCGTCATTCTGATCCCTTTCTTGACCTTACCCCGATGACATCCCATATCATAATATACAATAAATAAATTCCATGTCGGTTTTCTGTCTTTCGTGTTGTTGAATGGGTGACATGGAAAAAAATTTAAAAAAACAAAATCCTGCACATCGCGGCGAGTAGATCTAATATAAAGATGTTGATCGTCAGATTTATTTAATCATTTTTTTGCAACAATTTTATTTAACACCTCGTATCATTTTCATTCAATTTTTTTTTTAAGTTTTTAGAATATGTTCATGCATATTTTATTACTTTTTAGTTCAATTTTCAGCTCTATAATTTCGAATTGTTTGTTTCGATCTCTCTGAAGTTTTAAGCTCGAATTTCGATTCAATTCAATCCGCCATTTTTGATAGCAAATTTTACGTGCTGCGGCTTTATGTCGTATAAACTCTGACTCAGGCAACATTTAACTTGGATAGGAGTTTGGATGAAAAATTCAATTAGGGTAGCCAGCTGTGTCAATTTTTGTCATATTTTTACGATATGAGACTACCATTAAATTTTCAAATGATAATGATCTTGCAGCGAATGTGGGCAAGAAATGTTAAAATATTTCAAATTTTTAAGTTTTTGTTGGTTGCAACCCTAAAAATTTTTTAACCTCTATAACTTCCAACTCAGTCATCGGATCGAAACGAAATTTACTAAATGGTTCGGTTTTATCGTGAAGTAGACTTGGCAAACTTTTGATTTCGGTGGTATGGAAAGTGTTGCCTGCACTGGGCATTTTTTTTTATCCACAAATAGATGATAATTTTCAAATGAAAAATATCTACAGTATGTGCAAAAAGTATGCATACATACATAGCAGTGTTTCTTATAAATGCATGTATTTTTTATTCTTGCGAACGAATGAATTCAATAATCTTCATATCCGAGTAGCCTGATGTTTTTTACCATTACTTAAAAAATAAGCACAAGAACATCACCGTAGCATAATCGAATGCATTATTTGAAGAAATTCGTCAAAAAACACACAAAAAGACTGAAGACAAGAAAATGAATACTGAGAACCGACAAAGTAAATTTGATTTCTATTGGGAGGTTCCACCATTTAATGGAGATAGTTCACCATTAAGTGGAGACAGTTCAGCTTAATATCAATTCAGTGCTTTGTTGTGAAAGTAGCGGTTAATTTAATTTGGACAAAAAAAAGGTTTCAAAACGTCAGTTGAAGAGCGAAAAGTTATTTTGAAACTCAAAGAGGAAGGAAAATCATACAATGAAATTGACAATATTTTCGTGAGATCGCCGTCAATTATCAAGAGTGTTGTCAGACAGTTTGCACCTAGAAAAAACCTTGACGACATACTAAAAAATACAGTCTAAAAAGTAAGTAAATTAAAATTATTTTAATACTTTACTATCAAGGCAAATTAAGACAAACCCAAGAAGAAGTACTCCATCTTTAAGGAAATAATTCGAATAAATCATGGGTAACACTATATAGTGTGAGAAATGTGCTTATGAAATAGAATACCGCGCCAGAGTTGCCAGGAAAAAATATTTTAGGTCTGATAAAAATCGGAAAAGAAAGATTGGCCTTTACTAAGTCATATTAATTAATATGTCTTAAGACAAAAGTATAGAATTGTGGAGAAAAGTTATTTTCACCGGTGAAAGTAATTTTAATTTGTGTGGTCGTGATGGCAAAATCAAGGGTCAGAGCACAAAAGCCACAGAACTGTAGAACCGAACGTTATGCCCATCTTTTAAGGACATTCCATCGGTTATTGTACGGGAATGTATGAGTGGTAATGGAGTTGGTAAATTGGTTTTCATTGATGGGATTATGAGCCATGTGAAGTGCGCTAATGTTTTAAAACAAAATCTAATTGAAAGTGCAGAAAAAATGAGCATTCGGGGAGGGGGCTATTGTGCTCATGCGAGATAATGGCCCCAAGCACTCGACTCTCAATACAAGCTTATGGATTTTCTATTATTTAAAGAAGTACGTGAAAGCTTCTAGCGCGGGAGACAGATTACAATCAAATCTGGTTTCGGGAATCTCCAATGAGCTTTGAGCTTTTAAATTTTCATTGGTTAACACAGTAAAGTAAAACAGATGCAGAGAACTAAACGAAATCCGTTTGTAGTCTGTCTTCAGTATAACCAATCTCCGGATGTTAACCCTATAGAGCGTTTTTGGCATTTATTAGACAAAAGAGTATAAAAATATCATACACTCGGTTTCATATTTATAATCCACCTGACAATTTTCAATTATTTTGGACTGAAATAATTGTTCACCCCAAACTTTATGGTAAACTGATTGAGAATCTGTGTAGAATTACATTTCTGAGAGTCATTTCCCGGTAGGGCTATTTTTCACTGCAGTCCTGGAAAATTCGGTATTTTTTGGCGTTTCATATTTATAACCCAGATAAAGTTTCCAACAAAATAAAATGTTTATTAAAATTAATTTCAAAATTACCAAAAGCTTAGTAATCAATAGAATCTCCTTTTGATTTTATCAAATCGAAAATCCGTTTTTTCATGGAATTGATCAATTTTTCTAATAATGCAAGTTCGATTTTCCGCCATTCATCAAGAATCGCCGCTTTCAATTCCGCCAGTGATTCATATTGCCAATTTTCAGCATATACCCGTCTGACAAGAATCCCCCAAATGTTTTCAATGGGGTTCAGGTCAGGCGAACACGCTGGCCAATCGATTACCTTAATGGAATTTGTTTCCATCCATCTCATTGTTTCAAGACTGGTATGAATCTTGGCATTATCCTGCTGGAAGGTCCAGTTTTTTTCAGGCTGTGCTGCCAGGAATGACAGTAAACTGCCCTCAAGTACTTGTATGTAGTCTCTACTCCTCATACGCGATGAAGTAAATTTTACGTCCAAGCATCCGGATGCAGAAAATGCACCCCACAACATCATGGTACCGCCACCAAAATTCCGTTTCGAGAAATACCGGGGTTCCTTTCTCAAATCGCGCCAGTAAGAATTTAATCCATCAGGCCCATCTTAATTCCATTTTTTCATCCGGAAAAATAATCTGGAAATAAATTTTTTGGAATTAAACAAAGGGGGACCAGTATTTATTACAGATGACCAATTTGTAGCCATATTTTTTTCTGCGAATTCTGACCGAGCTTTCTTATGGCGATCTAATAGTCGTGGAGCACTCTTCATTTTAGCTCTTTTGATCTTATTATCACGTTGTAGCGTTCTCCAAATCGTTGTTTTTGACACCTTTGTTTGTACAAGAGTTGCCATTTTATTAAAGCTTATTGTTGAATTACTGGCTGAACGTATAATCTTCCTCTCCTCCCGCGGAGAAAGTTTCCTTTCTCTTCCCGTACGCTTTGTTTTCCCATATAATTCAGGTTTTTTTAAAAAGTTGTTAATTACACGGCGACTGCGTGCAACTTTTCTTGAAATTTCACTGATGTGCAAACCAACTTCTTTGTATGCCAAGATTTCACCCATTTCAACTTCATTTAATGACGTACCTCGAGGCATTTGAAATGATAAACTTATTACCACACACACTTGTGAACAACTGTTGAAAGTATTGAATAACTCGACTAGTAATTCTGCTAATTACCAAGTGGGTTATAAATATGAAACGCACAAAAATGACGAATTTCCAAGAAATGCAGTAAAAAATAACGCCAATGAGAAGTCATTCTCAGAAAAATCATTGCACACAGTTTCTCATTCTTATCAGTATTAGATTTGTGTTGAACAACTATTTTACATGAAAATAATTGAAAATTTTTAGGTGGGTTATAAATATGAAACGCTGTGTATAAAAGGAAAAACCTGTCTCAAAACGGAGCAAATGGAATGCTTTACAAACTACGCAGAGGTTTGTGGACTAAAGCCAAGGAGACTGCATGCCATAAGAAAATCTAGGGGAAATCCAATGAAATAAAAGGATAAATTATTATTGCATGAAATTGAATACTTTATTTAACATAGTTAAAATGATCCAATTCAGGTTAAATATGTGCCCTTTTTTAGATAACTTGTTGTCATTTTGAAGGTAATTGTGCTATATCTCTCTCATAGAAACCCTCATCCCTATTGGGAAAAAAATTAGTCGAATCTGAGTCGAACTTTTCACCTGCAAAATTGTTCACCATGGACAGGACCATAATCCACTTCTGGGCGATATCTTCCTTGATAGTACAGGTTGTTGATAGTACAGGTGCGAATTAAAAGAGTTTCGACGTTGGGGGGAAGCTCATAGTAAATGATTCCCGGCCAATCCCTCCAAACACACAGTAAAAACTTCCGGGCCGCCAATTCTGGCTTGGTCACCGTTTGCGTCGGCGCACCACTATTCGACCACGAACGTTGTCGCTTGACGTTCCACTTTTCATCACCAGTCACCATCCGTTTCAGAAATGGGTCGATTTTGTTGCGATTCGGCAGTGATTCGCAGGTGAAAATTCGGTTCATGAGGTTTTTGGCGTTAACGCGAGTGGCACCTATACATCGAGCTTTCTTTTGAAACTAACCTAGCCAAATGGTTCCAAAGGGGTTTTTTTGCTATGTTTAGCTCCTAAGCAATCAAAATAGTGTTACCATGACGGTCGAACTCGACGATTTTCATGATTTTATCGACATTTTCGACAATTTGTCTTTCAGATCGTGGTGCATCTTTGTCATCGAAATTACCGGAACCGAATCGTCGAAACTGAAATTGCACGTAATTGGCTGTTACAGTATTCAGATCTTAAACACATTCACATTTTCAGGCACCTGGCTTGCGTTTTCGTGTTTATCGAGAGAAAAAACTGAAAAATATAACGTATTTTCTCTGTGCTGGTGTCCATCTTTGACGCGCGGTCAAACGAAACTGACTCAACCAGTCACATAACTGTCACAGAGGTTTTTTTTTCAAATATCATCTTTCCAACGCCATTTAGTGTAGCCCGATCGGTCTTACACTGAAAGAAAAAGTCGTGGTTGATTTAACTATTATTGATAGTAATGCAACAATTTATTCAAAATGGTCGAATGAACTACGGAAAATGGTTCTTTCTACTATGCTAAAATAGTTCATTTGACCATACAAAAGTAGTTGACTTTGCTGATATAAATATCGAAACTTTCGAGGATTCAACTGTTTTAATTGGTTCATAAGTACGATAAATAGTTGATGTAGAAAAATGAGCATCAATTCATTTAACACTACAAAATATTGAATTATCAGCAATTTTCATAGTAAGCGAACCACTCTACAATTGTTAAATTCAACAAACATTGATTACTGAAGCCATCTATTTGAAAAATAATGGAGTTCTTCTTACTTCCTGTATTCATATTTTTTGCGCTCACTGAACAATGAAAAAAAAGAAACAAACATTTTTTAATTTTTTAAACTTTGAAAATTTTGCGGATGGCAGCCCCAAAAATCTTTCTATACCCAAAAACTTCCAATATAGTCGTCGGATAAAATCGACATTCAAAGGGCGTGTTCACTTTGACGTGAAACAATTGTGATAGACTTTTGGTTGCAGTGCTAGTAAAGTGTTGCCAGCACTGAGCATTTGCATCATTTTTAGACTAGAAGATGCAACTATATTTTTCAGTTCGAAAGGATAAATTCGGGGACAAAAATGAGCTTCAATGGAAATAATTGAAAACTATAGGCGAACAAATCAGCAATGATGCCGTAACACAAAGCTTAGAAGAAGAAAAATACAAAAAATAGGATCAACAAATATACAATTTTTATGTTTAAAATCTTTAAGCTTTTTCCTCTTTTCCTGTCAGTTTAGCAAAATTTTATATATTTTCATGAGCAATAAATGTAGTTTGACAAAAAATTAATTCCGGATATAAAATCCACTCTTTCGAAACGCAAATAAAGTGTGCTGAGTGATTCAAATCTGGTACTTCACTGATTGACTATCAAAATTTCATTTTAAGTGCACTCAATGATTGAAAGGAAACTCAACAAGTGAATTTAGGCAAATTATGTGATCAAATATATTTAAATTCAGCAGGTCAATTAAATGAATGAAAAAAATTAATTGATTGAAAAATTTAATAATTTCCGTCCATTATTTAATTTTCACATCCACATGAATAATCAAATGAATGACAACTCCTCATGAAACGAGTTCTTTTAGCATATCTTATAATAAGTGCTTATTTGCCTGGTTGCCACTGTAAGTCAAAGGATCAAAAAGGACCGAACTCAATACAAATCCATGAAGTTCTAAGATCAATGCTATCACAGTTCTTCTCGACTTTTCGCACATGCATACATATACCGACAAACACTCAAACGGATATGTGTATAGGGAATTCCATGCCCTTTAAACAACAGCACGGATCAATATCGCATTTTTCCCAGTGGTTATAGATATCCTTTTCATCGAACTTTCTTCTCCCTCGGTCTTACTCACCTCTTCTTTGTCAGTCATGTCACCAATGCCGAAGCGTTCGACCGTAATGCTGAAAGGTTATCGCTCATCACAAGATGAGTGTCATTTCAAGATAAGCTTCTTACGTACAACACCACGTTGAGCATTTATTTTACCGTGTGCGTATTTTTCGATTCGGGATAACAAAAACAACATCAGCAGAGCAGCAGAATTCAACATACAGTACAGCATTTAAAAAAAATGGGAGCGACCGTGTGGTTTATTGTCAACCACAATCTTCAAATGTACATTGCCTGCCGATGGCGGCGAACGTTGATGACTGTAACGACAAGGAGGATGCTGCTGATGATGATTAGTCGGGAAGCTAATCCTGTTCTAGTTTTTGTCGTTGGTCTTTGAATTTTTCTCGGAGAAGGTTGGTGGGTTAATACCTTTCCCGTGCCATGAACGACGAGTGATGGGATATATGATGACGATGAGTTTGAGTACCTTTGAGCTGGAAGGCAGAATTGTATTGTCCTTGATGTTATCACGAAAGTAATAGGCCAAACCTCAAATCTTGTTTGCGGCTAAAGGTAGATGAAGAGAAAGAAAGACGTGAGGTGTTGACAGTTTCCTTTTACGATTTGAATTTTTCGTGAAAATTTGGAGGGAATATGTAAATTGTGTTTTACATGGTTGTGTGAGATATACTTGTTGGGAGCAGAGAAATGGATGCACGAATCGTGAATTGTGATATAAAAAAATCTAAAGATAATACTGGTGGCTCCTATGACCTGAAGACTTAAGACTGGACAAAAAACTCAAAAATTTATACCAAGATTTTGAGCACTAACTACCTCAATTTCGAAACACGCAACTAAAACTTTCCAAACGGACCCACAAACCGCTTTAAAAACCTAGCGCAGTACCTTTGAATTTACATCTTCCCATAAGTACCGTATCATATCAAAAACACAATGAAGACTGCTACTTATCCAACGTGACCGGGAAAATCATACCAGGGAAAAATCCCGCTATCATCACTTCACATCCTCCTGCCGCTTGTCTTTCATTCATTTGTTATTTCAGTCGCCGTCAGTTGCTTGCTATGTTGTACTCTGTTTGTATATGTGTGTTTTCAGGACGGAACGATTGTTTTCGATAAACAAACCGATCGCTATGAAAGAAAAATAAAAAGGGCGTTATAGTGTAATGGAAACCCCAATTGAAAGGATATCATTTTCAGAGTATAACACAGGCTCATAGTTAAATCGTATCCGCACACGCATTCAGCACAAATCCCTTAAAATATCAAAATTGCATCATGGCCTTACGCGCACTGCAAAAATTAAGAAGAACGTATAGGTAGTTTTATATGCATGGAATATAAATCCTGTATCCTGAGAGAGCTACTCTACAAACATTTGATAGACGGCAAGTGAACATCGATGCGGAAAATTATTATTTTTATTATTGTTACGACAAATATTCGAACAATAGAGGTTCGTGAAGGTGAGAAAAAAATCTCAAGTTACAAAGTTGGAGAGGATTTGTTGAAAGGTGGATTGAAGAGAAGCTGTTGGATTTGAAAAAGTGTGGTTCTGCTGTTGTTTTGAATTTGTGCAGCTGTCGCCGTTTATGGAAGCTGTAAATGGTCGAACAATTGAAGATCTATGGAAAGAATTTTTATTAGCTTTGAAAAAAATTCAGCAAATTGACTGAATTGTTTTGGTCGCATTTTATTCGCGTCTCTACTGAGAACAGATTATAATAGTAGCATTAAAAACAACAACAAATGGGCGGGAATTGTTGCAGTTTTCAATATTACTATGAAAACGCTGTTTTGTTATATCGTAGACGTCAGTAATATGTAGTTTTTGTGAAAAATCTAATTCGGATTGCCGCGGATAAGACTCGATGGAGCTATCCAAGTAAAGTTGTGTTAAAAACTGGTGTTCAGTTTTTTTTTCTACATGATAAATATTTTCATCTACGAAGTCTTTCCACGTGAATTCCCTAAGTTTTAATCATTCAAGACCAATCATTCAAATCGTTCTGTAAAATCCTGCAAGGTACAAGAGAGATATCGAGGCTGTGCAATGGCCTGCAAAATAGCCAACCAGTCTCCTAAAACGCCGGGACAGCGAACTTACCGAGCCCAGAGCGCAATCTTTAGAAATTTTACTTGAGAATTACTTTCCGGAACGCAAGGGCTTTACGCCTTTGTGCAAATCTTCTGCTGTTTGCAGCATTACGAAATGTTGATACACAGCTAAATCTGTGGTCACCAGTGTAAAAGCCAGAGTCGTAATCATGTCCTTTGAAAATATTAAATCGCTCGGCTTGGAGGACATCTATATGGCAATCCTGCAGATAGTCCTTAAGAGAATCTTTTGGGCATGCTTAGGCCTGGGGTATGTTCCGTCACGTTGGCAACAGGTTAATGTAATTAAATGCTAATGACCCACATGCTTGTGATATGTGATATGTCAAACTAAACGACGGTCATTGGATTTAATGGAAACGGATAACAAGGTCCCGAATTTGCCTTAGTTATACCATTTGCCATTTTTCGAAAGGGGGTACTTGATATTCACAAAGAGAGATGGATGTCTTCTGATGTGGTGAGGCACACGAAGATCTTCCGGCCAGAACCTAAACATAGGACTGCAGGATTTTCATTTAAAAAAAGTAGGTAGGTTCGTAGCAACATAACAGGCTCACAAGAGGACATATGGACCAAATAGATCTTGCTCAGGATAATGTTTGCCCATCAGAGGATATTGTTTTTCTAAAAGAAATATCAAGTCAAGTGCCTCTCTCTCTATTGAAATTCGCAGTCATTGACGTAAATCTGAAATATAACTAAGCTAAATGACGAATAAATGCCTTATAAAAAGTTGACTTAGCTAAATGCTACAGACTGAATAGCTCATAAATAACAGAAAAGGGGGCGGTCCTAAGCAAGAGCCCTGAGGTACTCCAAAATCCACAGAGATGTGAGAAGTATTGCTTTTAAAATTAAAAAAAAAAGTCTAGCGCATCAGAACCGCCAAAAAACTGATTTTCGAAGAAATTATCTTTGATGGACTTGAAATTGTGTAAAGATGTAATACACTTCTTTGTGGTATCATATCAACCATTTCTTACTCAAAGTAACAAATATCATTTTCTGACAGCATCTCCTATAACACAAATGATGAAAATGTTCAGTGCTGGCAACATTTGTCCAACACAGCAGCAATAAGTCTACCATGACATGCTCGTACTTCATCAACCTATCCTTTGAATTTCGTTTTCATCCAAGGATATCATCGAAAGTTTCAGCGATTAAACTATGTCTGGTATTGCCATCCAAAAAAATTTCCGAAACTCGGAAAATTTAAACATTGGTTGCTTAATTTATTGTAAATGCTTTGCTTATGAACACAAAATGAAAACATATTGTTGCAATATTTACGAAATTGTCTGGTGCAAGCAATCGTGTGTTAGCACCATGCAATATTTACGAAATTGGCTGGTGCTGGCAATCATGCGTTATCACTATAGCTGCTTCACGTTGAGTTAAATCCACCCTGTAAATTTCGTTTCGATTGAATGACTGCGCTGGATGTTATAGGAGTGAATAGAAATTTAGTGCTACCACCCTTAAAATTTTTTAAATTTTCGAAAGCTTAATATTTGTTGTTAATTGTCATTGCAGGATCATCCCCATTTGGAAATTTAATGACAACATCGTACGATAAAGAAATGTCAATAAATTACGAAATTCATCATAGCTGGCAGACATTTTATGATTTTTCAACGAAATTCCTACAGAATTAGAAATACAGCAAGATCCACTTATCACATAAAATTCCTTTTGATTTCGTTACTGTACCGGAAGTTATAGGGAAAAAAACCTTTATTTTCCTAAGTAAATTTAGAATATTTAGGAGTCAAAATTTGCCATAGCTGGCAAATTCATGCTAATTTGGCAACCCAATTTCTATCAAATCTGTCCTAAAGTAAGGTTCAGCTACTGTAAGAAATTTGTTAAATTCTGTTGCCTGAATTGGAAGCTATAGGCCAAAAACCAGTTTTTTTTTGTCGGTAATTGTTCAAAATGGCACCACTGCCACAGTATTGCCCATATTTCAAAATCACTTCTATCAGACCTGGTCCCAGCTAATACAAACATGTCCTGTCAATTTCATATTGATCGAATTATGCGGTCGTCAGTTCTCGTGAGCAGAAATTTGTAGTGCTGAAAATAGAGGTAATTTGATGATGGGTTGCCGTTCTTGTGCACTGCCGAATTTTTTAAATTTTAATTTGACGTGGTGGACAAAGGTAAAAATTTATCAATACTTTGAATTACTTTTCAAAAATCAAAAATTTTCCAGGAGAGTTGATGATTTGAAGGATTTTTATTCAGGAGCCTGCCGTAGCTGCAGGGTTGCCCGCACAGTCTTGAAAGTCCATATGTGTAAAGTTTTAGTGAACATTAATACGCTCTGCAAATTTCACGATTCACTGTTATTGGTCAGAAGCTATGACAAATCGAAATTTGAAAAAAAATCCTTGCCTACATTCAGGCACTCAGCGCCCACACATGAGCTAGCAGAAAACATAATAAGTTTTCATTTCCAATATTTACTTTTAGCAAAAATGTACTCTGCATAGAAATATAAGGGTAACTGAAACTTCACTAAAATGCCCGCCGCCGCCAAAGGGTTAAAGATATCTTAATTCTAACAAATCATGGACCTACCTGTTATATACATCTATGTTCTCCGGCAGTTTCAGCTTGATATATATATATATATATATATATATATATATATATATATATATATATATATACATATATATATATATATATATATATATATATATATATATATATATATATATATATATATATATATATATATATATATATATATTTCTTCTAAAATCAGTAACAAGAGTCTTGTTAGAAAATATTCCTCTTTATTAATAATATGAACGAAAGACGACAGAATATTATATACGCAGTACGTCAATGTTTACTTTATCGTATGTATAGATAGCATGAATAAGATAGGAAGACGCAAAACAATCTATGAAAATTCTTTGAGAAGTTAAAAGACTGGTAACAGAAGATCTTCTTTTCACAAACCTATCTTCGTCAGAAATAATCGTCAATTTTAACTCTTGCACCGGTAAATTTAATCAGTAATCTTTTAGAAAACTTGAAGATATAGTTTTCAATGTTTGATTTATTATCAGTTTAGCAGAACTAAAAAATAATACCAAACATTTTTCAAAACATTTTCGTTATTCCAGGCATTTAAGTTTGCCAAACATTTACCTCTTAGGCCCTGTACACATGCGTCCATACTTTTTAACCACTTTTTTTTTTGGATGGCGGAAGTGGAGTGGAAGAAGGCGTTGATTTGTACTTCCACTTCGCTCCCGCCTTCCAAAAAATTGGTTTAAACGCATGGAAGTATGTGCACGTGGAACAAATTTCATACTATCCCCAAAATTTGCAGTTGGATCCAACAGCCATGCTGTTTTCTTTTCGGAAATATGTAATGTTCAAGGATGTAAGCACGTAGATGATGTGTGAGGGCAAAACTATGAAGCATTTTCTTTTCAAAGCAGTATCACTTCAATAGTAATGTGAGAGCTGAGACTATCATCACCTATAATGACGTTTTCCCCTCTATAGTTGATTGTTACAGTGAATTTCTGAAACCATCTTTAAAGCAATGGTTGTAAACATTTGAAAAAGGTGACAATTAAAGTAAAATATAATAGCGCCCAATGTGGTATCGACGCGCTTTGATTTCAAATAACATCCAAGTAATCTTATCGAGTGCATACTTACATATTTTTCTATCAAAGCAATTTTGAAAGAAAAACAAAATGCAAGTAGCATATCAATATATTTTCAATACATTTATAATCAAGAATCACGCGTCCAGTACTGAGAAATTACGAAAATGTTGTTGAAGTCTGTAAAGTTTTCAACGATTTTGACGCAAAATTATTCAGAATTTCTTTTTACAATAGATTTTTCCAAGAAAGCAAAATTGAAAAAAAAAACCTAAATGATATCCTGCACTAGCCTTCCTTTCACCTATAAACAATTCAACATAAATCCCGACAAAATGGCCTCGAAGAAATGGTACCTGTGTACACACATTGCCCGGGGCATGTGTTTCGTAAATTTATAATACATACTTCAGGACGACGATGATGGCGTCGTCGTCATCGCTAGGAATGAACCCAAAGTAAAAACGGTCGAAAAGGAAGCCAGATAGTCTTGAAGTTTTATATTCAGATTTGTTTGTATCGTCGTTAACTCAGCATTGTCACTTTGCGCTGGCTGCTTCACCTCGTTTCAATCGTTTTCTTCTTGCTGTTTTGTCGTTCATTGCCGATTTTTCATATTTTCCATGATGCCTTTCAAGCACATAATGGCCAGAAAGAATTTATTGTTCGGTCGACAATAAAACTTGTCAAATAAACATTAACGGAGCCTTCATATCGTCGTTTCGCGAACGGCTCGGCTGCTATGAAAAAAAACTGAGTGGTAGTGCCTACTTATGCAAGGCTTCTTTGCCAGCAAAACGAACCATGGAACATTTTCTTCGTTCGCTCCATGGCCCCCGGGAACGATGTGGCGGAATGGAAGTTTGTCGTAAAATAGCTAGAAATGACCTCGATTTGATATACAACTCGATACAGAATGGCGGTTGAATGAAAGAAAGTGTCCATTCATATACATAAGAGTGGCCATAAATTGATGCATACGGTATGAGTACGGTTATAGTAGCTATGGAAATGTATACCCAAAATATAACTCCTGACTTCAGGGACTGAAAAATCGTTTTGTGTCTTGAGCAGAGAGAGGCTGCCCTTTGCTTTGTGCACGTTCATTTCATGATTTGCTTTTCAAAGTGGCTGATACGTTCCATAACCGACCGACCGACCGGTACACGCAGGGACCATTTTCGTTGAATAATTTTTTGGGAGCCAATAATTTATGGATGATTTCCAATAAAACTTTAGAATCCCTTTTGAATTTCGCATTTCGTTTTGGCAATGGCTTTTGAAGTTAGATCGAGAAGGTATTTGGTTTTTGATGGTTTTTTTCGGGGAATGAGATATGGGTTAAAATCTTCCGCAAAAAATATCTGAAGCTCTTGAGGATGGTGTAGCGAATATAATGCAAGTGAGATATTTTTAAATTTTTATATGATGAAAGCAATATTAATATATTTAAGTAATGGTTCCTTGATGAGAGTTTGAAATTGAATTAAACTTCAGACAAATTGGCTTGAAACTTCTTCTTACATTCCTCTCTCTCTCTGACTCCGACTAAATTTTTCTTTTGTTCATGAGACTAATTTTTCGCTTCAGCAGGCCTGTAAAGCCATCATCAATTCACATTATGGCAAAAACACTAAACGTGAAAATATATCAAATATTTCTGCGTTGTCATTGCAAACGCAAACTTGTCAATAGGAATAGTACCGGGTACCAGTAAGTTACCTCCAAGAAAATTGAACTGGTGTCATAATGCGAAAAGCTTCTTTGCTTGGCCATCCTGCTGCCAATCCTTCACGAACGTGACTTGCATTCGCTTTCCTTCATTTGCCGCACGCTTAAGATACATTTATATCTTATCGATTCCGATAGGTTTCTGACTTTTATACATTTTTTCCGTCCATCGACTAGTAGACCATCAAATCAGTCAGCATGTCTTAGTGCTGCTATCTTCTAGTGAGTGAGTGGCCGCAGTCTGTTTAATCTTCGAATCGTGACTATCAACGCAAGAAGACTGCGGGCGCCCATCCAACTCGAAATTCATTGACTCATCGACCTATCAGAAACATGTCAATATTATGATATGAAGTATCACTCATTCCCTAAACGGCTGCGGCGGAAACAAGTCTTCTTCGTCGGAGTGCTCCACCATATCGGTCGGACGCAATGAGGTGACAGAAGTTCGATTTGTGATTCTGACCCGATTCGAAAAAGATGGAGAGATAGCGGGAAACGTCATCGATTCCATGGGGGTTCGTCCGTGTTGGTCGTGCTTGATAGCACACTTCTGCGATCAAAGATAACAACATTTACGTAGATTTGTTACCCTCGCGGCCAAGAGGTTGTTTGAACGTTCCAAGAAAGTCTTCGACATGTGGATGAACAGGCGCCATTATTCGTTCTTGTAATATCTATAGGTCATATCTGTAGGTAGTTATGCAAAGATATTGACGGAACTTGGGGAAAACTGAAAGTTTTTGTGGATTTGGGGATCGACGGCCTAGTCGAATTGATGGACGGATGGGTGGCCGCTAGGCGGTTAGTTTCTTTTATTTCAAACAATATTGATGAGTAAAGCTAACCGAAAGGAGCAAACAAAAACAAGTCGATTCGACGTCCTGCTGAGAACTTTCATTAATCAACTATCACCTAGCCGCTGTCGTCATCATAAAGTCGCGGAACACTGTGTTGCGGCTATGACGCGACGATTCGATGCAGTGTTGGTGTGGGTGATCTTTGACCTGAGACGGGTATGCAACATAATTTCCGGACGCTGTCAACAATTACTGTAGACTGTTAATCATTCAATATTTATTAAGTCACGATGTAATGAAAAGGTTTCGATTTGACGGGGAGTTCCAGTCAGATACATTTGGCTCTTGTTTTAGAATTTTTATTTTGCGAATTTTTTGTTTTCTTAGAAGTTTGTCGGAGTTTGAAACAATGAGAAAAATATGTGAAGAGATGTGAACGTATACCAAAACCAAAATTTGAATGACTGTGTAAATAAAAATTTCATTTAGCAAGAATTGTCATAACAGACGCCTGGCATTGCCAAGGACGAAACTCAGGTGATTTCTTTGGTATATAGTATAATTTTCCCGAGTCAACATAATACTTTGGGAAAAATTTATTTATTCTTTCACCAAAACAAGGTACAAAATCACATATTAAAAAAAGGACATCAAATTAAAATAAAAAATGGAAAAGTAAAGTAAAGGAAAAAGTAAAAACAAACAAGTTAAATAAGTAAAAAACAAACAAATTAAAAAAAAAGAGTAACAAATAAATTAATAAATAGCAATCAATAAATAAACATTGAGATACAAGCTATAGCTTAAGGTTAAGGGTACGGATGGCATGGAAAAGAGAGGACTTGAAGGATGATTTGGAAATCGTAGGGGAATATAAATTGCTTATTCTGTTGAATACTCTGCAGCATCTATTTACTGGCTCATTAGCTCCATATGTGGTCGAATGAGAATATTCTTTTAGGAAACGATTGGACCTGGTGTTCCTGACAGGGATATTTATCAAAATTTTATTATTCAGGAATTCTACATTAATAGCGCCTCTAATGACATCGAATGTGAAGCAGGCCGATATCACCATTCTTCTGGAGGCTAGTGTCGATAGGTTTAAATGACCCAGTCGAAACTCATAAGGGGGTAGGCTATTAAAATCATAAGGGTTGTATAGCTCTCGCAAGGCGAAAAGTAAAAATTGCTTTTGTATTGACTCGAGTCTGTCACTGTGGGTTTCAAAAGCAGGATTCCAGCTAATGCAAGCGTATTCGAGAATAGGACGTACGAGTGAAGTGTATAAAGATCTTGTGACCCACAGACTACGAAATTCTTTGGCTCGTCTTTTGATGAAGCCAAGTTGTTTGTTTGCACGAGATAGTATTTTATCGTAGTGTAAAGTGAAGCGGAGTTTTTCATCTAAGATAACACCGAGGTCAACAATGTTATCAACTCGAGTTAGCTCATTATTACCGAGGAAGTACGTATTGTGTGTGACCGTGCATTTTCTGGAAAAACTAATAACCTGGCATTTATTAATGTTGAGAGAGAGCTTGTTTACATTGCACCAATGATCAAGGGAATCAAGTTTGGATTGGAGAAAGAGGGCATCCGATTTCGATTCAATGGTCAGATAAAGTTTGAGGTCGTCTGCATAGAGTAAATGAGGTATGCCTGCTAGGACTTCAGATAGGTCGGAAATAAATATATTGAAGAGAAGTGGACCAAGATGGCTACCTTGGGGTAGGCTTATCTGATGGCATCAATGATGCTTTGTATCTGTGGAATTCGTTTTTTTGGTACAAAAGCCTTTTTCTAATAATTTTCTGTAATTGCTTAAAATATCATTTGCAATATGACTTCAATTGCAGTTGACGCATTTCGTAGTAAAATTTATCCATTTTAACCAATTGTTTGCACAGCTGAGAATAAAAGAGTATATATTATGGCGAAGGATATGCCTGTAATATCCTTTTTTTATATTCGCAGGTTGAATTGGATTTTTAGCTCGAATAAATTAAAAGTAACAAACGTATTGGAGCTGTAGCTCGAAATATTTTTGAATAATTGATTTATTCAAATAGCATTCTAAAACGAAACTTTCGTGTAGTGTAACTCAACAAAAAAAAACGAATTACAGTAGCGGAGTAGTAAAACCTATTTTTCGGAAATGAATTTATTTTTGCACAGGAAACGGATTCTGAAAGCGAAAAATTCGCTCAAACTATTAAACAATATTAGGGCAGATAACCAGGTAGGCGTTGTTCTTTTGAAGGTGTGTATACATTACATGCACTTACTATTTTAAATGCACTGCACTACTCTCCACAATACACGATCAAGTCCATACAGACAAAAATTTAGCAGCATCAAGTAGATTTTAAAAAAAAATTTGGGAAAAATTGTCAAATTGAAACAGAAAGAAAACATAGAAATACAGACAAGTAACACTAAGATAAGTAGTCTGAATCAAAATATTGACTTGATCTTCAAAAATTTGTGATCCTAGATAAAAAAAATGAGCAGAAAGCTACGAAGTAAAGAGTAGATTAGGGGGCCCGGTAGCTCTGCTCGCTAAAGCGTCAGGCTGAAAAGCGGCGTGCTACGGGGCCTGCGGGTTCGAATCCCGCCAGTGCCATGGCTGCAAGTGTAAATGCGTGTGATTGTCTACGAGGGTGGCAAATGGGCCGTAACTGGTGGCCTAAAGCTGGCCGCGTTCCCGGCAGCCCTCTTCACTAACCTAACCTAAAAAGTAGATTAAAAATCTGCTCAACTTTGCCGTTTGTGTGAGTTGTGATGATGACCTGGTGCTAAAAGTTTGCATTGTTGCAAGTGATAGTGGCAAAGAAAGAGTTCAATCTCCTGTCACAGCTCGATAGGCATGCTCCTCGTCCCGTTACTGGTTGTCTTTGCAATTTCCTCATAAAGCAAGACTTCTGCCAAGAGCAACATGGCAATACTATCTTCCATTATAGACCTGATTAAGACCTACCAGCCACCTCCTATCGTCCATAACCGTCGGGCCCGAATGGTATCGGAAAAGAAAAGGTTTCAGCGGTTTATTTCCAAAGTCCTGCTCAGACTGAAAATCGGCATCGTTCACCTCGACGACTTATTAGTAGCTTCGACTTTCGATGAATAGCACATGGTCTATGTTGAACAACTGTTCCAACTATGTACGACCAAAATCATTCCATCTTTGGCCGAATTCCCTTGTTATGTTTCTACGAAAGGCAATAAAAGCCCTCCATAGATCGGGTGAAGTCCATTTTTAACGTTATACTCCTAAAACGAAAAAAAAACAAAGGTAATTTTCAAGTTTGGTCGACTTCTACCGTTACTTCCTTCATCACACAGCTGAGATGCAATAATCATTTAACAAGGTGTCCGGCCCACCGGAGGCTACCAAACTTTATCTTCGTAATTATATCTGTTTCTAGGTAGATAGCATACAATTCACAGTTGTAGCGTCTCCGAAATCGCCCTCCTTCAGATATGGGGCCAATGATTCTCCGCAAGACTTTCCTCTCGAACGCAGCTAAGAGATCGGAGTGCCTTTTGCTGAGCACCCAAGTTTCGAATTCATACGTGAGTACTGGAGCCTTGATGTTCGGGTGAGATTTCGGGAATTGAAGAGTCTTGACAGACTGTAGTAGATGTTGTTGGATTTGAGCAGCCACCCGCGTATTTCATCCTCCATATAGTTTTCGGCTGCTCCAATTGACCCAAGGTAGTTGAAAGATGGTTTTACTTTAAATTCATGCTCATTCGCCCTGAAGGTTTGATCAGCTCTAGGTGTTCTTCCTGCAGATGCTGTCACCATGTACTTAGTCTTTCCTTCATTTATGTGCAGCCCCAGTTTTTGTGCCGCTCACTCGATCTGAATGAAGAATTCTCGTACAGCTAGTTCTGATCTTCCGCTTATATTATATACTCTAGATTTTGCCAAAAAAATATCCTGGTCCCAAAAAAGGGACAAACGAACTCCAGATACACCTTCAGAAAACAGCATTTTCTTGATACCGACGTTGACACTAATTATCCTGAATCTGGCCCAACCTTACGATCTTAAATCCTCCTAACCTTCAGGAAACAAGTATTTCGCTGGAAACATAACACAGTTCATCCTGACATTCGTGCATTACCAAATCACTTATCAACGAAATTTTTGCAGCTTTCGATGAGAACATAGTCACTAGTCACAATCTTTTCAAAAATGTGGGCAAAACGGCTCGGTTTTTGAACATTTTAAGGTCATGTTTATTGACACGTTTTTATGTCTTAACACAATCGCAGTGATACAAAGAATACAGGGTTACCAAGGTAGTAACCAAAAGGTTACCAAGGTAAGTAACCAAAAAATATACTATTTTTTTCATTGTCTCGAAGCAATTTTTTGGCCAGCTTTCCTGCCAATGATTATGCTACTGCTTTATTGAGCACCGACCAAAGTAGACAATTTGAGTCAGCACTCATTAAATTCAGTGGACTTTCGGGTTTTGGACGCAATCGTACCACAGTGCACCATCAGGAGACCAACGATTTCTCAGAACGAAAGAGTCGAACTTTTAAACTGGCTATCATGGCTTAAATCGATACATCCTGGGATCGATTTTTTTTCAATATTTTTCATTCTATTGTGATCTCTAGTCCGAGAAGAATTCCTTGTATCATCCGTAAAACTTCTTTGAGACCTCGAGTCTTCCTGATAATTTTCTTCAAACAAATTCTAGGAAGATTAACCAAATCGACTTCGCCTCGAAACTTATAGTAACCATGACAAAATTCTGACGGACTGACGCAACAAATCATACACTTCCAAACCGCCAGATACCCTCGAAAAACTAAAGAAATAGGTGCAATTGACAATTTCCTGATAAAATCAAACTTTCTTCTATATCACATCCCTTCCATAGGCGTGCATATGATTTTGAAATAATGAGGGTAAAAACACCAAAATTCAGCACCGACTTACCTTAATTTTCATTAAATGGTGCAGTTCGGAGAAAAGAACAGAAAATGCTGAAAATAATTTTCAAAAATAGCTATGTAATGGAGACTTGCCCTTCCTTTTGCGCGCCACTGACCCCATCTGTCTTATAAAGTTATAGTTTTCAGATGAATACATTGATTTAGGCCTCTTTTTGTAATTCTATCTCTTTTTATATTGATTTTCGCAAACTTTAGGCACGCGAAATTCAAGGCCACAATGCTAAATATATTTTATAGCTACATATTTCTCTATCCAATATAATCTGATTGCATTTTGTCCGATTCTTAAATTTCTTGACAGACTCTATGACACCTTATGATTTATGCTCTGAGATTAGCAAAAAATATTCAAACCAACTTTAGTACACATAAATTCAACTCGCAGTCATATTAAAACTGTTTATAAATATTTAACATCATACTGGTGGCATTCACGTCAGATTTGCATTCTTCAACTGACCCATAAGATTTATTTCAATTCCGGTTAAATCTTCAAATCGTTCCCATGAAATTCAGGTAGACCAAATACTAGTAATTTTTAGCGGAGTCCTCTATGTCTACCTTCATGTTTCTACATCCTCCCTCTGTCAATGTTTATCTTATTTCAGCCCCACAAAAAAAACTAAAGGCTTCTAATAATTACTGTTATTAGCTTCTGGTTATTTTTACGATCAGGGGACGAACACCGAGCTTACTGATACTGCAATCATGAGCCTGATAATAATTTCAGTAGATTGTTGGGTGCGGTGGACCAGAGCACATAAGAAAATCCGCAGCAGGATGACAACGATCATCGTGTTTTACAAGATAGTCATAAAATGACACCAGATAAGGGTTAGTGGCCGATAATTGCTTTATGGTTATTGCGGGTGTGCGATGATCACACTGATCCACTGGACTTATCGTTATGTTGATCATAACAGATGGGAGATTTTTTACGATTTTTTATAGGAGCTGTAAGATGAGAGAATGACCGGCGTAGATTTTTTAACCTGACGCATTTTCGAAAAATGTGGCGCTTGGGTCGTTCAGCTTATAATTTTCAATAAATCGATTAAACCGACCTTATTCGATAATCACCGTGTTAGCCGAGTCGGTTTTTTCGAAAAGATTATGTAAATTTTGGTGCCGAAACTGAGATAATTATTGAAATCATGTTCGATTACGAATGATAGGTTTGTTCGTTCCCGGTCCCAACCCAATGGACTATCGTAAAAACTGAACGGCTTTCTTAATGTTAATGCTAATAGTGCGTCATTAAGATGTGATGACCATCGTATAATCATATGAGACTTTTGTAGGCAATCGCAGCACAGCAGTCGACGCCTGGGTACCCTAGCACGAATATCGTGATCTTACACCTGAGCAATCGCTGCAATCAGAGGCGCTTCAAAGATAAAAGCACCTCACATGCCCGGTCCGTGCACACAGTATCGGAAAGATATGCCTTAACACATCCCAGGTGATCATTCACATCGAAATGTGTATAATTTATTATCGTGGCCATGCTCTCAAGTTTAAATACCGGGATTTAGTGGGAGACTTAGTGATAATGACCGGGCATTTGTTAACAGTCCAACCCCAGGATGCTGGCCACGAAATGCGTGGCATTTCGGTTCCAAGATGAGAGTTGGAGCGGTTTCTTGTTGCTTATTTTTTTTGCTTGCAAGGTAACTTATTGCGCGGTTGTGGATTCGTTCAATTCAGTACACTCTTGTTGGACTGGCTTCCATTTTATGGTAAAACTTCACGTCGGGCGAATCGATCAGTCATCATCGGAGTTGGTCATCAAAAAACGTACAGCGGCAACAGCAGCAATCGTGAAACGTAAGTGCGAAAATTCCTTGTTCCACTGACAGACGATATTCAGTTGAAAATGTTATTAATGAATTTTACGGTGATCGTTTGCCGCGCAGATCGTTTGTTTCATGTCATATCGAAAGTATGATAGAATGCGGTATGGTCGATGAGAGCAGTCTGGAGATAAATAATGACTGGGGTTCTCCTAAACGGGAATAAAGTTTTTTTTCTCTTTGACTGACTGGTGTTCAACAGTTGAGTAATTTGGCCATAGACAATAGAAACGCTACTTCATGATGCATTTGCAGTAGAAATATGTAGAAGAAAATAGGAGTATATGTTTTGTTCGAATGTTATCCCATGCTAATCCTCGCCGCAAACCAACAGACCAACTCACAACAAACAATGGCTCTCATCATCACCATTCTAATGAATTCGGGTCCACGACCAACTATAACCTTCACCAGCTTGTTAGCATTTGTTAATTTTTAACGGAATTATCTTAAAAATATTATTAAGTATTGTAAAAGTCTGTTATAGATTAGTACCGTCTTTTCATTGACAACGATGCCTGAAAGGCTTAGGACGTATGGTAATAATGGATAGGAAGGTACCTATCTACCTACCTTGAAATCTAGACTATACAATACACAAAACAAAATTCGAACACGATACCAGTGTGATCTTTTTACCTTAACGACTTTTCGAACAGGATTACCAAACGGTTTTATGGCAACTCAGGGTTACAACTGCGGGTGCGATAAGGATTAGTATAAGTGTGTTGAGAAGCGGAATTTCATTGTTGATCTAGATCTGCGAGTTAATCCTGGTTTTTGGAAAATATACGATGAATAGAACGACCGAGGGTCGGCTTACTTTGGGTCAGTTAACAGTAAATCGTTTTCGGGCTTCTTGTATTGATCGATTGTCACAGGATTTCAGTTCGATTTGATGGTTTTTGGTGTGATGCAGATGACTCCAATTATGATACAAAATTAGTAGTAGTCAAACCACACCCTTAATGGGAACGAATTTAGTTTTGACAATACCAATGTTATTTTGAGAATATTCCAAAATGAGTATAATATGCGGTTAGTATGCTTTGGATTCTATTCATTCTGATCTCACATTCTTACTCATTCCCCAGCCTAGTGTTTTAGTGCACGAGTTCTAAAAATTACTGTATCGATGCTTGATATTTTTAGTCCTGCACGAAAATTTTTTTAAAATCATACTACCAGCGACAAGTTTCCAAGTTTCAAATCTTCGGCATAAATCTTATTAGGCATATATATCGCCCAGCTAAGGATGAAATTACCATTATATATAAATTTGATTACATTATGGAGCGAACTGAAGCTCCTTAGCCTATTGGGTAAATCACTGTATCCTAGATTGTGGGGTTCCTGGTTCAAATTCAGACAAGGACGAAAGCTGTGTCCCAAGTTTTGAGTTAACTTAGTTTTGTGTAGATGCCGGAGTTAAGGGGTCAGGTACACTTGGGACGTCCACAAAAAGCTCTTTTTCAGGATTTTTTTTAGACACACATTAAAGTAATTAAAAAAGAAATGTTTTTTTACTTGAAAGACATATATTTGTAGAAGCTATTGTAATTTTTTTAAGGCACAAGGCTGAAAATTAATCGAAATAGCGTAAATTTTCGAGGGGTCAAAAAAAAATGTTTTGCCGTGATCACTGTAGCTTGTCACTGGATAATCCGAAATAAAAAAAAAAAAAATCGGGAATCATTAGTTAATGACATAGCGCTCCGGATGGACGAAAGACTTTGGCAGATTTTGATTTGTCGAAAAATGGCGATTGTTGAAATGCAAAATCGTATTTTTGACCAAAATTTCACTCAAATTTTCGGCTATTGAAAAAAAGTATATCGTCCAATCGAAAAATCCTTCGTTCATCCGGAGGATAATTACATATCAAATAAGTGAGGAAAATGCTGATCGATAAAGCCGTTTCCAAGTTACAGTGATCACCGACTTCGAAAACATAGTTTCGAGAAAAATGCTTTTAAATCATGCGAAAAACACTTTAAGCAATAGAGACGACTTCATTCAAAGTGATTTCTCGACTTAAAGAATTGTCTGATTCGTCTGAAATTTGCAGATAATGCTCTTGAAATATGCTACTTTTAGAAAATGCAAAGAAAATAAAATCGATTTTCTCAAAATTCTAAGTGTACCTGGCCTCTTAAAGTAGATGTTGATGGGACTTGAGTTTCATCACTTCAAACTCTTTAAAAATTCCATATGGATATGGATTGTAACGTGACAGCTCCGTTTTTTTTTCAGAACTAGTATGGCGTTCCTATGGATATGTCTCGCTTATCGAAAATGAATGTGATAATAAATAGAAAAAAGTAATATTTTAGCCTACACTTGGACACATCATGCATATATGGCCATAATTCAAAAGTATCAATAGCAACAGCTGAATGAATGTTTTAAGTTCTTATTGTTTATTTTAACACAAATAACTACATGCCTTCTGCAAAAAAGGTCAGGCAAAAGAATGCTTTAACTCAAGTTAGATTAGAGAGGTTGGTAGCTCTCCTCACTAAGACGCCACTCCATGGCCGTGGGTTCGAGTCCCGCCGTATGCTCATAGTTGTATTTTTTTGCCTTGTGTTGCCTTAATAACCGGTAACTGGGCATAATACCAACGCTCCACTAATTAAAGGTCAGATAATAGCTTTAGCGATGACTGAGCATTACACCAGCACTTCACAAGAATAAAGTGTGGCACTTAAAGAAAAGTGGAATTAATTGTAATCGGCTTCTTCCATATGTGTCTACCTACCGCCATAGCTAAGCATTCACTTCAAAGAGTAGTCCCCTGAGTTTTAACATTATCATACAAAAAAAAACCTCCAAATAGATCAGCCCCTGTTGCATCCGGAACCTACCTCGGTACCATTAACCCTCCGAGAACACAGGGGGTCAAATTGACCCCAGTGACCTTTTTGGCCGATCGCAGCGCTTAGGCCTGCGGGCAAAGGGGGGTGCTATAGGCTCCTAAGTTTATTTCTGTGTTTTGACTATAAGTTTACACCTTTGGCATACAGTCCCAAGTCGTCAGTCGTCGTTGAGAAGCATTTGAAGCAGATTAAGGGGTCAAATAAACCCCATATGAAATCGACGTTATTTTGAGGTAAAAATTCAATTTTTTTTTACTTTATAAATCGATAGATTAATTTAAAAAAGCCAAAAAATAAGTTTGCAAGTGCTTTTATTTTTTGTTTTTAGCAATATGACGTATAATCTGCGTTCTAGTGTACGCAATAATTTGTTAGCTGAAGACAATGATAGCAATTTTGGCGACAGTGATTCCTCCGAAGACGACCATGTCTCGGAGCAATCAGAATCTGATTATTCAGAAGATTATACCTTTTTTGCAACCTTTTATAAAGGGCTAATTTTTTTTATTGTTTTACTATGTCTGGGAAGTATCCATATATATTTTCAGCTAAAAATATTAAAAATTAACGAAGTTATGATTTTTTTTAAATATGCAAATTTTAAAATCTTCATAATCGCCACCGTAAATATGCAAAGTAAATACTTTTTTTTAAGGGTCACTAGAGGCTATTTTTTTTTTAATTATTTTATCATACCTTCAGTGTATCCCCCTAAACTTTTAGCCAAAAATATTCAAAATTGACAAAGTTACGATTTTTTATAAAAAAGCTGATTTTCGATAAAACTGTTTTTTTTTTCGCGAATTTTTTTAGGTATGCTAAGGACATTTAAGGCACTTCTAATGGATGAAAACTACTAAAAGAGGTCTCAATCTATACCTACAAATTTTTTCAAATGAAAATCTTCTGTGGCGGCGATTCTATAGACGTTCAAAAGTGGTTGGGGTCAATTTGACCCCAATTGTTCTCGATGATCGAAAAAATAGGTGTGTTCTCGGAGGGTTAAATACATTACCTCAGACTGGTCATTTTTATCCCGCTCCTAAGCCCTTTTTATCTCGCAGAATGCTCTTTTTATCTCCATGCAGCATTGTCTGCACTATTGAGTCAGAAGAGAATTCATATTTTAAATATCTGAAGCTAGCTGTGCTCTTAAATGGATCCACCTACTACTTTGGAAAAAAGTGTACTCCCTCAGCGTCGTTACCGAGCACTGTGCTGTATAGACACATACGGCATATGAGTTTACATATCTTCTTCTAAAAAAATATTGAGAAGATCCAAGGCTACTGAGAAATTAAAAATCGACCTCACCATGTTTTATGTCCCTAAGTTTTTGGTAAAATGCGCTGTCTACTTCACTTTAGTCTCGTGATTCCAGGAATTTTGCTACACATGAAGTTTTAGGTGCTCTATTTTATCGGTAGGTTCATATTTTTTGATGAATATAACAGGGAGATTTATCAGGATGACTCCAGCAGTAGCACAAACAGCTGATTGTGATAGCGTACAGTAAGAAGATGCTACTCTAAGCACATATATTTTTTTACACTTACAAGCTAGTTTCTGGAAGTATATTTGCTTGTTTCAGCTTCAGCCCGTATGTCTGCTTCTGTATAAAAAAAACGAACTGGATAGCAATCATCAATAAACAGCGCTTGTTAGAGCTCGGCTTTACCACATAAGTCATCAGCCTGCTCATTGCCATGACACCCCTAGCTCCTTCAGCACATTTAACCAAGCAGGTTTCATCAAGTGTTTCCCCTGCAGCAGACAGTGATACAAACCGTTACTGTGGTTCCGACCTAAGATAGATTTTTAGGCCACTTTTGGTGTAATCGTTTCACCACGTCGTATTCCTTTCATCTCATATAGAAGTGAATGATTTTCAAGGTAGTTACTTATTATTTACTTGAGTAGCCTAGGGAATAAGGCACTGGCTTCTTGTGTGTGTAGTCCCTGGTTTGAACCCAAGTTCAGAAGAGGGTCCGCGCACCAAGTTTTGAGTTCATCTAGCTCTGAATAGGTACATCAGTCAATCAACTGTGAAGTGAGTCGTGGAACTAATCACTCCACATTCGTATTCAGATTGATTGTACATTTGTGATGAAGCTCTCTACCAGCTTCAACCCCTAGACCCTTACGAGGGTTATCGTGGGATTACTTTACTTTACAGGCACTCCATTTACGAGTAAAAGACGTACGCAACAGCATATTTTGCCATTGGTTAAAAGCTAGCTTCAGTGCTTGAATGGTACTTGTTCTGCTAGAAATGTCATCGAGGACTGGTACTTTTATATATTTCATTGAAAGCAGGTTTTTTGTTTCAATATCACTATGGCCGAAACGTTGCACGGTCAACTGGAGTGGATAAAAAATTATGGCAACCTCCTACACCCAATTGGGGTTTCATTTTCTGCGTTTTTGGGTTACAATTTTGTACCCTTTTGTACCTTGGACCCATTCTCCGGATAGCATTTGTGATTGTACAATCAGTCGGAACCTTAAACATTTTCTTTGCAGATCTGATATTTCCAAAGTCCACTAGAATATGACAAGACTTCTTGCGTGGCGTAGCAGACTTTCAGACTATTTTAATGGACTTTATGGTTGAAGCGATGAGCAGCTCATTGATTGCTCTTTCATGTGAATTCTCCCAGTCTATTGTGTCTGATTTTGCTGCTAGAACCTCAGCAAATGTCTCTGTCTACGTTCTATGTTGTCCGAATAGTGTGGATTTCTCGCCTTCGGCCAGTTCTGTCACTGGCTAGTGCTTAGATACTCACTGCCTGAATAATCTTCGAGCACTCTCCGGTTCTGATTGATGAACACTTAACACACACAAAGCCTGCCCCTTGACCATGGCACGCCACGATACTCCTCTTCACATTTAGTGCCCATATGGTTGCTGTACTGAAAGAAGGAGCCTCCCTACCTTTGTACTGTTGACTAGCTCGATGTTTTTGCAAATTCTAATTGATAGATCAGATCCTTTGCCAGTTCGATTTTTATTAAAATTTGCTTGCAAAACCGGGGTCAATTGCCACTTTCAACTTTTCCCTAAAGATTCTGAGCGTTTTGAGCCAATTGCATATGCCAGCACATCTTTGTTGAAGCCTTTTACCGCACAAATTACGCATCTCTCTAAAGCGCTACAAGTCTTCTTTTTGTAACCGTCTGGTCCGCGCTCGTAGTGCAAAGCGAATTTTTCTGACCCCGTGCAGTTCCTAGTAGCTTCAGCTTATTTTGACAGGTCCATGGCTAGTGTGACTAGCTGGAAGAGCTGCTTTCATTGCAGCTTTTTCTGTGAGCCAATGAAGATCCTGGACTGTGCCATTTTTACAAGTGTGCCGTGTATTTATCATAAAATGCAGGAGTACGACGTTATTCTTTGAACAATTTCCTGCACGATTCCGATTTTCTAGTTCCGTCGCAACAATATTTACATGGCTCAGAGCAATGAGCGGTGAGCTGGCAAATGATCGTCGGATCATCGCACATAGTCATCAACGGGAATAGATGGCACAACTCGGGTGAGCTTTGACCTATTCACTTATAGAAACTAATGGTCAGTTTCAGTTTCGTTTGAATGTATTGAACAAATTTGCTATGAACCCTTACCGATTTCGGATCAGAAATAATGTATTCAACGTAATAATTTTATTGCGATCCTCTAGTAAAGCAGAAAAATACAGATTTTACACTAGTCGCATAAATTGTTTTACAATTACAACCAACTCATATTTTGAAATATTTTCCTTTATAATTTCAGTAAATCTCTTTTACAATCAATCGCAATTCAACTTTTCTCCACCACCACAACTTCCCTTCACCACACACAACGATTTTCTTTAACGATTAACCGTCAAAAACAGACCAACTGTGACTGAAACGCTCCCATGAAATAAATTCTCCGAAAATTCGCTGTAGTCGACCAAAATATTTCGAAAACATGCCAAGCATTGTCGTCATTGCCAGCATACCAGCGTTGCGTCCTTGTATAATTCGAATGTCTGAGGGGGAGTCTAATAAACTTGACTTCGAACCTCAGTGCACCTTACTGCTTACAAATCGTTTCCCATCCATCGAATTCAACCCGGATCTAATGCTTTGTGGCAGCCAGAAACCAGCCAAACACAACCCTCCTTCGCCTGCATTTCATGCGGAAAAGGAGCCGGTGCATATCCTGCACCCCAACAACAACAACACGCAAATCCTTCAAATCGTCTGAATGAACATGAGGAATGTCAGGCATCTCAATAAACTCGCATTTATTGTATTTTCACGTACCTTATCGAATGTGTTTTTGTTTTCGCCGTGTGTAAGAAAAGCAAATCCTTGGGTTTCCAGTAAAAGAGACTCAATGCAAGTGGGTCGAATGGGTCTGTTGTTGCTGGCAATTCAGAGCAATGATGACGATGATTGTACATACCATGCCATGCCTGAGCTGAAATTGTTCCTTACTTCACTGCGAATGCTAGTCAAGCGTGAAATCTCGTGCAGAAGTTTAACGTCAGTCATCATCGCATACACGGTCGGTCGTAGCCCAACGGAAGAAACCAGTACACAAAACTATACAAAGCAGCAGACAAACTTCGGGGAAATATTTCAAGAGCGAGCAACGAAATGATTTGGAAACAATTAACTTTATTTATAGCTAAATGGAGTGTTGAATGTAGTCTTGTAGTATAAGATGGAATTGTGGTGTAAGATGACTAACTGAAGCGCTGTCAATAAGTTTGATCAAAGTTAGATTTAGATGTGATGCCTTTTCACGGCAAAGTTGATGGAAGGAATCTAGTCCTGGTGAAAATTGGGGAAAAAATTCGAGTTTGGTCTATATTTAGGGATCAATCCAAAAAAAAGGAACTGAAAAATGTGTTCATTTCAAGCGCACAATGTAAAATACGTAAAAACTATCGCTTTCGAAACCTCGATAAACTATTATCACACAAAAATAGAATAAAGGTGAAAACTAAAAAAAAATTATCTCGACACACATTTTAAGGTTATTTGATCTTATCTTTGTTAAATTGATGTTTGAGCAAAAATCATTCACAGGATGCCTAACTTAGGAAAAAACAAAGCAAAATCAAAAATTTTAAACTATGTGGCATGCGTAGCTCCTTCCAACACCTTATGCAATTTAGGTACATATTTTCTGGGTCCGAAAAACATCACGCCGCTTGTGGAGTCAAGTTAATACTCCACTCACTCTGAAAAACTACAACATCAATTCGAACTAAAAGGATGCAAACTCTCCTCTGTATCTTCATTCCCTCGCCACCACTGCAAATCTTCGTATCTAGATTTGCCTACGATACAACTTCGAGGACCATAAAGTGCTTTGGCTCTAAGAAATTGGGCTACACATCCAATATTTTGGTGTGTGTGAAATTGACGAAGGACAAGGCGATACGTCGCTCCTGAATACCAACCTGAATATCGTTGCTGATCCGGAATTTGGGCGCATGAGACTTTGGTAAAATCTCTTGTGAACCGTGAAAACATTCATTCCACCCTCGGCAGGAGAATACGCCATTGTATTTCTAGTCTTTCTTCTTTAATGTTCGTGACTTAAGAACCAAGCTTGATGAAATTAGAACTGCTTCTTTTATCGAAAAGGATAATTTAATATGATTTTCTGAAAACTGGCCTACTCAAAGCATTCTAAACTCAGAAATTTTTCCTGGTTATAATGTATACCGTAGCGACCGAAATAGAATAGCTTCGTGCAACTGTTCTTTCCCCACCATTGAAAACTTTTTCTGCGAACTGTCATCTTACCTTAATGTAACTCTTCCACTCCAATTATCATCTGTGGTGATTTTAACTTTCCTTCTATGACACTCTTCGTCACGTTTTTGCTTCTCAACAGCTCGGTTTCGTGAATGGCCGGAGAAGTACCACTAACCTTATTGGGTTTTTCCATTTTGTTGCTTCTGCTTTAAATAGTCCCTACCAAGTAGACATCTCATATGCTCTGACTTCTCCAAGACTTTTGACTCAGTCAATCATTAGCTCCCTCTTTTCTATCTGAGCCTTTTCTCTCGCGGATATCATCATTTGTATTTAATCGTACTTGCTATGTTATTTTCGTGGTTCCTGGTTCTCTTTTTTTTCCTCCCTCCGATATACCTCAGGGATCCATTCTCGGACCTTTGCTATTCAATCTCTTGGTCAAAGATTTTCCTAGTGTGATTGTACGCTGATGACCTGAACATTTTTCACATTATCAATGCTTCTTAATAATTAGAGAATGCCGGTTCTAATCCACTTAAGAAGAAGAAGACAAATAAGAAAAGTAAATAACAGGAATAAATAAGAGGTGGAGGAGGAATAAGAGGAGTAAATAAGAGGAGGAGGAGCACAATTACGTCACAAATGAGGAGGAGGATGACGTCAGCGATTATCGGCCCGCTCATCCCGCGCATGACGTAAGCGATGATCTTCGAACTGAAAAACACCCAATTGATCTGATAAACAGTCCAGTCGAGCTGATAAAAAGCCCAGTTGAGCTGATCAATTGCTTACGTCATCCTCTTCCTCATTTGTGACGTCATCGTGCTCTTCCTCATCTTAGTTACTCCTCTTATTCCTCCTTCTCCCTCTTAAATGGATAAGAATTTCTTACCCGTCAAAACGATTTGAATCGTCTCGTTTCTTGGTGTGACTATAATTACTCGTTCTTGAATATCTCCAAATATTTCTCATTGTCTTTTGCATTGAAACCTTGTGCTTTGGAATTCCTTTACACTATTTGCGACATCACTCTTTTAGATATGCATCATTTTACTGACATCGGTGTTACCTTCGATCGGGAGCTTAAGCTTGATATTCATATTCGCAGCATCACTCGAAAGGCTTCCCGGATTGCTGGTTTTTTTATGCGTGTTTCACTGAAAAAAATCCACATGGCGGCCAGAGCTATGTAACATAGCGCGTTATTTATGGCCCCATACGCTATGTACATAGTACCCTGAGCTATGCAGTATGGCCCCCAGCGCCATAATGTCAGAGTCGACATAGCGCATGGTCCTATGCAACATGGCGCAGCATTTATGGCCCCACACGCTATGTACATAGGACACTGAGCTATACATTATGGCTCCCATCGACATAGTTACATGGCGCAGAAATTATAGCCTCACACGCTATTTTACATAGTGCCATGAGCCATGTAATATGGCTCATGGCACTCCAATTGTAACTCGCAACCATACTGTGTGAGGGGATGTATAAATGTCAGCAAGTGACATTCAAATATTGCTTCTTGAGTATAGGAGAGCTTATGACCTTTGATGTCATTTATCCTTCGAGAATTTCGTCGATAGAATTCCATCACCTAACATCAACTGCTCTACCTCCAGATACTCAGAGCTAAGAAGGTTCGTGGCCTTTTGTTGGATGCGAACTGGATCATCTTCAGATGCACTGAAAAAAACACATAGCGCCAGACGCCATAATTTATAGATTTTTTTTCCTATGATAATGCCAAAGCTCAGGGGATTGCCCTTTGAAGCGAATGCTTAGCGATGGCAGTAGGGAGACACATATGGGAGAAGCCGATATCAATTATTCCATTATTCTTTTAAGTGGCACATTTATTTCTTGTTTATTTATTTCTACATTTATTTCTTCTGGCGCCATGTACATAGTCGATTTTGGTCGATTTGTGACAAAATATAGCGCCACACGCCATAGTACATAGGAGCAGACGCTATGCTTATAGCCCTCCACACTATGTACTATTAGTCCTCCACGCCATGTACTATACCTCCACGCCATGTACTATAGCCCTCCACGCCATCTGCACGGCGTGGAGGACTATAGTGCATGGCGTGGAAAGCTATAAGCATAGCGCCTGCTCCTATGTACTTTTCGCCATGTATTATGGCGTATGGTGCTATATTTTATCACAATCCCGAAATCGACTATGTACATGGCGCCAGAAGTCTATAAACTATGGCGTCTGGCGCTATGTGTTTTTTTCAGTGTTGCCGCAATTTTTTTGACATTTCCACTTGTATGCGTTTTTTTCTTTCCCTTGCTCATTATTTTTTTGAGTATTGCTCCGTAGTGTGGGGGCTTCGTTTTTGTTATTTGTCTGAGACGGTTGAGTCTGTGTAGAAAAGATTCACCCGCTGCCTTATTTACAAGTACAACGAACCATATTGTCCTTACAGTGAACGTTTATCAACCCTTCATATTCCTCCAATTGATCGGCGCAGAACTTACTTTGATGAATATTTTCTTTCTACATTTTGTCGAGGTTGCTTGTCTTCATTTTTGGCGCGTTTTTTTACGACACGCCATTATGATAGACTTAGGAGGCCAACCTCAATGTTTAATGTACCTTTTGCGCGTACAGACGTTTTTTTCACTCACATGTTTTGCGTTACTGGGGAAGCATAATAATCTTCAGCTTGGTTATAAACTACAGTCTATTGAAATTTCGAAAAGTTTAGTTCATAGTGTACTTTTCTTGAATTCTTAATCATATTAATTTATATTTTTAGTTTTCATTGTATTTTATTACATCCTTTTATTCTCTATTTTTACTTTTTACTGTATTTTAATTTTGTACTTCTATTTTTATTCTGTACTTCAATTTTCTACTTATATTTTTTATATTATTCATTCGGCAACTAAGCGTCCTGCCTGTTAAATGCATTTTTCTGAATAACTTATTAAATAAACTGATTTCATTGAACATTTACGAACCCTCTTATTTCCGCATCATATATGACGTGATGGTAAACTAATTCGAATTTAATGTTTTGCCGGTATTCGTTGCAAAAATATTTGCGCAAACCCTGGGGGACACCGTTTGCACGTTCAAAAAACAACAGCTTCGTCTCCCAAACCAATCCGCAAGCGACACATATCAAAAGCAAAACAAACACAAAACTGATGCATTCCGAACATTTAAAGAACAATACTTTGAAGAGCCCTCAAGGGCCCTGGTCTATGAGTGCCAAGCTGTTCGGAGTTTCCTCAATTGTTTAACCTCTAATATCATTCACTTAAATAATTTCCTAAACAAAACAAGTGAAACAAGTGACTCTCATGTATACACAATTCCACTACTCTGCATGCACCCCATTTAGGCTGGACGCTCCGCCACAGGACATACAAGGCTGTTGAGCGAGTGTCATATAAAAACGAACTGGGGTGATACCTACATGCATTTCGCAAACCGGATTCTCATCTCGCTGAAGCCAATATGTGCTTTAGTGACGCAATGAATTGAAATTCATAAGGAAGCTTGGTGCACCAGCTGGTTTCATTTACGGGACATTCATCTTCATGTTACAGTCAGTCGCTTGTGAACGAACATTCAAAGGAGATGTAAAACATAAAAGGAATGACAAAACCACTTGCTTCGCCCTATGGTTTCTTCAGTCAGTTGTATTATATGCCGAGCACAAAGTCGAACGAAGCCCCTCCTGCGTATAAAGCGGCGCCGATCAAGTGTCTACGGTCGGTTTCTCTGTCCTTTGAGTGGATTTCCTCTTGATGTCCTTGCACAAAGTTTCTTTGCTTGTTTGGACAAGCGCTTGAAATGTTGCTTTGATTCCTTCTCATCAACGCAACAATGAATGGAAGACATTTCAATAAACGAAAGTTTGCCAGGATAGTGAACTTTAGCAGCCTCCTATACAAAATGCTTGCGAAACCATATAATTCCATGAATTGTTTGTCTGGCTCCTCGATACAGCACGAGTTAGGGCTTGGAATAGAAAGTTTCATCAAAATAGGTCTTCAAAATTTCACTCTCGCCTCGACCATAAATTTAAAACACATCGACTTTAATCCGGATCCTTCGGCAAATTCCCAGAAGACCCACTTCGATTTACATTATTTTTCACTTGATCCTTGAACGTCGTTCGTCAATGTCGTCGCTCTACAACTATTGTCTGACTTAACCCGACGTATCCTTGTCCGAGATTAATTTGCACAGAGAGAAAGAGAGCTTCAACGAATTCCCTAGTTCGGCGAAAAATCTCGCCCCGGCCGACACTAACCAGGCAGGTCGTGTGGCAATTTAAAATGCGATTAATTTCCTTTCTAGTCGTCGACGTCGTCGTGGTTACATGGAAAATAAAATCATTGCAAAGATTTTTCACCGGAAAATCTCTGGCTCGTGTTCTACATTTGCAATGCTTTGGCATACGTCCGCGTTTCTCGCCGTCTTCGTCGTCTTTTTGGCGAAACAATGAATGGGTACTTAAAGCTCAAACCCTCGCCGAGAAGGACATGCAACTTCCGAGCGCCACACCACTCGAGCCATTGCTGGTACGAAATTGGATAAATTAATCGAATACAATACCGTTTCGTATGCTCAATCGGTTTTTTTTCTCACCCCTGTCTTAGCGCGGTAGAAGTTTTTTTATAGTATACTTATAACACGACAAGAAGGTCCTATTCTTTTCAACTGATTTTTTTTCAACAAAGAATTAATTGGTTAATCTGACACCCGTGCCGCTGATTGCTTGTGTATTTGATTCGAATTACTTTGTCAATTACAGATTCACTGATGGGCTCCGGGAGCGAAGATGAAGATGATGATGAGCCGCACGTGAGAGGACCGTCAATGGGATTAAGCGGACTCGGACCGAACGGACCAGATTCACAAGGACCTTTGGGTGCATCTGATTTATCAGTACAAAGTATGAGCACGGACAGTAAAAATACACATGATGATTCAGATCAGGTAAGTTTTGATTTGAAATTAGTTGAATTGTTGTTTTTTTTGTTACGAGTCGTGGAATTGTGGTTTGAATGGAATGTTTAAGACGAAATTTTATTGTGATTCTATGGTTGAGAGAGAGAGGATAAAACTTAATTTTAAAAGGACAGTATTCCTAGCTCTTTGAAGTACCTCTACTTTGCTAAGAACACATTAACAAATAAAAACTTACAAATTTGAGCATTAACAATAATTAACACTCATACAATGCTCACATGTATGATGGTACCCTTAGCTGTAACTTTTTAGATTATCTTCCTTAAATTATTTGATGTAAGTAAAATAAAGACTAGATATGATAACCGAGCTGATATTGATACAGTTTAAGGGGGGAAAATACATGTAGCTGCTAAAAAAAATCGATTTTTTTTATTACATCAAAATGTTTGAAATGCTCCTAGTATATACCAAAAAAAGTTTTGAAGCGATATTCGTATTAGTTCTTGAGTTATAGTAAGTTATAGGCGGCGCGGCGTTCCCCAGGTTGGTGGAGCTTTAAAACTTTAAACGCGTTTTTCTCAAAGTAGTACTTTTTCAACTGCCGTACAAAATATCTCAAAAAATATTGAACCGATCCGGCTCAAACTTATACCACATTTACAAAAGAGTATTATCTCCTCGTTGAACCTAAATGTTATTGTAATTTCAGAAAAATAATTTGTTTATTAATGTTTAAAGCGTGATTTTTTTAAAAAATAATCGGTTTTTATGTTTAATCTAAAATTAATGTAAAAATTTAATTTTTTTTATAAATTTTATTGGTTAACCTATGAATTATATATTTCATTAGCATATTTTTTTTCTTCTGAATGTTGCAAGTTGCCCGGAAAAGGCGTTAAGTTGTACGAGGCAGTTTTTGATGTGTTTTTTTCATTCGCTCGCATCGCCGCCATTTTGTGTTGAAAAATTATTAAAAAAATATTTTCATTTACTGTGAGACATGTACTTTAAGGATTTAATATTGAACATTTTCTGAATGAACAATATATATATTTTAAATCAATCTGAAATTAGCAAAATTTTTTCGATTTTACATGTATTTTCCCCCTTAAACAGAAAATATATTAAATGTTAGAATAGAAATCACCATCAAAATGGCTCAAAATCATTTGTACCTTTGAAAAAAATCTCGCCCTAATACTAGGTAGTCAGATTCGTAGTAATGAAAATTCAGATTTATAAGCTAATTAACGCAAAAAAAGATTAAAATACTAAAACAACAAATCCGATTGTAGGATTTGTCTCTAGTTCCTGAAAATCACTTTTATAATTCGAATATACGATTTGCAAAAGCATTTGCCAAAGAGAATAATCACGATTGGAGAAATTACTATTACTAGAAATTACTAGAGATGTTGATACAGAGTCATAATTTCAGAAGAAGTCGGCATTTGTCAATTTAACGACAGTTTTGAAGAGAGAGCGGCTGTATTTGGGTTGGGGAAGAAATAAGTGCTCTTTCATGAAGATCTCTGTGCCGAATTTGTTCCTTCTCCTCCTGTTGAGTGCATTGTTGTACGTGCTATCCTTTCCCCATGTTCCAATCTACTGGTCTGCTGTGTTTATATCCCTTGTAATTTGTTTGTCACTGCATATGAACGTTTTTATGCTGAGCTTTCAAGTTTCTCTCTCGATTTCCTTCAACTCCCTTCCTAATTTTAGGCGACTTTAACATGACTTTAACGTGGCGTGGGATACCAATAACTTCAGTTTAATATCCTATAACCACCTCTCTGTTGCGACTTCTTCCTTCATTTCACTTTGTTCTTGTTCCCAAATTAACCACCTTCGTAACACTAATAACAGAATCCTCGACCTAGTCCTTACTAGCGTTCCCTTAGATTCCCTTACTCTCTCTCCTGCTCCTTTTGCACATATGCATCACCCTCATCATGATCCTCATCACCCTCCTCTCCTGCTTGATGTTGACCTTAACTTCCAGGTAAGGAATAAATGTCCTTCTTTTCAGCGTTACAATTTCTTTAAAGCTGACTTTCAAAAAAAATCCTCTGAAATCAATCTTATTAATTGGTTTTCCTTTTTCAACGGATTGGATGTAGATTGTGCATTGTCCAAGTTCTACTCTTCCTTTTCTAACCTTATCTTTCGTTCTCTTCTATTTTATTCTATTACATATTACTATATCGCAGATACATTTTAAACTTTCGGAAAGCAATTGTAATAATTATTTAGACGCTTTAGACGCTAAAAATATTGTCATATATGAGACACTTAAAATGACAGAGAGACGGAGATATGCAACAAAAGGGTGGAACATTTAGTTTACTGAAACATAATATCTTGCAAGACAGTAACATCAAAAGATATTCCCTCATACATCATCAACGTGGCACAGTAGCCCGACGTCAGGCCTTAGTCGCCTGGATCGATCTCCAATTGTCTCGGTCACGTGACCGCGTCCTCCAATCTTGGAACCCCAATAGTTGTTCGGCGTCCGCATACACTGAGCTCTTCCAACGAGCTCTTGATCTTCCTCTTGGCCTCACTCCGTCGTCTCGTCTTGCGTTCATGACACGTTTTGGCATGCGATCGTCATTCATGCGTTGCACGTGCCCAGCCCACTGTAACCGTTGTAGTTTGACGATTTTGGAGACTTCCAGCTCATCGTAAAGTTCGTACAACTCATTGTTGTACCGGATGCGCCATCCATCTCGGTCGCAGATAGCCCCAAAAATCCGCCGTAGAACTTTCCGTTCGAAGTTGTCGATCATATTTTCGGAGGCTTGGGTCAGGATCCATGTTTCGCAGCCATAGCACAGCACAGGTCTTATGATAGTTTTATAAACGCGGAGCTTAGTCTTTCTGTGCACATATTTCGATTTCATAATCGGGAGGACCGAGAAGAGAGTATTATTTGCTAGCTGTATCCGTCTCTTGATTTCGTCAATTTCGTTGGTGTCACTCGATAGATTCCTACCCAGATAAACGAAGTTGTCCACAAATTTGATGCAAAGGTCCCCTACATTGATGGTCGTGTGCGCTGGCGTCCTTGTCCTAGATTGCATCATGACTTTCGTTTTGTCCTCGTTTATTCGTAGTCCAACTTCCTTTGCTGCGGTGTCAAGTCTAAGCAGAAGTTCTTCTGCATCGGTCAGTTTTCGAGCCATGATGTTAATGTCATCCGCGTACGCTGCCAATTGTGTCGACTTATAAAGTAGCGTGCCGCTGGTATTCAGGTTCATTGCCCGAATAGCGAATTCAAGTGCCAGGTTGAAGAGCGTGGGCGCTATTCCATCGCCCTGCTTCAAGCCACCCAGAGTTTCAAAAGGATCCATCAATCTGTTCTGGATCCGGACTTGCGAGATGGAGTTGGTCATCGTCATCTTTATAAGTCTCACTAATTGCAGCATGATGCTATATAAAGTGCCTAAGTTGATGCTGTCATATGCTTGTTTAAAGTCGACAAAGATTTGGTATACGTCGACGTCGTATTCCCAGCACTTTTGCAAAATTAGCTTGACCGTGAAGAGCTGATCGATTGTGGAGCGACCAGATCTGAAACCGCCTTGATACTCGCCAATGTTTCTTCCGCGAAAGGTTTAATCCTATACTCCAGGATTTTTGACAAGATTTTGTAGGCCGTACTGACTAAGGAGATGCCTCTTTAATTCTCACACCGCAGTTTATCTCCCTTTTTATGTATGGGACAGATGATGCTTCTGCGCCAATCGTCTGGGATCACCTCAGTCTCCCATATTCGCAGCAGTAGTTGATGTTGCGCACTTAATAAACCCGCCCCACCAAACTTGAGTAGCTCAGCTGGTATCTCGTCAGCGCCCGGCGCTTTGTTCCTTTTCAGTGAGCGCAAGGCGAGATCAACTTCTTCTACTGTCGGGGATTGTGTGGATGGGGGTTGACCAACGGTATCGTCATGGAGCTCAGCTTCTACTGCCAGGATGTTTGATGGCGGATTCAGAAGCTGTTCGAAGTAGGACGCCCACCGTTTGCTAATACTTTCGGTGTCGCTGATAATATTGTCCTTACAGAGGCTAGTCCTGGGCTGGTAGCCATTTTTGATAATGTCTACTAGTCTGTACCTCATACAGTAACTCGTATTTAGCCAAATTGATTTCACTTGGCACTAGCAAGAAATATCAGTAAGTCAAAGTACAGAGTGGGCCATCTAGTGGTTTCTTTTGAAATCATAGGTTATTTTGACACTTAAAGCTGTTTCCCGCTCGAAATCTTGACAAAAAGTCAGTATCATACCTCCGCAGAACGAAACGAGTCGCTTTACGCCTCAACAACTTTGCGAAATATTGAAAACTTATTTCCAAAGTGAGTGCTATGTAGCCCAAACAGTGCGTTTTTTGAAAATAAGTTTTTCTGACGAGGCGCATTTTCGGCGACTACGTTAACAAACAAAATTGCCGCATCTGGGACTCGGGAAACCCGCACGTTATTACTGAAAAGCGAATGCATCCACAGAGAGTGACAGTTTGGTGCGGATTGTGCAGTGGTGGCATCATTGGACCATTTTTCTTCGAAAATGAGGCTGGGAACAACGTTTCGGTCAACGGTGAACGTTACAGAGCCATGTTATCCGACTTTTTTTTACTGAAATTGAAGACATGGTTTTGAACGACCTCTGGTTCATGCAGGATGGCGCGCCATGCAATACAGCCCATGCCACAATCGATCTTTTACATACCAAATTCCCAAATTGTGTTATCAGCCGTCTTGGCGATGTCAATTGGCCGCCTCGGAGCTGCGATTTGACCCTTTTGGACTTTTTTTTTGTGGGGAAGTGTGAAAGATCGATGTTATGCCAACAATCCAGAACCGATTCAAGCACTTAAGGCCAATATCATCCAAACGATCCGTGAGCTACAGCCCGAAACCATCAACAGGGTCTAGTAAAATTTGAGTGACAGAATGCGCTACTGCGAAGCCAGCCGAGGCAGCCACTTGAACGAAATTGTGTTCTATCGATAATGAGAATGTTTACTTTTACTAATAAAGCCATAATACATGGGAAAAAATTAAATTTTGTTCATTTTATTGCATTTTTAAAAAGAAACTTGTATTGAAACTTGTATGTAAGTAATTAAAAAACTTCATTTCTCATTCCTATTCGAGAGCTGCGATTTTCTTCGCTGCTATATTTTCCATTAACGGCTTGTCTGCGTCCGATATCTTTGGAGGTTTGGTTTTCCTTCTTTTTGTACCCATCAGGCTACAAGTAGTAAATTGAAATTCATTGACGACAATGGGTTTTGTAGGATTACTTTCCTTATGTTTAAATTAACGATTCACAATCATAAGCATTATTTACTAATCAGTTCTTATTATTGCCCACGATGCTATAAACGGTACTTCACAACTCGACTGAGGTGAGTTACGCAACACTCAATACCGAAGCAGCAATGCACGGTACTTATCGGCCCTCCAGTCGATGTTACTTTACACAGTATACATTATAGCCCATGATACGTGTACACTGAACTAATATGGACTTGTATGTCTATCTTTTTGAGAAAATATACAAATTAAGTTAATTTTTTCATTTTCTTAAGTAATTTTTAAAATTAAAATAAATTTTAATTTTTTTGCATGTACTTAATTACCATTTATCGGTTTTTTCAGTTTTAGTTTTGATTCATTAATTTTAAGTGTTGATAATGAAAGGTACGTCTGCTCACTAAGGAGCCAGTCCAAAGCAGCAATCTACTGACCGGGGGTTCGAATCCCGTCGTATGCTCATGGTTGTATTTTGTTGGTTTTGTGTTATCTTAATAGCCGGCAACTGGTCATAATGCCAGCGCTCCACTAATGACGTGTCACATCATAGCTTTAGCGGTAACTGGACATAACACCAGCACTTTACAAGAATAAAGTGTGGCACTTAAATGAATAGTGAAATTGACTGTACACACTCACATTCACATTGATTGTAAACTTTTGATGAAGCTCTCGACCACCTTCAGCCCCTGGATTTGTACGAAGGTTGTCGTGGGATTACTTTACTTTTTATACATTTGAAAATTCTTTTATTGTCTTTGACTGGGTATAAATATGTTAATAGAGACAGTAAATAAATAAATAAATAAAGCTCAGATCAGTGTATTAGTGAATCAGTGCATTATTAGCAAAATGTTTCGCCAAGAAACACTTTGATAATTAAATTTAATATTTATTTACTTTTTCCATTTTCAAACAAATAATGTTCAACCAAAAGGAAATTTTAGGACAACATCTTTAATAGAATTCTCTTAATTATAAAATATTGCAAAAAAAAATTCAAATAAATGTAACTACTTCATAGCGCTTGAGATTCAAAATGAAATTTAATTAAATATCTGGGGAAAAAATATAATTTTTTAACTTAATAGCCTTGAAACTGGCTCTTTGGCGTCTAGTCTTACAGGCTGCATACTTTTTAGAAATACCTTTATTTTTATCTAACAGTACCGAGTCCAACAAACTAACAACTCAAACTACAAACAGACTTTGATCCTTACTATAATTCAGATGGATTTCTATTTTCAGGGTTCGTTAGATGGTGACGGTGAAGGTCGAGGTGATTCGCAAGCAGAAAACAAAAGTCCTGATGATAGTGCCAACGGTTCGAAACGTCGCGGCCCGCGAACAACAATTAAAGCCAAACAATTAGAAGTATTAAAAACAGCATTTAGTCAAACACCGAAGCCGACACGGCACATTAGGGAACAATTAGCAAAAGAAACTGGATTACCTATGCGAGTGATACAGGTGAGTTTTCTTTCAATTGATCGGATTATTCGTGTAGAACGCGTAAAACGTTTGATGAAATCAAGAAAGTTTCTCCGCAGAGGAAAATCCAGGTGTTCATCAATAACAAGAACAATCAAGAATGAGCTAGTTGGCTCAAAAGTACGTGTTACTTACTGTCTTAGAACTATTCACTCGAGCTCACCTGAAGAATTTAAACAAAATAATTTCTGCACAATCACGCGCAATGATACTCAATTTCAGCATGAAAAATTGCAGGAATTTCTCGAAACCTCGAATTTTCCGCCCGTCTGAACTTCTGTCGATCTTGTGATGATATCGTTCCGAAAACAAGCCCAGCTCCAACTCGGTTCTCAAGTCCGGATCCGGCTGCTGCGGGATCCGACAAAAAGTAAAACCCCAACAAACGCCTGCCGCCCATATAGCATGATACCGGGGCTGTATCGGCTGCAACCACAAAGAATTCCACTCGATCATGTAACTTCTATCTTGTCGAAGCATTTATCATCAATGAAGTAGATCATTCGCAGCGCAATGCGGTGCGGCAATTGTGAATGTAATCTAGCCGCGAAGCTGGGTGATGAGCATTTTTCGTGGATTTGTTACGATGATATGGTTGCATGGCGACCATCATCACTTCAAAAGATATTCCTCCATTCATTCATATATTTGAGGTTGAGATCGATTTCTGCAAATAATTCTTCGATTGACGCGAAGGTAGCCTAGTGAGTGGTGTGGTGGTGAGTGCTCAGTCGAAATCAAATCGGTCTGCATTCCACGAGTAATTGTATTTATGTGGTTTGATTTCAATTTCAAAGCGCGCAAATGACCTTCTGGACCAAGTGAATGTTTCGGTTGAAACCAGTGGTTTCTTGCTATAAATGGTTAGTTTGGTAAGGTTCATTTGAAACGGTTAGATGAAGCAGACTGCTGCTGGAAAATGATGTATCAGTTGTTGATGCATGAAATGAGCTTGAAGTAGCTGATGGGATTTCGATTTGCATAGAGCTCCCGAAACGATTTCGGCAAGGTAAGGTGAAAGCCAACACTTTCTGCCGTCTCGTAACACGGGATTTGATGCTCCCGTGATCAATTCGAACATTAGATGCTACGGCTACTACTACTGCCACAGTGCGAGTCTTCTGTCTACTGCCTTCGCTACTCCGCTGCTTCCAGCCAGACCAGTCAGAGCTACAAAAACTGTAATTATCTAATGCACAGGAGGTGGCTGATCCAGCCTCGAGATCGATTCGTTCCACCATATGTTGCTGCGTCAAGAATGTTTCGAATCTGCAGTAGATCGACAGCAGAAAACAAAGCAGCCACAGGTTGTACACAAATGACGCAATAACAAAAAATATCTTAACGATTCATTGGCAAGGTACGTTAGTTGCTTGCTTGGTTGGTTGTCTTCTCGAGTCGACAAAAGAGCTGCTGATATTTGGCTGACGGACTGCGGAGAATCGACGAATGGAGGATCATCCATCTACGGCTAGAGATTGACTATCTTGTCGACGGAATCTCACACCGCACACCAGGACAGGACGCAATGGCGAAACGATGGCCTTCCCTAGCCATGCACGTTACCACCGCCACCGCGTATGCCGTCGTCGTCGCCGACTACAACGAAAGTGGCTGATGGCGTCGACAACAACTAACAACTCCGCTGTAGATACCCATGTTGTATTTGGGATTTGTGTTGTTACCTTTTGTTTGGATATAAACCCACAATCATCATCAACAGATCCGCAGATACAATCGAGCGAACAATCGACTCCGTGACATGGCAAAAACGAAAAACGGTGCGTGGAAGTTACCTTGGCCAGACCCAATCGACCCAGCCCATGGCCTAGCATGAAGCTATACATAACTGTGTAGTGTATGGTGTCAATAAGTCAGCCAGTAAGGCAGTCTGAACCTCGCCGGAGCGTTACGAACAACGACGACGATGATAAATCTTTTGGCAGACCATTCAATGTGCACTCCCGTATAATGCGGGGCTATTTGCCATCGTAACTGTTCATAAATTGGTTTCATTGTCGAAGAAAATTAGCTTGAAGATTTTGTTTTTTTTTTTCTTGTATTCTACTTTCTAAGATAGTGGTCTATCATAGTACCGGTGAGAAGTGCAGGAAGAAACCCAAATTATTCAGATATTGTGGGAGAAACAACGATTCCATAGCAAATTCTAAATAAAATGTATATTCTGCCCACTCATCTCATTGAGATATTTTCTCATGATACACACACGAAATCTAGTAGCTTTTTTCCGCCTTAGATGCAGGTTTTCAGATGCGTTGTACGAATTTCGATTATATAGTCTGATTCCCTTCCTGAATTCGGGGGAAGTTAATTTAGTAAGGATGACTTTTGATTTTACCAAGCGGAAAATCGACGATGATCTGTTCTTGATGCACTGCACTTTGAATTTTCGAAACGGATCAATCGATGATCGAAATTTCTTTTTTTTTTTGTTTTATTTTTTTAACGTGAAACTATCTAGATACGGTGATTTATTATATATTTTTTGGAGGGTATTATATTGTAAACAATGAGTAAATCGTCATGCTTCTAGAAAAGATCGGCGCGATTGTTTGTAGCGTATAATTTTTGGCAGTGATTTGTATGCGTTTAAGGAAAAAAATAGATTGTTTTCTTTTCGAAAATAGGGAAATTTTCTCCATCAGTTTCGTGTAAGCGATTATTTTTTCACATTATCGCCGATTGTATTGGATGGTTTTGTTTCCTTCAATATGAAACAAAAATAGCAAATTCATGCCAGCAAGTCGCCATTGTTTGTGAACGATTTTTTCCAATTGGTGGGAATCAAGAAAACACAAATAGTTTGAAAAACACTAGAAGCTAAAAAGAGTTGTTTTTTTCTTCTGTATTATTCAATAAAACATTTCAAGTCAGATTCATAGAATTTTGATACAAATTCATAATATTTCCGAGTTTAATTCATATTTTGTTAAATCAAATTCAAATTCATATATATTCAAATCAAATTTGTAAATTTTCTATGCTAATTCATAAGTTTTCAAGTCAAATTCACAATTTTTCACATCGAATTCGCAATTTTCAAAAGTTAAATTTATACATTCTTAAGGTAAGTCCATATTTTGCGCACCATATTTATAAACGATGAATTTGATTTGATAAAATTCTGAATTTGACTCGAAAACTTATGAATTAACATAGAAAATAAACAAATTTGATTTGAAAATATATGAATTAGACTGGAAAGTATTATGAGATTGCACCAAAAATCTATGAATTTAGCTCGAAAATAGTTTTACTTTCCTTAATTCGAAGGCTGATTTGTCTAGCTTCCGATTTCGGTCTTGAAGCTATAGCTACAATTTAATACTTTGGGGGGATGTGTTATCTAGATTACAAAAAAGTGTAAATTACAAAAATAATGACTCAAAATTTATTGATTTCGAATCAAAAACGTCAGGATCTTTTGAAGACATGCATCTTTTTCAGGAAAAACTGCATATTCTTGAATGAATACATTAAATTTTTAACTCAAATTTTCTTTAACTTATTCTATTTTCTATCTATGAGTATGAAAATAGCTAAAATGCCTAGTGCTGGAAACACTTTGCTCACACTAAAGGCAAGACTATACCAAATCTGCTTGCTTGCACTGAACAATTCGCTGACCCCATGACTACGCTGGAAGTTCTAGAGATGGGAAGACTTTTCGGATCACTGCACGCTAAAAATTTACAAATTTCCGAAACTGAAACGTTTGGAGTCATTTTTTACTACAAGATGATTATTATAATCTAAAAAATTTTGACTTCTCTTTATGATATTTAATTTTTTATTTTTATAATTTCTCCCTACCTTTTCAAATAACTTCTATCATCTATTGGATCTTATTATCAGGTCTTGAATTCTCGCGAACTTACATTTTAGGTGCAACAAAGCTGGTTTGGTGAAGGGCTACCGTTCTTGTGCGATACAGTTTCGAGATATTATGAAAATAAAAAAAATCACGCGGGTCATTGATTTGAGGGTTTTCTGTTTATGTCAATGCCGTAGCTACAGGGCTCCCCAATAATGATTAAAGCATATTTTTTGTGCCTATCAATGTGTATATTATGCAAATTTCGTCACGATCGGATGACTCTGTTTTAACTCATCGAAATTCGAAATTTTACAAGTTTTAATTGCCTATTTATAGGCAGAATTTGCCCGCATGGTGTTAAAAATGTCCGAACCATTACCGTAACCAAGATGAAAACATAATCAGTTTTCATTTTTCACACTTATTTTTTTTGGAGTTTCAATGGAAAGGAATGGAAACTGACATTACAGTTTATTTTTCGAAAACGATGATACTTTGTGGAGCTCAGAGATGATTTTTCAGTAAACTGATGAATTTTATTTCATAAAAATATATAGCTAGTTGTTATATTTCTATTTTTTTTCCAAAAATAAATATTTTCAACACTCGGCGTCCTGTTTGATATAATTCAAAAGAAAAATTCTGAAATTACCTGCAACTCTAACCGAAAACAATCACTTTCAAGAGGAGCTACAGCTTCACGGTGATTTTTACATGATTTTATCTAGTTATCCTACGCTCGCTCACTAAAGCTGGTTATCCGGCACTCTTGTCTCTGTTGTAGTCTCTGGGCACATCATTAATCACAATTTACTGTGTATGTAATGATGTAGCTAAGGCAAAAGGTTGTTCGGTAGCGAAATCGAAATCGCTTTCCTTGGGGTATTGCGCTGGAGAAGGAGGTCAAATGTTATCCCTTATCTTATGGAAATTTTAGAAGTTCGTTTAGAACAGTAAGTAGAGCATTGGCTATAAGTGTGTCGGATTGCTGGTTCGAATCCAAGCACGGACGGGGAACCAAGCTCTAATTAGGTACCTAAGTCAAATCAGGTCAAAGGCGTGAAATTATAGGTGCGTTTTTACTAATGTTCGAACAACATTAGTATTAAAATCACTTTGGCCAAAAATTCATATTTCTATGTATATATATATATATATATATATATATATATATATATATATATATATATATATATATATATATATATATATATATATCGTCAAAAAATTTCAGTGAAAAAATCTCAGGACCGCGCCATCCGACTGAACTGAACTTTTCAGGATACATTGGTGTATAAGCAGAATAGTGCCAAGTCTCACCAAAAGCTAATAATCTTTAACCCTTTGGCGCCGGCGGTCATTTTAGTGATATTTTAAATATACCTATTATTCTGTCAACAAATAGCTTTCGCAAAAATATTTTCAACATGTTTTTAATTTGAATATGATAAAATTTTTGCAATTTTTAACCCTATGTGTGCGCTAGGCGCCTAAAATGAGATTGGTAAAATTTGAACATTTTTGAATTGCGATAACTTTTGACCAGATCATCAGATCAATATGAAACCTTAAGGACATATTAATGTTACTAAGTTATAGACTGGTATAGGTTTTTGTGAACGTGCTGGCAACCCTGCAGCTATGGCAGGCATTGAAAATAAAAACCTTCAAACCATCGACTCTCCTCAAAAATTATCATTTTTTACAATGAAAACAAACTTTTAGAAAATGTTTTGCTTTGTTTATAAAAGCAAATCTTTTGAAATTTCACGTCGGACAAGAACGGTAACCCTCCTCCAATTTACCTATATTTTAAGCACCAGAAACTTCTGTTCACGAGAACTCACGACCCCATTATCAGATACATCTGAAATTCACAGAATGTTTTGGTATTAAGTAGGTCCAGGTCTGATAGAAGTGAATTGGAAATGTGGGCGACTGTGTGCCGGTGGTGCCATATTAAAAAAATTTAAAGAAAAAAAGTTTCATTTTTGCCCTATGAATTCTGATTCAGTTACCAGATTTTCATGAAATTCAAAAAGTAGCTGAACTTTACTTTAAGCTTTGCATGGTAGAAATTTGTTTGAAAAATTCGGCTGGTGCTGCCAGCTATGGTAATTTTGATGTGTTGGGTTTTGAAAATTCGGTCAGGAAGTAAAGCTTTTTTCCCTATAACTTCCAGTGCAGCCATGAAATCAAAACGAATTTTATATGGTAAATAGAACTTATTATAGGTATTATTCAGAAGGAATCTGGTTAAAAAAACCCAGCTATTGTTGGTTTTGTATTTATTTGCAATATCTTTATTAAGCGATTTGATCTTCAAATTTTCAAATGGAAATTATCTTATAGTGACAATTAACAACAAATATCTAGTTTTAGAAAATTTGAACACTTTTGCGGGTGGTAGCCCTAAATTTCTTTGTACTCTTATAACTTCCAATGCAGTCATCGAAATTCGCAGCGCAGATTGATTTCAATGTGAGGCAGGTGTGACATATTTTTGGCTTTGATGCTGGCGAAGGGTTGCCAGCGCGAGGCGTTTTTCTCATTTTCCTATCAATAAATGCTTACATTAAGCATTCATATCGCGAAAATTGACAATAAAAATAAGCTACCAAAGTTTAAATTTTCTAAGGTCCCAAACTTCTTTCATTTTTTGTGTAACCTGTAACTTTCGACAAAATCGTCGGAAAAAATCAAGATTGATAGAGTAATTTGATTTTGACGTGAGGCAGTTGTGGGATACTTTTAGTTGAAGTGCTGGTAAAGTGTTACAAGCACTGAGCATTTTCTTTGTTTATGTTATGCTGCTTTCAAAGTTCTGTAGTGTTTGGCTCTCCTCAATCAAGAAATCCTTGCAAGTGGCAGCCTTGAAATCCTTTCCACGCTATGAGTTTAAATGCATTGTTAAAATCAAAGTGGTTTTGCCCTCGAAACAGGTTAGAACACTTGTGGTAGAATATGGACGCAAATTCTGCTCGATTCTTCTATTGTTCATCGAACATTTGTATTTCTAGCGGTTCAGGTGCACTACAGTTTTTTATACTTCAGATCAGATCAGACTTGACTCGTTCACAAAAAACAATCCAAACCGCTACAGATTATGATTGCACCAGCCGTTTCAAACAATGTTCCATTCTATTGTGGACCCATGAGTTCTACTCAAAGGGCTATGCTCGGCAGATAATCCGCATCAGTGAGGTCACTGACGCTGAAATTTACTCTTATTTTACTCTTCACGCATCTATTTTACTCTTATTTTCAATGATTCTAACGTTACCAGAAGACGATAGAGGTGCAAAAAACGCGATTAATCATTTCAAACTCATAAAAGTTTGGATTATAAAAATTGAGTCTCCGCCTCTACTCTTCAAGACCCCAAATGGTTTGCAGCGCGGGACAACTTTGCTTTGCTTTAGGGAAATCGTGATATATATTTCTCTAATTTTTATTTTCAAATTACTTTTTCAAACTGCATGTTGAAAATTTAGATTGAGCTCATTTTCGTCTCATATAAAAGAAAGAAAAAGAAAATCTAAGTTCTCATCCGAGCGTTGAAGATTTGAAAAGTGCAATAGCTGACCTTAAATGGCGGGACATTTCTCGGATTTATCGCATATGTGTTTGAGCATATGTATTTCTTCAGCTCAAACAGCATCTTAAGGCAAAAAAGATTAAAACTTAAGTATTTTTGGAAAAAAATTCAAGTCAATTCGCAGCAAAAAAACTGCCCCAAAAACACTAATCGCTACGCAAACCTCAATCGATTCCAAGTATACCCATAAGCTTAGGCTCACAGTACGACATATTCTTTGAATTCATACATAAAACAGACCACCTCGTTCAAATTAACCGTCCAGACAAATTGTCTAGAGCCAAATTCCTACCTACCTCTGCATCCAGACATAAATCTGCATCAAAAATAACGATTTTCTGACATAAATCAATCTTAGAGCCCAAAAAATATCCAGATCTGCACCACCCCTACTAAATCCATTCAGCCGCAACAGAATCAATCATCTGGAAAATCTAAATTTCTAGACGATCTCGAAACCAGAGCGAAACACCTTGTTCCAAGGCCACAAATATCGGTCGAACTGCATTTAGGATGCTAATAGGTGTGACGACGAGAATCAGACAGTTGTGATTCGGATCGGATCATGCTCAGCGTGCTATTGTGAACTGAATGAAACGGATTGCGCGATCCTTTCAGATGTCTCCGAATCTGATTTGATGATGGGCTGCAAGGTAAAATGAGTCAACCGTGAGTTCGCGCAGTACCGAATTCAAATGAGGTCAGTCAGTCAGTTAGTCGGCAATGCAATGCAACACTAGCTGGCTGGACTAGCTGCAATATGGACACGACGACACGGCCAAAACAACTGACGGCATTCCAACGGAACAGATCCAGATGATCCGAACCGATCTTCTGTGAAATCGAGATGACCGCAAAGATCAAAAGAACTCATGTCGTGTGTCGAAAATTCGAAAACCGTAGGGAAGATCTGTTTGGTCGTCTCATGTGTCGAGGTAGCGCGTATGGGGTATGTTCACGTTGCCTCTGCTCGGTTCCATAGCGATGATGAGGATGATTTGTCGTTGGTCGATTCGTTGGTTTTCTCGAATCTTTTCTTGGCTCGGATTCAATCTTTCTTCTCAGCTCGGATTCTTCCGGTCCGTGATCTGTGATCTGTTGTGCTGGTCCCTGAGGCTGCGATCTAAATTCTCTTCTGACACTAGTCGAGAATGTGTGAAGATGATCCTGATAGCTCGCCTGTCACCTGCTACTTTAGCCCGGTAACGTGACACATTTTGGTAATAATATTCGACAGAAGAGTGTCAGTAGCCGCCGTGTCGCCAGCCATGTCGCGTCCAACATCTTTATGGCAACGATGAAGTCATTGGACGAAACTTGTGTGGAATGAATAAAGACGAGGAGGATGACGACGATTTGACAATTTGGAATGCTTAAGATGTTCACTAAGAACATACTGCCTAATGTTGTGCATCATATTCGTATGTGCACAGTCAAATGGAAAATTCTTCAGAGAATTCTGATATGTGTGAAAATCCTTTAGTAACGATTAAGACATCATCTGATGAGAATGGGAATATTATGGTTTTAAGAACGAAAAAAAAATTGAGTTCTTTCGAGATCATTTACGCTTTTCTCTCGTTCAATGTCAGGGTGAATTAGGCCGTGACCGAAAATGCGATACCGGCTCAGCACTGGCGATATGGTTGAATTTTATGCATACTACTCGGGGAATTTTTTACACGTCTGAGACGTTGGATGTGACGTGTGAAAATTTTCAACGACCGCAACTGACCAGTTGAGTGGTGATGATCGGTTGATTTACTGGAGAGAGCCATGCTATTTCGATACTAGAATTCATTGGGGTACGTGAGTATGAAAAATTTAAGAGCCGAGTTAAAATAACTTGCTCTATTATATTCAAACAAAATTGTAACTCTATAATTCGTTTAAACTTCACTGCAACACTCATGCGGTGACCTGATTCCGTGATCGACGGGGAATAAATTGCAAATGATTAGCTATGAACCTACGCATGTTGCCTTAGGCTATTACCGGACTTGAAAAGAATATACGATTGTTGTCAATAAAAACAGTAGTTGACAAGAATTCAACAGCTCCCTGCAGAGTCTGCAAGTCAATATATGGTCTTATACTTTGGGTTACATATGTATATGTTGAAGGCATTCGGAGCTGCGGTGGGTCATATTTTTGCTATTTATTCACTATAAATCAATTCATTTATTGCAACTAGATATCATCTTATTATCACAGCAAATAGCAATTACAATAGCAATTAAAAGGAATAATAAAATGAACTTATCATTGACTCACAAAAATTAATAATAATTTGTTTTTAATAATTTGAAATAGATAAATCAAAAAACATTGGCAATAAAAGATGACTTTATTCCATATTACTTAAGATTATCCCTTAATTCTATTGCACCACTCCTAGAAAAAAAACAAAGATAGAAATAAAAAGGGGGAAAAAGTAAAGAGAAAAAAAAATTAAATGAATCGAAAATCCTTCCTTATAACTGGTATAATCCTGGAGCTGGTGCGAATGTTGCACCCTTATTCTACTCCTGGTTGTGAGCGGTAATGCGCTCAAGCTCAAAAACTTGCGATACTGTGTTATTAGATGATTTTGTTGGAGAATGGCGCTTCCGCTTTACTCTATGAGCTGCCTCAGGCTGGAATAGATGAAGTTCTGATGAGAATTTCGGGTTTTCAGGATTGTCAGAGTGTCAACAGTGTCAAATAATTTTAATGATCTGTCACAAATGTATTTCTCTACTGTTTCAATTCTAAGTTCTTTGTGAATTTCGGCGTTTTTTATGTACCAAGTTATCCTGAAAAGTCTACGAAGGGCAATGTTTTGACAAGCTTGCAGTGTTTTTCTGTTACTTTTAGAGGTTTGTCCGAAGGCTACGCAGCCGTAAAACAGTGGAGGTCTTAGAATCTATTTATAGAGAAGTGCTCTATTTGTGGTACTTAGGCGGAATGATTTTAGAAGAGGGTAGAAGAGGGTAGAAGAGGGCACTTATGGTATTGTTTAAGGATGCTCGTTTGTTGTCAGTGTGTGCAGTCCATTGTAGTTTACTATCGAATGTCAGCCTTAAGTATTTTACACTCCGTTGTCAGCCTAACATCTGGACGTCGACTATTAATTGTCGTGGTGTCTGTGGTTCTTTTGCGAGAAAAAAATTGCATGTTTTTCAGCATTAAGCTTTATTTTCCATCTTCTGAAGTATTCCAAAAGGATTTAGATGAAGCATTGCAGATTAGAGGCTATGTAATTTGCTTGCCTGGACGTGAGAAATATGCAAGTATCATCAACGAATAGAGATATGTTTACTCTGTTAAAGACGGGAATATCTGCTGTGTACCATGAGCCATATTACATGGCTCATGGCACTATGTAATATGTATAACATGTGGGGCCATAATTTCTGCGCCATGTAATTATGGCGCTGGGAGCCATATTGCATAGCTCAGGGTACTATGTACATAGCGTGTGGGACCATAAATGCTGCGCCATGTAAAATAGGACCACGCGCTATGTAGATTCTGACATTATGGCACTGGAAGCCATATTGCATACCTCAGAGTACTATGTACATAGCGTATGGGGCCATAAATAATGCGCTATGTTACATAGCTCTGGGCGCCATGTGGATTTTTTTCGGTATAAAAAGCGATATTTGGTGTTTTAATTTGAAAATTGAGTTGTGCAAATGTCTTTTCAATAACAAAATGGATCGAAAATTCAAATTCTTAACATTTTAACCATCAGAAGTGAGCAGTGTTTCCGCTTTTCTCCATTTTCAACATTTTCGCTCGAAAGAATGACCAGATTATGAAGACTTGTCAAAATTTACCTTCACGATAAACTCAATACCAGCATACAATACAAAAGAACGTGCGTTTAATGTTTTAATTTTAAGCCTTCTGCTCATTGGTGCATTAGTTAAACAGAAATTGATTATCTTTAGCATTTTGCTCTCCTTTGTTTTGAATTGAGTAGAATTGAGGAAGAAAGTCATTTATTTTATGTATAAGCCGTATCAAGCTCAGCCAAAATAAATCTGGCTCATGGAGTTGCGAACATTCAACACATTTGTAGCCCAAGTAACAATTAGAAGCGATGTGTCCAAAATTTTGATAGCTCTTGCACTGAAGAATGTTGGTAGATTTGAACTTTTCCCAACGGACTCTGAATTAAGGAGGCTGAATCATAGATTTGAGTGTTTTCAATTCTCTTATTAATGGTATTTTTACTTCTGGAATCATTATCTTTATATCGTTCAAAATCTCATCCGGGGAATATCTACTATCCAGTCCCTTCAAGGTTAAACTATGGGGCTCAGAAAGTGTCAAATTGTACCCTATCACCTTTGAGCTCATTGAGTAACATACGATTAACCTTGCAGGCGTCCAAAAATACCTTAGAAGCACCATGTGTCACTGTAGCATAGCATGCCAAAGCGTATGACAGTTCAACGAAAAAGTTTGCAGCATATTCTAATCTTCTCGAAACGCCAGATCTCATCATCCCATCAAAACATTTCACAAAAAAATAACTTCCAACCCATAACCCTCCACACGACCGAATGCCTTCAATTAAGTACTTCATATCACGAAAACGCGAATCAAGTGTTTTCTGTCAGCAGCTACCTAATTGATAGCCATTAGCTATAAATTACACGATTTATGATATAGCGCTGGCATTTAAGGTGCCAACACTATTCCGTGTTGGTCATCATCGCCACCAACGCCGTGTCGACCATCATCAATGTTAGTTGTCATCATCATATCAAACAACTTCATTTTTATATGCCGCTGGCGTTAGCAGCAGCAGTAGTAAAAACGCTATACTTGCTTTACCTTGTGTGAATGTCTAGGAAGACTATCTTTTTTTTGCTCGATGACAGTGTCGCACTCACCACCGTCCTATAACTCTCCAAATTCAAACTCTTCGAGTTCTGTCCGGCACTCTGCCATCGATGGCTTTCACATAAAAAAAACCATTGCGGACTGCGGTTTTACGCGCACTCAGCCCAAGAGAGTTACTAATTACGCACATTTATGATCATTTTATGTCGATTAGGTTCGATTTTACGAGATTTTCGTGAACGTCTACATTCACACAAAGTCGTATAAAACGGAAGCCTAGTACTACCGACATTCTCTAGGAAATATCTTTGATAAGATTATGTTGTTGTTTTTGTTTTGGTTGGGAATAACTTCAACTAGTTTATTGATATCGCAGTCGAACAGGTGAATATTGTGGTGTTTTGTACAGATGCTGGTCTATAATAAAAATGCCAATAAAATGCTTTGAACTTTTATGAGGACCATTAATGCTATGGAGTGCTATGAATTTACGATAGATTTGCGGGGAGTCATTACGCAAGGTCATGGAGCCGATGAATCGTGCTGCACCTAAGACCTTCAATAATTGGAACAAAAATAAAATATTATTGGCGGTCGGGAGTTTCGCACCGTTTTATTGTGTGTCAGGCTTCGCTTCTCCTTCAGTTGGCTGTCTGTTGAATGTTAAAAACTTTGCTAATCTTTGAACTTCTGACCTTATGCTGATTTCATTGTGGTTTTTCAATTTCTGATAGAAACAAAGACTAATTTGTTTTGGTAGAATCATGCTAAATTTTGAAAGATTGAGAGCTTTTCTCCGTAGCTCATTTGTGCTAGCGTAAAACAAAAAAAAATAAAACAATAGAGTAATTAATAAGGATATTTCCGCTCACTTGGACTTCGAATTAATTGAGGTGTGTTCTACAAACGACAAAATTACCTCAAAATCTGGTGTGTGATCATTTTAGAATCCATTTGGATTAGAATCAGAAACACGATGAGCTAGCAATCAGTGGTCTATCTGCTGAACCCAATTGCCGCATTGGTCAAAAAATAAAATGCACAATTTCTAACGCTAATTATGAAAATAAATTTTTAGCGCCCAACGTGGGATCTCCGTCAGTAAAAACATATGCATTTAAGGCAAAAAAGGTAGATTTAGTTCATTGCTGTTTTTTTTTCATTTTGCGCAGACAGTACATCAGTTTCGCGAAAATGATACTTTGTTTTTGGAAAAATTATACACTGAATATGGTAGCCCCTAAATGAATCTTCCACTTTTTACCGCAATCTTTTACGTTGACAAAGACTGGATTGATTTCGCACCTATTTGTTTCAATAATTTGGGTATTATTGATCGTCTATATATTTCTTCATTGAATAATATCCTTTGTTTTATTAAAATATAATAGGAGATCTAAAGCATCTACACCAATAGTTACTGTAAGCTGCATATTTTTTAAGATCATTGATTATCTGTTAACTGTCTTATTTGACCTAACCACGTCAAACAAGAGTTTTGATAGGTTGGTAATCGCTAATTAGCCAATCCAAAGTAGCGTTCTACTGCCCGCGAGTTTTTGTTCGTCCTGTGTTGTCTGTTTGCCAGTGACTGGGCATAGCACCAACACTTTTCAAAATAAGAAAAAAGTTTGGTACTTATAGAATGATGGAATTAATTGAATTTGGCATCTCCTATATTGGGCGAGGCGCTGACAACGCATCCCCGTAAAAATATCAATTGTCACGGAACCAGGAGATCAGCCTTGGATCGGATTGACTAAACGGCAACGACTTCGGGAACGAAACAGGGATTACTCTTTCAGATCTTGGAACGTTAGATCGCTATATAGAGCAGGTGCACTTCGAGAGCTTCTTAGTGAGACTTCAGCATACAACATCAATATTCTGGCGGTTCAAGAAACTAGATAGCTTGGCAGCGAAATTAATGAGATGCGAACGCACACAGTGTTTACTAGTGGAAAAACTTCGGGAAGTCGAGAGTTTGGAGTTGCATTTATAGTAGACAATAAATTCAAACAATGCGTCACCAATTTCAAACCAATAAACGAGCGACTGTGTGCGATTCGCATAAAATCAAAATTTTTTTTTTATGTTTGGTGTGAATTGCCGTGCTCCAACTGAAGACAAAAAAGACGCAGTGAAGGACGATTTTTACAGCATCTTAGAACGCACCGTTGAAGCACTGCCCTTGAATTACGTGAAAATTGTTCTAGGTGACTTCAATGCGAAAATCGGCCGCGAGGAGGCTCATAGAGGAACCACAGGAGGACACAGCTTTCATTCAATTACGAACGAAAACGGGCAGCGTCTGATTGACTTCGCAGCTAACAAGAATCTTCTTGTAAGTTCAACATACTTCCCACATCGAGACATTCACAAACGAACGTAGGCATCACCAGATGGTCGCACCTACAATCAAATAGACCACGTTCTCGTAGAAAAAAGGGTGGCCACCAGCATTCTTGATGTCCGAACACTACGCGGCGCGAACTGTGACTCCGACCATTACCTTATCAGAGCGAAATATCGATGTCGTATTTCGAGGTGTGAAAAACACTCAAAATCACGAATTCCGAAATATGACCTAGAAAAACTCAAAGAAAACTCAGTAGCTATTACATACATGTCGACGCTCAAAAACCAACTCGAAGATATCCCGCTGGCGGAAGAAAACGACGCAGATATCGAAACCATGTGGACAAAGGTAAAAGAAGGAATCAAAACAGTAGCAGAAAAGACCTTAGGACATAAACGCCAAAACCCTCGGAATGACTGGTTTGATGATGAGTGTCAAGATGCTATCACGAAGAGAAATGAGGCTTACAAAAAGTTAATCCAACGACCAACACGGGCTAAAACCGAAAACTATAACATTCTCCGGCGACAGGCAAAAAAATGTGTCGCCAAAAGAAATGCCAGTTTACCAACGACAAGATTCATAAACTGAACGAAAACATAACGATCTACGAGCTGCGTATTCCTCAATCAACCAGCTACGCGAGGTATACAAACCGCGAACGAGCCTTTGTAAGGATGAAAGTGGATCCATCATCAGTAACTTGGTAGAGATTAAAGAAAGATGGGCACGGTATTTTAAACAGCTGCTTAATCCCGCATAGACGACAAACTCAGCAGATCCAAATATTCCAGAAGCAGAGCAGGACATTCATTTCTCTCCACCAACATTCGAAGAAGCTCAGGCAGCCATACGTAACCTTCGAATAAATAAAGCTCCTGGAATAGATGGAATACCTCCCGAATTACTCAGAAATTGTGGAATTCTTCTTTGCAGCATTCTCCACCAATTAATACTCAAAATTTGGGCAGCAGAACAATTGCCAAACGATTGGCGAAAAAGTATGATATGCCCCATTTACAAAAAAGGAGACAAATTACATTGCAAAAACGACAGAGGCATTGCTTTGTTATGCTCGTCCTATAAAGTGTTTTCCAAAATTATTGAACGCAAAATGAATCCCTTCTATGATAATATCATAGGAGAGTATCAAGGTGGCTTCAGATACGGACGATCTACGATAGATCAAATATTCTCAGTCAAACAGGTGCTTGAAAAATGCTGGGAGTATAATATCGACGTGCACCAGGTCTTCGTAGATTTCAAGCAAGCATATGATAGTGTAGATAGAAATACACTTTACCGAATCATGCTCGACTTGGGAATTCCAAAAAAACTGGTCCGCATGGCCAAGGTGACAATGATGAACGCCGAATCCGAAAGTCAACAGTGACCTAACCAACAGCTTCCACACTAACTCAGGCTTAAAGCAAGGAGATGGACTTGCCACGATGCTATTCAACCTTGCTCTGGAACACGTCATCAGAAAAATACCAGCTGAAACAATAGGCACACTACTGTTCAAGTCCACGCAAATAGTAGCATTCGCCGAACATTATGGCATGGACCATACCAGAAGCAAAGGAAGCTTTCCTAAGTTTGGAATCAGAAACAAGGAAAATAAATCTACGGGTCAACGAAGATAAAACCAAATTAATAACCCAAACAAGAAAAATGGCGCCAATCAGACAAAACTTGACCTCAGGAGACTACAACATCGAGAATGTAGATAACTTCATCTACTTAGGAGTCCACCTTGACAATGCAGGCAGTGAAAAGGACGAAATTTTACGACGAATAAATGCAGCAAACAAGGCGTACTATTCCATACTCCCCATAATCAAGTCTACGAACGTGCACCGGAATAATAAGCTTCGCATATACAAAACACTCATTAAACCTGTGCTTCTCTATGAAGCGAAGCCTGGACTTTGACTACGGACTCCGAAAAGGCTCTGGACATATTTGAGCGCAAAGTGCTACGACGAATTTTTGGCCCCATACAAGAAGGGACAGAGTGGAGAATGCGATACAACAATGAGTTGTACCATATATATGACGACCCACCTGTATCCACATGCTTATTATCCACCAGATAATGGAGGCCAATAGACTACCTAAAAGAACGTTAAAAAGTAGAGCACAAGGGAGGCGTCCAGTTGGTAAGCCGAGGAAATATTGGGAAGACACGATAGACGCAGACAGCAGGTCAATACTGGGGCTCAATAATTGGAGAACCAGGTCACAGGATCGAGACGATTGGAGGCGGACGTTACTGGAGGCCAAGGCCCGACTTGGGCTATCGCGCCATCGATGATGATGATGATGATGATATGTGTCATTCTACCGCCATAGCTAAGCATTAGGGTAGTCCACTGAGCATTAAAGATTTAACCCCTTAGTTTTCACATTATCATAGGGTAGTCCCCTGAGCATCAAAGGGTTATCCCCTTAGTTTTGGCATTATCATAGAAAAAAAGGAAATTTTTTCGCCTGCAATTTACTAGTGAAATTGATTGCTGTTCTATTCTTTTACCAAATCCAGTAATGCTCGTCGCCCTTGACTTTTGTCGGAAGCAGTTCCAGCCAGTTTACCTTTACACACCTCAGAAGTCTAAACAAACTTAGAAGAACTGCTGTTGGAATCGAGTTGAGCCCGAGTCAACCAAAAAAAACGCGATGTAGATATAGGACTACAGCACGCCATATATTAGAACGTGTATAATCGACGAGAAAAAAACATCCTTATTGGCGAAACTTGAGTCAGTAGATTTCCTCACTAACGTTATGTTACAGACAAAAGAGGAGAACCCGATTATATTTCTGGTAAAGACTAGCCCCAATCCTTTCGAACTCCGTAAGCTAGAAATAATACTTACACTGAATCCAGAGAAGAGCTAGAAGTACTGATGATCTTAAAATCAAGAAGCAAACCGACTTACTAACTTTTTTCAGAACAACATTCAAGAGGATCACAGTGACCAATAGAAAAGCTTAGAGCAATGTTGATGATGAAAAAATGGAAAGTTTTGCTGACATGCTAGAATTTTATTTCAGCAAAACATCACTTCAGACGATGGCCTGGACAAAGTTAAGGTCGTTGCCGTATAGCCAGGACACCACAAACTCTAACTTACGCGAGAAAAAGACTTTGTGAGTAGCGTAACTATTAATCGCATATTGAATCTTCTTTGCTTTCGAATGACCCTAAAATCCTCCGCTCCTTAAAATCCTCCTCTCCTATGCCTGACTCCCTTACATTTAATAATATCACTGCTGCTCTTCCTCAGAATGTTTGTTATCTCTTCGCAATGTTTTTCTCTTCTGTATACTCTGATTCAATGATTCCCTCTTCTTATAGCGTCCCTCTTCTTATAGCGTCTCTCTTCTTATAGCGTCTATTTTAATCTCCCTCCTTGTCTCTCTTCACTCTCGACTAATCCTCTTGAAGTTGAATCCCTTATATGTTCTCTTGATTCTAGTTACTCTCCTGGACCTGATGGCCTTCCTAATTTTTTTGTGAAAAATCTTGCTTCTTCTTTATGTGTCTCCCCATCTACTATTTTATTCAATTTAAGTCTTTGTTCTGGTAAATGTCCTTCCTCCTGGAAGCTAGCAAGCATTTTTCCTACCTTCAAATCTGGTGAACGCAATGTGGCCTCAAATTATCGTCCTATTTCTATCCTTGCCTGTTTTTCAAAAATCATTGAACTGAACGTTTTATGTTTAACAAAATTTATGACTCTCTTAAGTATACTTTCGCACCTCAGCAGCATGGTTTTATGAAAGGTCGGTCCACATCTACGAATCTCATTGAATTTATTCATGCTGTGTCCTCGGCGTTAGATCGGAACTCTCACTCAAGTTGATGCTATATATACAGATTTTTCTAAGGCATTTCAATTCAATTCAATTCAATTCGATCTTCTGCTACTCAAATTAAACCGCTTCTGGTGTACCTCAAGGTTATATATTAGGTCCGTTATTATTCAACCTGTTCATCAATGATCGTTCTATTGTTCTATCGTCATTTTGTTTGCTCTATGCAGATGACTTAAAATTATTTCGAGTAATCAATAGCTCAGATGATCATCTACTTCTTCAGGATGATCTGAACTCTCTTACTGATTGGTGTAACTCTAACTGCTTACCGTTAAATGTTTCAAAGTGTTTTGCCATGTCTTATTCTCTGAAGTCCCAGACTAATAACTTTTCTTACTTACTAGGTGAATCTGTCCTTGTCTCTGTGAATTATTTTACTGATCTGGGAGTAACCTTTGATCGTAAACTTAAATTTGATATCCATGTTTGCAACATTACTAATAGTGCCTCGCGGAGTGCTGGCCTTGCGATACGTTCCTGTCACAATTATTTTAGTATTTTTACTTGTGTTAAGATATTTGTTACTCTTGTTCGTTCCAAACTTGAATACTGTATTCAAGTTTGGTCTCCTCGTTTTGCATATCTTTCTGATGCCATTGAATCTGTTCAACGGAGGCTCAGTCGCACCCTACTCTTTAAATATAATCTTCCCTACATACCTTATGTTGGACGCTTATCGCTCCTTAATCTCCCTCTCCTCGCAAAGCGCAGAGTTTACCTTGATGAATGCTTTCTTTGCAAAATTTACCGTGTCCATCTGAACTCATCTATTGCATCCTTGATTAATGAACGGCAGTGTGAGAGGCAAATTAGGTCATCTGTTGTCTTTGATGTACCATTTGCCCGTACTGAAACTTACTTTCATTCTCCTGTTCTGCGCCTATTACGTACCCATAATGGCCTCCAACTTGGTCCTCTTCCACACTCTATTGCCACCTTTAAAAGAAGTGTTCGCAACACAATATTTGCTGATGTTTAATTTTTTTTTTATCTTTTTTGTCATTCGTTTCTTTTTTTCTTTTTTTCTCAATTTTTTAGTATTAAGCTATTCTATTTGTAATTGGGCTTTTTGCCTGTTAATGGATTATTTAAATAAATGAAATAAATGTTGATGATGTGAAGATCCTGATGAATCGATTTAAGAAACGTGAATCGCCTGAACTAGACTACACCAATAACCATTTCCTAGCATTCTCATCTGACAGCATATTATATACTTCAACTGATATTGGAAATACGGTCTTTCGCTTGAGGAAGTGTCGAAAAAAATTTAAGTTTCGATTCAAAAATTGAAGTTAGCCTACTCTATCTACCAAAATGGCCCAACGAGTACTTTTTCCTCGTTTAAGCAAAAAGACATTCGAAAACAGTATCCAGGCAGAAGACCAGTTTGGCTTCACGCTACCTCCTACCATCGCGGTCCAACTAACTCTACAGGACGCAGACATCCTAAAAGTATTCTTGAGTTATTCCTGATAAACCATATGTTCTTAAATTCTTTCGCACGTCTTTTAATGAATCTCAGCTGCTTGCTAGCTCTTGCAAGAACTCTGTCATACTCAAGGTAAAAATGCAGCTTTTTATCCAGGACGACACCGAGATCTACGGCACTATCAACAATTTTCAGAAGCTGATTATTTAAATGGTAATCAAAATTAAAAGTAGAGGTCTTGCGGTAACATCTTATGACATGGCATATTTCAACGTTAAGAGTAAGTTAATTTTGGGCACACCATTGGTCAAGTGGCAGAAGTTTCAACTGAACGAAATTTGCATTCCGATTGATCCCGATTGGATAGCTTGGTATATTTTCAGATGATCCGCATTAAAAAGGTGCGGAATATTGGATAACAACTCCGAGATATAAGAAACAAAAATATTGAACAGGAGCGGCCCTAGGTGGCTGCCTTGAAGTATCCCAGAAGAGACGGTAATTTTTCTGGAAAGAAAAACTTGGAATTCAACATGTTGCACTCGATTTTGAAGGTAGCAATTCAACCAGTTCAGCCGAAACGCCAAATTTTTGGAGCTTATGTTTCAAAATGTCATGGTCGACGCAGTCAAAAGCTTTGCTGACGTCAGTGTATCTAGTATCGACTTGACGATCTTTTTCCATATTGCAAAGCGCATTCGAGACTATAATCATTAGGTTGGAGATAGTAGACCAGCCTTTTCTGAAGCTATGCTGGTACCATGTTGAAAATTATATACAAGAGTGATATAATCGTTTCTGCTCTCTTAATTAGGAAGCTTGGAGGTACAGTAGAACGCCGATTATCCGAACGCCGACTAACCGAATCGGTCCTAAGCGTATAAATTTTTTCTTTTGTTGAAGTAAAAAGTTGGAACTCGCTGGAGTCCAGATATATTTCAACTGTTATAGTTGAAAGCTAGAGGCAAGTGCAAAGTGGAAACGTGTCGTCCTCTCACTAAAGGACAAAGTGGAAATAATCAATCAGTTAAAAAAAAATGTGTGGCGGGAAAGGTACTGGCAGATAGATTTGGTGTCGGGGCGGCTACAATAACTGATTATTGTAGCCGCCCCGACATATTAAAAATAACAGTAAAAAAATTTTAAGTTTTATGGCTGCGTTGGAAACTGATGATGGATGTTCGTCACGAAAAGTAATGAAAAAGGCAAAGGATGAACAGCTTGGGAATGCTGTCTTTACGTGGTTTCTGCAACAACGATCTATTGGACAATCGATTTCAGGACCGATTTTATGTGAAAAGGCGCGAATGTTCAGTGAAAAAATTGGTGTAGCTGGTTTCATGACAAGCACTGGATGGATCCGCAATTTCAAAAATAGGCACGGCATTCGGGAACTGGATATTGCTGGTGAAAAACTTTCTGCTGATAGTGAAGCTGCTAATAAATTGTTGAACACCTTTAAAAAAGAAACTGAAAACTACGACCCTGATCTTGCTTACAATGCTGATGAGACTGGTTTGAATTGAAAAGCTTTGCCGAGAAAAACCCTAGCATCTAAAAGAGAACAGAGTGCTCCTGGCCACAAAGTCAGTAAAGATCGCGTCACCATAATGGTCTGCGCTAACTCTACTGGTACCCATCGCCTTCCTCTATTATTGATTGGCAAAGCAAAGAAGCCGAGGGCTTTTAAGAACGTAGCCAAGTTACCAGTGACCTACACAAATCAGAAGAGTGCATGGATGGACAGCAGTATTTTTTTGGAGTGGTATGATAAAACCTTTATTCCTGAAACAAAAAAGTTTAAAAAGGAAACAGGAAAAAAGGGAAAAGTTTTGCTATTTTTTGACAATGCACCAACACATCCATCACTTGAGCTTCTCGTGAGAGAAGAAGGGAAATTTAAGTGTCTCTTTTTACCACCCAACGTTACAAGTCTGCTGCAGCCCATGGACCAGGGTGTTATTGAGTGCACGAAACGTTTTTACAGACAACAGTTACTTCGTAAATTACTTCTGGCTGAAGAGAACGACGAAGAACGGGTTTTGGATTTGTACAAAAAACACAACTTGAAAGACTGTTGCTACATTTTTACAGATTCCTGGAACATGGTTAAAAGTGTTTCACTGAAACGAGCTTGGAATAAAATAAACGGTACATCAACAAAAGAGCAACTTGAGTTAGAAAAGCAGGCGAAAGAACGAGAATCAACCGCTGAAGTTAATGAAGACGAACAGGAATTACCATCAGTGGAAGAGTTTGTAAACATGGCTAATGAAATCGCGGGATGTTCGGCGTGTGATGTCGCTGATATGGAAGAGTGGTTGCGCTGTGATAAAAATGATCAAGAGTTCCAGATACAGACAGATGATGAAATCGCAGGGAGTGCCATGGACGAACAGGATAATGAAGAGGACGACAATGAGACCGAAGGGGAAGAGGCACAAGACCAAAGTGTACCATCTCACAGCGAGGCGTTTATGTGTTTCGAAAACGCCCTCAAGTGGATGGAACGGCACCCCAAATGCGACGGTGTACAACTTCTTGCCGTCCGGCGCCTGCGTGACCTTGCCGTACGGAAACGAGCTCCAACGTCGAGGCAACTTACTCTGATCGAGATGTTCAAGTGACGAGAAATTGTAGAACTGTGTTTGTTAAACTTGATAAAGTTTACTCTATGTGTGAGAGTTCGTTTTTCTTTATTACCAGTCTATGTCCGATTATCCGAATTTTCGATTATCCGAATCGACCCCGGTCCCAATTAATTCGGATAATCGGCGTTCTATTGTAATTGGTCAGCACCAATATTATTAAATTTAATTTAATATTGTCAAGTTTTTTTATGTCCTTTGAAATGTCTTTTCTGGTTAAATAAAGTTTATCACCGATAGGCGGCAACTTTCAAAAAGTGGCGCGTTAGATTTCCATCTCACCGGGCAAAGTACTTCTTGAAAATGGTCGGCAAAGAATACGCTTATTGTTTTGTGAATCAGAAGAAACTGAGTGGCATTTGTTAATAAACGTGAGATAACCAGAAGCTTTTCAGTCAACCAGATAGCCACAGGTCACTTTTGACTCTGGTATGTAATCAACGCTAAATCAACTTAAAGCCCGGTATGTGATCATGTCTTTTTTGGTCATGGCTCGAGCGAACTTTAGCATTTTCGTTACATTTTTGAGCCCATATTTTTTTAACGAAATCTTTGTAATCAGTGAAATTGATTTTACCGATGAATTTCTTATAGAATACATCCATTTCTGCTCTTTGACAAGAACATTCAAAAGTGCTACTAGCACAAACAGACACACTGAAAAAAATCCACATAGCGCCCAGAGCCATGTAACATAGCGCATTATTTATGGCCCCATACGCCATGTACATAGTACTCTGAGCCATGCAATATGGCTCCCAGCGCCATAATGTCAGAATCTACATAGCGCGTGGTGCCATGTTACATGGCGCAGCATTTATGGTGCCACACGCCATGTACATAGTACCCTGAGCCATGCAGTATAGCTCCCAGCGCCATAATTACATGGCGCAGAAATTATGGCCCCACACGCCATATTACATGGTGCCATGAACCATGTAATATGACTCATGGCACTACAATTATAACTCGCAGCCATGCTGTGTGAGGAGATGTATAAATGTCAGCAAGCTTCTTGAAGTTATTTATCCCTCGGGAATTTTCAGTTCGGAGCATCGAACTGAGAAGACTCGTGGCGTTTTGTTGGATGTGAACTGGATCATGTTCAGATGCACTGACAAAACACATAGCGCCAGAAGTCATAATTTATAGACTTCTGGCGCCATGTACATAAACAATTTCACATAGTTCCACACGCCATAGTGCATAGGAGCAGACGCTATGCTTATAGCCCTCCACGCCATGTACTATAGTCCTCCACGCCATGTACTATAGTCCTCCACGCCATGTACTATAGTCCTCCACGCCAAACAGTATAGTCCTCCACGCCATGTAATATAGTCTGCCACGCCATGTACATGGCGTGGAGGCCTATGTACTTTTCGCCATGTATTATGGCGTGTGGCGCCATATTTTATCACAATCCCTAAATTGACTATGTACATGGCGCCAGAACTCTATAAATTATGGCGTCTGGCGCTATGTGTTTTCTCAGTGCACAATCATCCAAATTTGGTCGGCCAATGACAGCTGTCAAAATTGTGTTGTATCTTAAATTTTTCAGCAGTAGCGTGCCCAAAAATGTCAATATTCTCTGGACACATAAAAATAGTTCCTAATTCCACAGTTCATCTATTCGAAATAAATGAAACGTCCGAAATAGCCAAAATATTCAATTTTATGACGATATCCACATTACATGAATTATACAACCAGAGCCAAAACATTGGAAAAAAAATTCCGCAGCTGCATATTTCCGTCTAGCAGCAATTCGAAACAGTTTTGCGCTGAAATCGAACACACAATTGCTCTTAGACGCCACAGTAAAACAACCACTTTAATATCTGAAGCGAACGTGTTTACGAGCTAAAAATCATAGTTTTTCCTTATTTCTGTTTGGTCTTCTTCTAGCTGTGCTATTACTGTTATTGTTGTTGATTTCAGCAAGTGTATAGTAGCAGCAATAAAACTGCCACCGCAAAATCTAGCCGACGAGGAATGGAAAACTGAAGCTGTTGGCGGGACGGCGAGGCAATCTAGCAAGATGTGATTCGATATTTGTAAGATGGAAGCAACATGCACTTGAACTCCATCCCAGATATGTTGATAGGGCTGTGCTGGTGTGATAAGCCAAGGCAATGCGAAAAACCAGACTTCTCAAACATAAACTGGAATATGCATACGACGGACGTAAATGTTTCTAACATGCATATTATGATGGATATGGATTTACGGCGTTAGAGACCAGCGGACTCCGGCTTGGTCAACAGACAAAGGCCAAGAACCAAGCATATAACACATTAACGTACACACAACACATTCAATGCAGAAAACATCAGTTTGGAAATTCGAAAAAGTCGTTAGACCATACCTCGTTCCTTTCAGGCCCCAAAACGTCATAAATATCGAACGAATAGGTTTCCTCAAAATTTTTATTGACTCTTCGAAATTTTAATGATTATCCGAAGATTATAAATTTTTATATTATGCTGGCCGAGACGTTTTGTGTGAAATCGTTGTTGCTGGTGTTGTTGTTGTTTACGGGGGTCAATTATGAATGTTCATGATTTTTTGAAAGTGTTTTTTTTTCCCTTTATCGTTCCGTCGTGTGTTTCGCTGTTGTTCTGGCGGAGCCACATCAATACGCTGCTTTCAGAGGGAGAAAATATGGTTTTTGGAGTTGCTTTGGTTTTTTTGTTGTTGTTTTATGTTCCAACTCTCGCCGCCGCTGCCGATATTATTTTAGAATATTTTAAGAGCCATTTCTATGCAAGATTTTTTGAAGAATGAATTGTGCAGTAGAATTGGAAGACGGCAGAATAACTGGACGCGGCCACCATAAAGTCACTCGATGGTGATTTATGGCGAGCGGTTTGATATTTTTGTAGGTCCAGTTTTTTTTTATTGGTGGAGCGGTAGATGGACGGATGGATGGAGTGAACTGAGCATTCAAGTCGTACTGGATGACTTTGAGGGTTTTATTGGTAAACGAAAGGGAATGCTGGTATGGAAATGGGGCATGAAACAGAAGTAGTAGTAGCCTGCAGTGCAAATAATTAGATTTAAGTGTAAAGAATGTTGGGCTGCCATGGAGATGAGGAGGCTACTAGTAATAATGTGATGTAATCGAATCATGATTAGTTGGGAGATATTTTTGAAAGATTTTCGGGGAAGGCATAGATATGCTTTGTGTGATATGCGATAGTAATATTAAATTTTCAAAAGCTCTATAGAGAGTTACTCTTAATTGACCTTGAATCGTTACTGCACATGCTTAACTGTATCTGAATCCTTGTAATTCTCGATTATCTGTCTGGATGGATTTGTAGCTCAATTTTCGAAATTCCTAAATTACATAAATACTAACACTAAAACATGCTCTCGAAATTCAACTAAATCATATGCTACCTGCAAAAACAAAAAATCAAATAGCTCATGTTCTGTCGGTAATGCCGCCGTTTACCTTAATTAGACATAATTCTAGAAAATCATCCTTTGCTTCGGTTGTACAGGATCCACAACCGACATAATTCTATAAGAGCATATAATTTCGATAAATGTCTTGTCCTGCTGATGTCGATCGCGATGTTCGCCTTGAATTTGCCCACTAAATCGCTATGGCTGTAGCTAAAATCGAAATTATATTGTTTTGTTACGAAATATCCGAAACGGAAACATGTTCATAATCACTTGAAGATTCGGTTCATAACGACGATGACGGAGCCCAATTTTTCTGGTACGCACCCTGTTATTTAGATGGAGAAGAAGAGTGATTTTTTTTTAGTTTCCAAAATGTTATCATAATTGTGATTATCACGTCGATATGGCAATTATTCGAAATGGGAGCTGTCGCTGTTCCTGATGCCGCCGGGGTAACGACAGAACGAACAGACAGTAGGCAGAGCGACAGTTTAGAACAATTGAAGTTAGTTAGTTTGGATAATGCAAGAATTATCATTATGATATTGCGTCAAATAAGTGGTGGTTGTTAGACTAGAGTTGTTTGGCATATCTTTTATGGTTTTATATCCGGCTATCCAGCTAGGATTTTAGTGAGTGCAATGGATTTTTAAATATATTTGTAGTGCTATGCCTTTATGATAAATAGAGATAACAATCTTTGTTGACAGGCAACTCTTTAGCTCCAGATTATTCGTTATTCTTATGAAAATAATAACACTAAGGAAAATTATTCTTTGATAGAATTTTAAGGGAAGTTATTCAATTCTGTAACAAAAGATATTTATTTCCGTAAAGTGGATAAGCCAGCATCAAGAATTTATACAAAAACGGACTCTGCAGAACCCACTGTCATCGGAATGACAGTCGGTATCCTCCGTTTTGTCAGGATGACGATCTCGGCTATCCACCGTTCCACCCTCTTCATGACTTGATTAGGTCTGAATTGGGCAAACTTACCGCTGAACAAGAAAAATCAGGCATATAAACAGTTCCTTGAAAGAAACACAAGGACGAAGTGAGAAAAATATGAAAACCTCCGACGAGTAGCAAATAAGATCATTACAGCAAATAAGAAACGAAAATATTATGACGAGCAATTAGAGAGCATTGACAAAAATCTGGTGAGCAATAAAATTAGGCAAGCTTACAAGGTAGTGAAATGTTTAAGACGCGGATACCAGGCCAAGACGACACTCTGTAAAGACGAAATCGGCAATATCATCGCCGAAGATAGCCAGATTAAGGAGAGGTGGGCCTGCTATTTCAAAGAACTCCTTAATCCTGTACATGGCTCAATAATATCAGAGCCGATTGACGTCTCTGACGAAGTCCCGATCGCACCACCAATGCTGGAAGAAGTCAATGCTGCCATAAAAAGCCAGAAAAACAATAAAACGCCGCGCATGGACGAGATTCCGGTTAAGCTAATCAAATACGGCGGAAGCTGCCCTATAAAAGCCATCCACAAATTGATCCAGCACATCTGGGGTCAAGAAAAAATACCACAGGAGTGGTGCAAATCCATCATATGCCCTATCCACGAAATATTAAAAAATAATATAAATGTATATGCTGAAAAGGTCTTTGGGGAGTACCAAGGAGGCTTTAGGTCTGGTCGATCACCTACGGATCAGCTCTTCACAGTCAAATAAATGATCGAAAAACGCTGGGAATTAACATCGACGTCCACCAGATTTTCGTGGACTTTAAACAAGCATATGACAGTATTGACCGAAACATAATGTACAAAAAATGCTATACTTCGGCATCCCGGCAAAACTAGTCCGGCTGACCAAAATGATGATGTTGTCGACAGCATCACAAGTCAGAATCAACAACAGTCTGATTGACGCCTTTGACACAAATGTCGGACTGAAGCAAGGCGATGGGTTGGCCCCTCTGCTGTTCAACCTAGCACTAGAGTACGTGATAAGGAAGATTCCTGTTGACGCAGGGGGTACGCTTCTGTATAAGTCGAACCAATTAGTAGCCTACGCGGATGACATTAACATCTTGTCACGTTCCTTCACATCCGCCAAAGAACTCCTGTTGAAACTTGACCAGGAAGCCAAAAAAGTAGGCCTGAAGATCAATCAGACGAAAACAAAAATCATGACGCAAACAATTGAATAACCTTTACAAGAAAGAAGACCTCCATTAGACGAAACATAATTCTGGACGAATATAATTTAGAGAGTGTGGACGAATTTATATACTTAAGGTTGAAATTGACAACGAATGGCAGTGAAACTGATGAAATTAAACGGAGAATACAGCTCGCTAATAAAACTTTCTACTCCGTTCTCGCCCTACTGAAGACCAGCTGCATACACAGGAAGACGAAGCTCCAAGTCTACAAATCAATAATCAGACCTGTGTTGTGCTACGGATGTGAAACTTGGACCCTTACCCAAGCATCCGCAAATATGTTGAACGCCTTCGAAAGACGGGTCCTCAGGCGTATAATTGGAGCTAAACCAGAGTGTGGACAATGGCGGATAAGGTACAACTACGAGTTGTACGAGGTTTTTGACGAGCCAGAGGTTGCTACAATAATCAAGCTGCGGAAGCTGCAATGGGCTGGTCACGTGTAACGAATGGACGAGCATCGAGTACCTAAGAAAGTATTTGACGGAAGGGCCGAGGGTCGAAGACCAGTGGGAAAACCCAGAAAACGCTGGTCTGACTCTGTCGACGAAGACTGCGCAAAGCTGCTTGGTTTTCGAAATTGGAGGACGCGGTCATTGGACCGAGACAACTGGAGGCGTCACCTGCGAGAAGCCAAGGCCCGAGAGGGGCTGTAGTGCTACGACGACGACTTATGAGAAATAGGTCAGTTGCGTTTCCAGGCGCAGCAGTCCATCGTAAACGATATTCCAGAGATGAGGTCCGAGAATAGACCACTGTGTTGCCCCTGAAGTGATAAGCCGCCTTCGAACACCTTCGTTGCCTGTGACTACTTCCAGCGATGTAGCAGGTAATGTAGCTATGGTCACTACCTAAGTAGTCCTCCATAGTCTTCCAATCACTCACGAGGGCCGCCAGTCCTTCCGATGCCATGATGATATCGCGCCGGACTTTCGGTATATTGGCGTAAAGCGTGTGTTTAGCACCAGCAGATTCAACCTTGACACAATGTCCACTATACGCCGCCTTTGAGTATTTTCTTTGGGCATACCCCAATCCAAAGCCCTAGCATTGAAGTCACCTCCGACATGATATGGCCGTCGATGTTACGGAGAGTGTCCTCCCCAGTGAACTGAGCTTATCTCCGCATTCCTGCATTGAGTCATTTGGCAAAAAGTAACAGCTTATGAAAATTATCGCTCCGTATTTCACCCATACGTAAACCTCACCACAGACGCCACCACGAATACTTGCGCTGAAAGCGTCAGCGATCCAAATCGCCGCGTACCCTATGGCATCCGGGAATCAAGTAGGCGAGCTCATCCTATTGTAAGGCTCACTGATTATGACGATCAGACGAGCTGCGTGAGAAGATCGTCAGCCGCCCAGCAATTAGGCAAGTTTCCTTAGAAAACCCTCATTTTCTCGAACCCATGACATGCTTCGCACCATCTACGCCATGTTTCTCGGTGCAAAGTAAAAACTTGGGTTCTGCAGAGCAGCTTAATGTACGGTGGCCGGATTAACCACATTTCCAGCACTACGGTCTGGGCCTTTGCCGCTATTCCTTGTGTGGTCGTAAGCCAGACCCCGGTAGCAGCGTACCACCTCTACTCACCTTCTCATTCGGGCGTATAGCATACCCATCCTGACTCTACAAACTATGAGGATTTTCAGGGCTAGTGCTTGATCCAGCCTCATATCCATTCTTCTCTGCTCCCTTAAGTTTGGAGGGAACAAAGTGGTTTTCTCTTCGCTGTTTCCTTCTAAATCACGCTTAATAGTTGCTGCCACCTCCTCTCAGATGTGAAGCAATCGAAGTCCATAACCTCAATTTTAACTCTAGGATTCATTACAGTCACAAAGCCTCATGTCATCATCGCACCGCGTGATTCCCAATAAGACTCCCCTTTCTGGCTTTTTCCATATTTGACGGACATGAGTTCCGGTTTCAACGAGCGGAACTCCTTAACGGATCGAAACTAGGACCTTATATTTTCCCTGGGCTGGTTTAACCACCACAGCCTCCCATTTTTTTGCCGCTTCTTCCGCCTACTTTTCCTCCGCTTTTTAATGTTCTTTTTCGGCGTTTTTAGGTATCCCTTGTCTTTGTGGATGTTTCACAGTTTCTGTATAAGAGGTCTTTCGACTTTACATCTCTACCACGGTCATCTGAATTTGGCAAGCATTTACTCTTCGGCGATTCATTCGCGTCTAATATAATCTCTTTTAGGAGAGGTCCGCGTAGGCGGGCTCAGGTGCAGAGTTTCGGGTTCTCGAGGAATACCCACAGAATTCTGTTGTAGCCGACTTTTCGGCATCTCAAGGGGTTGTTCAGGGCAGTTATAAGCTACTTTGCTCACGTTATTACGCATGTTGCTTTCTAATGCGGAACTCTGAGCGTTTGCCGTGTGAGGAGGGGTCCTCAGGACCCTTGGATTTCTCGAAAAGGCAAATTTTTCGGTGAAGGCATCTACCTCCTTCAGTTTTGCTGTCCTCGTTTCTTTTTCAGTATTTATCCGTCGATAGTGTTTATCCGTCGATAGTGATGCGAAGTATGTTTTTATCTTACAGACTAATAATACTGCCCAGCCTGCACAAGAGCTGGCATTACCTGGGCAATAATGGACTTAAAAACTACCTTGCACTACAATTAAGTTCTAACCTGTACCTAATTATAACTAACTTAATTTAACTAGATATAAATCTTAGGTCCTACATTTAGCTTAGGTCTAACCTCTAGCCTAGGTCTTACCTATAACCTAGGTCTTACATCTAGCCTAACTAAATAGCGCATCTATGCGGTGCAGTTGGCACGCTATTTTTGCGGGGCGCATAAAAGGCTCATTAGAGCCACCTGTACGCCCCATTGATCGAATCAGTCCATTCTCATGTCCGTCTGTCTGTAGAATCTTGTCGTTAATTCTACAACCCGTCCCTAAGTGGCTTCAGGCCCGATTTCTGATACAGGAGAAGGTTCTTCGACCATTTGTTAGTTACCGGGTTGTAGAACCTGCCAGTGCAGAAGCGGAGGATTCTTCTTTCGAACATCTCTGCTTCTGCCATGAGTATTTAAGCAAGTAAACCGGGATGGAGTCAGGATAGGTTGGATAAGCATTTGATAGCAAATGGATTTAGCTTTTGGTGGCCTGTTTGGACGAAAAGAGGTCGGATGCGTTCAAATATAAATTTGGCAGCTTTGATTTTTCGACGCACATAAGGATTAAATTTCTGGGACTCGTGGAAATCGATTCCGGTGCATTTAAACGATGAGTTAGGAATAATCTTAGAAGTTCCGAGCAATACAGAGGGTCTTATTGCGAATAGTTTAGGATACCCGATACTTAGAAGGATCGCAAAATACTCAAAGCTGTAGCTTACTCCTGTTTGGTTTGATTTCGTTAAAGTAAGGACTAAGTTTTGTCAAGTAGTTTGCTAGGGTCTTTTCTGCTTTGAGCAGATCGTGCAATCGGCATATTGGAAGATTTGAACTTGGAATTGGCCCACTGGAATGGGAAGGCCAGCTGTGAATATGGTCTATAGGATTGATCCAGGGACAGAACCTTGTGGCACTCTTGATATTAGAGGCTCTATGTGTGAATCTGTTCCGTTAACGCTCATATAGTATTGTCTGCTTGTAAGAAAACTTGCGATGAGTCTTATTACCTCATCCGGGAATCCAAACTTGATCAACTTAAATAGACGGCCTTTGTACCATAATCGAAATTCTATTATTACCTACGTGAGCTCACATTGGCTTATCATTTCCATCCATATTCTCTCATAAAACTTCCCCAAATTAGGAAACAAAAAGATATGACGGAAATTGCAGACTTCTTTACTTTTGCACTTCTTAAGAATGTAACCATTGTTCAGGGCGTGTTCAATATAATGGAGAAAATTCTGAGCATAAAGAGTAGTAGAAGTGCAATAGGAAATTAGACACTCTATTATGCCCCGAAAACCTTTTGCTTTTATGCCACGCAGTAGTTGCGCCAAGTATCGACTGTAAGCAATTGTATATGATAAAGTTATATAGGCTGCGAAACCGTTTTTTATGCTCTGTAAAACTCTGCTGCTACTGCTCTTTAAAATTTTTCTCTCTTTTCTCTTTTGTCAAGATATCTGTCGAAAGACTGCGTGAATGCTCAGTTTTACAAGCGAAGACTTGTAGATTATTATTTTTGGGAACCCTAATCAACCTCATTGTGAGAAACACTGCATAAACTACCTCATTGGCAGCAATGATTATTCGATGGATTTCGCAACATTCGGGGATATATTTTCTGAGCAGTCTTTCTAGGCATACAATTATATGAGCATTATACAGCATTATAGCACAAAACAATGAGATTCCCCTTTGATTTTGATGCAGATGATTTTCCTATTTGCACAGTTTTTTGTCATTTGTTGGGCGTTTACTACTAATTTACGGATTTAAGCTCCACAGAAGTCGCACCAGTCCAAGATGTCTTAACCGGCTTTAGTTTACGTAGAGCTGCCTCTACATTTTCGTAGGTGAAAATAGTGGGACAGTGTTTTACATCTGGGTCGCCCAAAGTTGCAAAATATTCGGTTCGTGATGTCTTTGGATTTAAAAGTTTTTGGAAGTTTTCAATCCATTTTTTTTTTCAATCCATTTACCGTTGCTTGCGATAGGAGGTTTGTAGCCTTGTCCCAATTTCTTTCATGCTGCCCGTTCATCATGTAGCGTATGGCTAGACTTTTGCTGCTGGAGAAGACTATCAAAGTTTTTGGTCCCTATTATTTGTTTCGTTGTCAAGACTGTGCCCCACTGTCGTCCTCGTTTGAAACAATTCCTTATCAACTTTGGAATTGAAGTCCCTTAATATAATGTTGATCTTATTAAAAGTGTCATCTAAGAAGGAATAAACTAATCGCTGGTAATAATTTCCTTTTCCTCTGTAGAATCATGACAGCTGCCCAACCACACGTAGAGAACCCTCAATTTAATTCAAATTTCCTAGATTTTTTTTGTTAATCGGTCCAAATTAGTCTTATTAACGACCCCAACTTTTTTCTTCCCTACTGTGCTCGAACTCCAATTGTTGACTTGGCTCCGAAGACAATTCGTTTCTTCGAGTGCACATATGCTGATAGTGGTGATACATACTTCCTAAAAAAGTCCCAGTAAAGTTTTCAAGTGTATACTTTATTTCGCTGCTCAAGTCGCTCCGTTCGATCTGTACAATTCAAGACTGTATCCTGGGGTCCGTGACTCGAATAGTTTTCCAAGAAAATATTTTCAGCATCTTGCTCAACTTCCAATCTGATAGGATAGTGGAAGAAAATTGTAGCCACATATTAACAAGATTTCCATATAATATTTTCTGTTTTTCAGAGAATTGTACATTGATAGTGGATTCTCAAAGTTTCATAGCTTCTGTTCTAATCTTTTCTTCCACTTAACTCCTATAACACATCCTTTTAAGCCAAATGATATTCCTTGGTTCACTTTGAAAGTTTCTGATGTTTTAGATAATATCCCTCTCCTTATCTCTGCACTTATTCGCCGACCTTTTTTAGCATTTGCCTTGCATCAGGTACAGTCCTTTTCTCATGGAAAGCTGCTAATAAGTTACCGATTTTCAACTCAGGTTATAGACCCATCGTTTGCAATTATCGTTCTATATCGATCTTCTTTTATATCAGTAAGTCCTTCGAATGACTTGTTTATAGTAAAATTTATCATTCTCTCCAACCTTTTTTTTGTTCCTGAGCAGGATGATTTCATCAACGGCAACAGTATAAAGATTTTATCAGCACATATTAACTCTGGCAACCTCCTAACTAACTGCTAATTTTGATAACTCAGCCTTCGATTCTCAACGTAAAGTTAATGTTATTTATAGGGACTTTCTTATGGCTTTTGACTCTGTGAATTATGACCTTCTATTTAATAAACTTGAAGGGTTTGGAATATTTGGTCCCTTTTCCTACTAGTTTTTCTGATATCTCCAGAGTCCCCGCAGAGTCACCTTAAATGGTTCTGTTTCTTCTTCTTTCGCTCTTACATCCGGAAATCTTCAAGGCTCTGTCATAGGTCCATTGGTTTTTATCTTATTGTGTTTGGTATTAGCTTTACTTCTTTTCCAGAGTTTTAGAAACTTGGTGAAATATTTGATTTGAAATTCAATTTCATGTTCATGCCAGGAATAATATTATAAACAGGCTAGTCCGATAGGTTTCTTTTACAATATTTTCACCAACATTTCCATCTGCATTCCTTTATTTTTAACCCAAGTACACAGTATTCTAGAATATGCGTGCCAAATCTGGCCCTCCGTTGGTTTTTTAAATTCACGAATGTAATATCTGGAAGTTAGCTTGAATTCCAGTTAGCATTCCACTCTTTTCAATATTTTTTTTCTAAAATTTGACGCTTTAATTTTATTATATATGTAGCACAATAAATAAATTAAATATACTGAAAATAATTTGTACCGGAAGTCAATGTGTTTCTAAATCTACACAAACTGAAACATTTATATTGCAATTTAAACACTATAGAATTGCTGATAACATAAATAACAACAAAATGATTCTAACAATTTCAAAGATTTCATGCTCACGCAAACCCATAGATAGAACCTCTACATCCCCAACTCCATTGTTCTAAAATCACCTCGTTAACCGTAACCGAACTAATGTCGGCACGACGTCAACAATAAACATCAATAGAGAGAGAGAAAAAATTAAACCCGAACGAACACAAGCAGATCTTAAACTACCAACTATATTAGAAGACACCATTCACTGGAAATTTATTGCACTTTAATGAATTCATTCATTCATTTCGACGCAATCTCACTGGGATTTTTGTTCGATTTATTACCGGTTTATCGTATTCTCATTCAAATTCGAAATGAACGACCGGTAGGTTTCTGAATGTTGTTCTAATGCTAATTTTATCTTGTTCTCATTGATGTTCAGAAAACTCATGCAGAAGATATATGTATCTATATAACGTATCTCGACAATAAAAATTTGTCGTATGCCTGCATTTTGAGTAATTTTTGGTTTATTGTAGTTATTTCCAATTGAAAGATGCAGATAGAACCAGTGTTATTTTAAGTGACATATTTTTTTTTGAAGAATTACGAGTATGTTTGTATAAAATATTTTTCAAGAAAATATCTAACAATTCTGCTGAACGAGCTTGAAAAATCTAAAACTAAGAAATACGTTTTTGTCATTTTCCTGATGTTGATGGTTTTCTTGATAGCTCCTGATGTGACCTTAGTCTACGACCGGCATCCACATTTATTGAATGATTATAGGATCATAAAGGAGTGTTTGTTTTCTGACCAGAGGTGCACATCTTTTAATGTGGGTGGCCGAAGTCCTATAGAGCAGGTATCGTTTGTTAATAGGCTAACAACTGACTGGACGAACTTCCAATCTGAGAAGCATCGATTGTTACCAGTATCCGGACCAAGCAATTAAGTCTCTTATTAGGACTTTCAAACCTCCTGACAGGACGCGAGCAATCCACTTGAACCCAGGTGGCATCATAAGCCTACATGATAGAATATAGAAATATTTGACCTACGGCGAGGATGCAGGGAAGAATTGAACAACGCTAAAATATCTAATGACTGGCCAGTGTATAAAACTATACTGAAGGTTTTTAAATATGCCGTTCGCAACGCAACGATGAACTTATGGAAAGCCTTCTGTGGCAGGGTATGAATGAAGTCTTAAACTCAACACCAAAGACTGTAGGCCTTATCCGAATCCTGATGGCAGCTGGAGTAATACACGAAATCTCTATTATGGGCTTCCATTTTACAGTAAATTACAGTCCTCCGGCACAGACTCGGTGCCTCAAATAGAGCAAGCCAGCAGCTTTTTGTTGCCTCTAAGGATCTCAAACTGCCAAATTGAGGCGGGCCATGAACTCTTTGGAGCCGTTCAAATCTCCGGGTCCTGATGGTGTTTTTCCGTTAAGTTAAATATAAGGACTACAATTCGATATATATTAGCTCTGGTTTTCCAAAAATCCTGGAAAGGATCATCAGTTATCATATCAAAAAGTCAATTGATCCTTCGTTAATCTCGCAGTCTCAGCATGTTTACACCAAAGGCAAGTCTGTCAAAACTGCTCTCCATACACTCATTGAGCAAATTGACAAATCCTTCGCTCTTATGGAGTATACGCTTGCAACCTTGCTAGACATTGAGGGGGACTTTTAACTACATCGAGTCTGATGCGACTGTAAGGACACTGATAGAACTAAATGTTGATATGCGCCTGACAACTTTTATTCAACACCTCCTCAAGAACAGAGTGGTATACTCTGGCGAATACTCACTTGCGACGAAGAATCAACACAGGTACATCTCAAGTTGGAGTTCTCTCTCTCTCTCTTCCTTCTGTTGTGAAGAATAAAGGTAAATACTTTTCTGTGTCGGCTGAGCTGAGCTGGTTGCAATGTGTTTGCATATGCTTATAAAAAATTACGGAAGGTTTTTGGTGCACTTTACTTCTGCAACAGAACCATAGGGGCGAGTTGGCATTTGCAGTCTCGTAATGTAGAATGGCTTTATGCCACTATGGTTGAGCCGATAATACTGTATGGATTGGTGGTTTGGTGACAGGCTGCCTAACCAAGGAGTGCTTGAAAAACTGCAACGTTTAATCGCTCTTTGGTGACAGGGGCCTTCCAAACCTCCCCTGCTAAGATGCTTGTCATGCAGCTTCACTGGTTGCCAACCAATCTAATAATCTTGTAGGCCAACCAATCTAATAAGCTTGGCTATGCTAGAATCATTTCTGAGGAATTGTTTGCAACAGCGGACGTTCACTACATAACTCCGAAAACTCTATTGGACCTGGAGTTTTAATGGTGCCACCTTTGAATATGGGCTTATTTATGTAGCTCAAAAAATTTAAGGCTGCCCCTTCGCCACCTTAACCATTGTAGTATGTTTCAGGCGAAGGTGGTGACTTTTTTTCCTGCCAACAACTGGAATACTCTTTTTTTATCAAATATCCGAGATAAATATAGGAATTTGGTATCTGTACGCTGTCAAGAATTGAATAGCCTGGATCTCTTAACCCTCCGAGAACACAGGGGGTCAAATTGACCCCAGTGACCTTTTTTGCCGATCGCAGCGCCTAGTCCTGCGGGCAAAGGGGGGTACTATAGGCTCCTAAGTGTATTTCTGTGTCTTGACTATAAGTTTACACCGTTCGCATACAGTCCCAAGTCGTCAGTTGTCGTTGAGAAGCATTTGAAGCAGATTAAGGGGTCAAATAGACCCCATATGTACTCGACGTCATTTTGAGGTAAAAATTTATTTGTTTTTACTTTATAAATCGATAAATAAATTTAAAAAAGCCAAAAAATAAGTTTGCAAGTGCTTTTATTTTTTGTTTTTAGCAATATGACGTATAATCTGCGTTCTGCTGAAGACAATGATAACAATTTTGGCGACAGTGATTCCTCCGAAGACGACCATGTCTCGGAGCAATCAGAATCTGATTATTCAGAAGATTACACTTTTTTTACCCTTTATATAGGGCTAATTTATTATTTTACAATGTCATCCATACATATCCATACATATTTTTAGCTCAAAATATTGAAAACTGACAAAGTTATGATACTTTTTAAATGTGCAAATTTTAAAATCCTCACAATCGCCACCGTAAATATGCAAAATAAATACCTTTTTTAAGGGTCACTATAGGGCTAATTTTTTCAATGTTTTTGTCATACCTTGAGTGTATCTCCCTAAATTTTTAGCCAAAAATATTGAAAATTCAAAAAGTTACGATTTTTTTTTGTAAAAAAACTGATTTTCGATAAAACTGTTTTTTCGTGAATTTTCTTAGGTATTTCAAGGACATTTAAGGCACTTCTATTGGATGAAAACTACTAAAGAGGTCTTAATCTATACCTACAAATTTTTTCAAATGAAAATCTTCTGTGACGGCGATTCTGTAGACGTTCAAAAGTGGTTGGGGTCAATTTTTGACCCCAATTGTTCTCGATGATCGAAAAAATAGGTGTGTTCTCGGAGGGTTAAGGAGATGTTGAGGCATTCAGCAGAGCAATTGATTTGGGTATTTGAGGCAGCTGTGGAATATTCGAGACAACTCTGTGGCCAATGAACTGACAAAGCTTGGCATCTTGCAAAGCTTGGCATCTGGTTTCATGCGCTTTCACTATAGGTACACTAATTTGATCAAACCTACAAATTTAAGTTATTATAAGGGCCTAAAAATAAGCAGTAAAAACACAGACAAATAAAAAAATAGCTATTCATTATTTTGATAACAAATTCGAATTTTATTGAAAAATATCTACACGTTCTATCTACGTGTTCTTCCCAAGAATAGTTTTCCATGTATCCAAATATAATGGGTCATTATTACATGCTCTCTTAGATAGTTTAGAAATTCGGGGTTTAATTTTTGAAAACAAAGGAAGACAGTCAATAAGGTTATTAGCTATCTTATAAAAGAAAGTAGAATCTAGAAGTTTGCGACGACCAGATAGAGACTTTAACTTAAAGTATCGAAGCTTTTCCTCATATAAAGGGACTGTTTTCAGTGTATTATCTTTGAAGCAGATGACAGTAAGAAACAGTGTTTGAACTCTTTCTAACTTCGCGCTGTAAGAATTATAAAATGGATTCCACAGAAAAGAACAATATTCTAAGATACCAAGGATTTGTATAAAGTAATTTTCGTTTGGCTATTTTTGAAACTAGAGGTACTTCTAATCACGCAATCCGCTACCCTAGAAATCCTTGCAATTGTACTGTCAATATGTTCACAAAATCGTAGCCTATCTAAGATTACTTTTAGATACATCAGCTTTATCGCCAGCTTTAAAGACCGGTACGATTCTAGTCTCTTTCCATATTTTAGATAAAAAAAACTCTCATGCTTAAAGTTTTATTAAATACCACTCTAAGAGGTTTTATAAGGAAGTCAGCACACTTAAAAATCATTACTAAAGCTATCTCATTTGCGGCTCAAAACTTTTTTTTTATATCAAGCCTTTTTGGTTTATGACAATAGAGGGTGGAGCTTCCAAGATATAAAAACTGCTACTTGTATTTCATCGGTCATGAAAAGTAGTAGCCGCAATATTATACAAAAAGGGGAAAAAGGCTTCTATCCGTAAAGGACCAAAAACAGAACTCTCAGACATGGGCTGAAAAAAGACCAAGGCAAGAAGTGGCAAAACACGTTGCTTTTGACGAGGGACGTGAAAATATTTCACGAATTCTACACGGGAAAAAACTTCCTCCATTTCAGATAAACTCTCCAGATTAACTCTTTTGGACATGTTATATATAGCTTTTTCTTTAATTAGCCGCACTACCCTGTCCCAATGGCATCCTTGTAAAATCAAATCCTTTTAGTATACCATTGGTATACCACTGTTGAGTTTGCTTTTTGAGTTTTTCTAGCTCCGGATGCAACCTGAAGGCTGACTTTGGATTACTGAGATGGTGGTTTACCGCCATTCTCGGTCCAGGGTCCCTGCCCCACCTTGTCTGGAAGCTAGCCCATAAATTTACTTGTTCTTGTTAGAAGTCTGTCAACTTTTCGGGTTTGGTTCAGACTGATGCTGGATTGCGTGCGGTAGACGTGGTGCCACCGCTTTTGAGTCTGATCAAACTCAGGGGAGCCGCTAGGTTTCGAACAAGGAACAAACTTAATATTTGAATTCCTTGTCTTCATTCTTGAGTAGACACGAGTGAGGTAAAAATTAATATTTGAATCCTTTCTCTAAAAAATTTTTCTCAAGTGAAAACAAATACCTAATAGCTAGCCAGCCAGCGAACTTGATCAGGATTGTTTTCTTCGGTGCAAGCACAATAATAATGCCAAAAACTCAATTATATTAAAACTTAATTCAATTATTATCGATATCTTAACAAACTATATCACACGTAATTAAAAATCAATAATCTCACCAAAAAAACAAAACTAAAAATTACTATGCACATAACTCGCAGCGAAGAGAGTTTATCGAGGATTGGAGTAGAGGAGGAGTGCTCTATTTGCGGGCAAATAGATTCTCAATCCAATTCACCCTTTGAGGCCAGCTGCTTTGATAACTACCATTTAAATTGTTTGGTACAATGGTTGCTCGAAAATCGGCACTGTCGTTTGTGCAGACAAGCACTCCACCTTCCGCTCCAAACCCCAACCAATTTCGCTCATGTGAAAGGACCAAAAAGTAAGAGAACCACTGCCAAACCTGCCGTACGCATGGTACGGAGAAAACAGCCCACGTAGTTTAACTTACTGGTACTCAGAAACAAGAGTGTCCTGAGGAAGCTGGATTTAATAAAAACCAAAATATCTCGGCAGCTGTACATTCAGTAAATGGCAGACAAATAGAAACCACATTGGAACTCCAAAACCAGATAGTGGTTTTGCAGCAAAGTCTGACTGACATAAAACAACGGATGTCCCAAATTTCGGTAAACAATAGACCACAAAACAATAACCAAACGCGGGAAATGCGAAACCCGTTACACACCTGGAGGTCATCAGACGACCGGACTTATCAGCCACGCCCACCGTGTGGGGAGAGTACATATCGTCGCTGTGAAATAAAACCGGCATATCTGCAAAAATTGAGTTTTTGAGTTTTTGGTATCAAAAAATTCCTTATTTTCCCCTCTATTTTTATGTCGCACCGGCATATCGTAAAGTTGAATAAAAACCCGTCTAATGGTGTTTTGCCGCTTTGCATTCACGTGGAAATAGCCCACATGCGAAAACTTTAAAGCGCTCTAGTGAAAAATGTGTATTTTGCAGATATGCCGGTTTGATTTCACAGCGACGATATATTCAACACGACAGAGTTGTAGGTATACTTAATGGGTGGGGTCTCAAATTTCCAGGAAGAGATGAAAGCATGCCGGTTGAATTATTTCCATGCCGTGTAAGAGCTTTGACTAGCTATAGCTTTGACCTGTTGTATCATCACATTCATCAGTTGTTTGTAGGTCCTGCAGCGGATTATTATTGGAGATACCACCGAGCATGGCGAGGAGTGACCTGGGAGAATTTAACCAGGGCCATGCAAGACGAATTTGGTGATTGTTTTGCTGATCTTGATCTTAGAGAATTTATCCGAAACAGACGAGAGAAATCTGGGGAATCCTTTAACGATTTCCTTCTTGGCAAACTCTTGACTGGACTTTGCTTTGGTTGAGAGGCACTACCAAGTCACCGAATATAAATCAATTTACTACAAATTCTGATTGCTTGGATTGAAATCTCCTAAAATAAACAGGTTCATTGGCTCAGTAAATACGGTATTAATTTTATCTAGAAAGTGTTGGAAAGTGAATGTGGGTTTTAAGCAATGGGAGGAGATAAACTACACATATAGCGAGTCTGAAATGGTTAGCGCCTTTTCCGAAATCAATGACAGCCCAAAGATCTTCACATGAACTTTCTCACAAGATCATCCTAGAGCAACTAATTTTTTTTACTAACGGCGATTAGTACAGCGCCACCGTCTAGTTCGCTGTGAAAACCAGTAATTAATCTGTCTCGTCTGACTACCGCATATCTATCATCCAATATTTCGTTGTCGGAAATGTTACTATTTAATCATGTCTCTCGGGGCTATATAAGTATATCGGGGACGCTGAGAAGTTCTGGGCTGACAAATCAGCCTGTGCGATCACATGGCATCCCTGGGCCCCCACCGATGCACGTTACAAAAATCATTCAGAGATATTCAATCTACGGATTTCAAATGAGTCTTTTGAAGTAGATATTTAAATTTATAATTAAAAATTTTGGAAGAGCTATAAACAATTAATCAAGAAAAATCTGTTGACCACTTTAATGTCATTCAATATTTAAATATAAACTATAATTTAAAGCTCCATTACTCGTCCTTGAAAAACACAGCCCCCGAAACAATCTACACTCCATCGTAAAATGTTCGTAACCACAACGAATTCTGCTACCATCATCGACACTACTATCATTACATAACCGTCCCTGCAACTACACTACTAATTCCATTCAACTGAATTTACATATTTATTACTATGATTATTCACTATTAATCATCGCATCCGAAATTGCCTTTCTGAACTTTTGCATAAACATAATTCTTCTTGAATCTCCGGATACCAAAAAGAATATCTTCTATCTGATACACTAAAAGTTACGGCAAAGTTACACTGCCGTCGTCGCAGAAATATCGAAAAGGGGAAATAGCAAAAGATTCAAATTTTGCGTAAGAAATATATTAGTAGCCTAGCCGGCACTGAACAAGCTCATGTCTTATGATAAAATTAATTTGAATATTTAATAAGCACAAATAGACGGCTGGTGAGATGTATCTATTCAATGTTTCCGAAGATTTGATGATTTGAATCGAATCAGTTGTTTTCGATGAATTTGAGGAAGTTTTCAAGATAATTCGACGAAAAATTGATTACATGGCTGATGAATGGTAGAATCGGAACCAATTGATTCCAAATCATGGTTCCGCGAGAGAGCAAATTACAAATGAAATGTTGCAGTATAGTGGAAGATAGATTTTTCGTATTAATTTTCCCATGACAAAATTAACGTAGCAGATACCGGTTGAAGTATCGTGTACATTGAAGAAAAAATCAGAAAGCAGAGTAGATATTTTCTAGTTTAATTAAAATTTAAAATCGGTTACATTGTATTTAGTGTACACGTGTATTCTCTTTTTTTTCGGTCTTGAATAAGTATCCAAATCGTTACGTGTCCTCAATATTTTCGGGTTCTCGAATTTTAGTACTTCGCTCGAAAGACGTGAAAGTCAATTCAAAAATAAATATATTCATCTCATAACTAGCCAATATTCTCGATTCCGTACACCCTCTAATTACAATTTATCAACCAAAATGGTAACATTCTAGTCAACATCCTACCAGCTAATCTACACAAATTGCTATTGTTACACAAAATACCATAGATTATTATTAAACACCCACAATTTTCCTTTTACGGTTCACCCTCTACCATCATCGCTTCAACTCATTGACAACCAGCCACTCTGTCATCTCTGTGTTGTATACCTACATTGTTACATTCACTATTCATTCATCCCGGAACAACATAATAATTATGACATTTGCACAATTGTAGCATATTAACCAGTCCGAACGTACGCACAGGGTGAATATACACAACACATATGACCTGCATGAGACCAAGGAACACAACAGAAAAAATTCGCATGAGATCCCCGTGAAGATGGGCGGCGCCAGCACATGTCACCAGAAAAAGTTTACAGGAACGCCTGCTGTGAACCTTTTGTGTGAAAGCCATATGAGGCCGACTGTGAAGTTGAGAACAGAAAATCCCGTCACCGAACCTGGTATGCTGCATTAACATTTTACCAATTCTTCGCGGCACATCCGAGACTTGTAGGAAGAATTATAAGCAGCATGTTTACAAGGATCGGAATGGTGCAGTGTGTATAGTGCAGTGCAGCAAAGACAAGTTGGTTCGTTCGAATTGTGAGCACAAAATGCATTATTTACACTGTTGCTGATGATGAGATTGGAATGGTGGATGGATACCTTTTGTCAAGTGTGTATTTCGTAAATGCTACATGCTGGTTATGGACTTGTTCACACTTTTAAACTTTCGAATACTAAGCGACAACTGGTTTACATTTGTCAGTGGCGGCTATGGTAATGAAAGAGGTTAGTTTTGATTGTGTTCCAATGGTTTTGGAGAACCCGATGATTTAAGTGCGTACTATTCAAAGTGTTTAAAATTGAAATTTCACTTGCATTTCTCACTATGTATATTTTCCATTTCTATCCAAGAGGGGGCATAATTTTATAAACGATTTTACTGTAACATTTCTGAAGCTATCAATAGCTTCAATCACCTCGGCTTCTGTTTGTGGTCTAATCACTAAGATTTCATCCTATTCCTACTAAGATAAGCTTAGGATGAGCTGAATTATTTGTTTATTTTGCAACTATTGACGAGAAAAAACAATTTAGTAAAGGAAGTATCACTTCACTTGTCAATAAATTTTAGATGTCACCTTAAAATATTTTCCAATTATCGCTAAATACATTTTTAGTATATCGTATTTTAATACGGAGCAGCAACTGTTGGGAATGTGGTCAAGCTGGCCACCTCGCAAAAGTATACACCGCTGCGCCATTCTGTTTGTTTTTTAATGAGGAGGCAAAACCATAAGAAGTTAATCACATTCTGGGGTCAGGAGCGTAAAGCTTTCAGAAAAGGGCTTGAACCGCAGAAGAAGAAACTTCGTAGATAAGGATTCTCAAAAGGAGCACACAGAGGTATCGTACGGCGGAAGATTGGTGCACGCAGCTGGTGTGCAAATCCAGAGCCCAAATCCAGAGGCTTTGTATACACTATGCAGCTATATAGGTTGCAGACGCTCGAAGGAATCGCGTGGATAAGCAGGGTTCGGGTGATGGGTATGTTTGGATCCGAAACCAAGGTATCAATTTTATCAGCTGCTATTTTTCGTCCAACGACCCAACTAGGGATCTGCTTTGTGACAGATCAATACGCTTGTGAACTTTACCATGGAGAAAATATAGCGAGAGCAACAGGCTTATTGGTGGACCGAAGAGATAGCGGAACTGAGGCAAAGAGCTCTAGCGTGCAGTGGTAAGGTCCAGCGATTTATCGGTAGAGCAGAAACATCCCAAGCTGCCACAAAACACAAAACGAAAAAAAAGAGCTGGCGAAGGCTATCAAGGCGAGCATAAAACTATTGTGGCAAGCACTTTACGATGAAGTGAACCGGGATCCATTGGGGCGGGGATACAAACTAGTTTTTGGTAGACTAGGTCAAATGGGTCCTGGCCCACTATTGGAGGCGGATACGCTGAATTGCATCGTGGACTCGCTGTTCCCAGCGCATCTCACAGTAAAATACGCTCTCCATCAGGAAGCTATTCCTTTTTTCACTCTGGAGATACTTCGTGGTGCAGCTCTCAAAATGTAAAACCGAAAGACCACTAGCCCCGACAGCATTTCGTCAACCATCAGAGTTGCTACGAATGTATAATGCGTGTTTGTCGGCGGGTGCCTTTCAATCACGCTGGAAAAAGACACGATTTGCTTTGATTCCGAAGGGAAAGGGAGACCATAGCACACCGTTTATGTGCAAACCTATCTATATGCTTGATATGGCGGGTAACCCCTGGGAATACATTTATACCTGTGCCAGTTTCTATCAGGACATGAAATACTTTCATAGAATGAGTAAAGTCAGGACAGAATGCTGCAAATACTGCATTAAAGAAACTAATGATTTAGACTTTCTTCGAGTGCCTGCGCTTCAGAAGAGAACGGGAAGCGCTCTGCTCTGCAATCGGCCCTGCGACACTGGAGACTATTGTGGAGCCGATGCTGCATTCAGAAGCCGTTTGGGTACGTGTCTCAGTATATGCAGAAACGGTATTGTAGCTGAAAAGAGAAGATGGTTACCTTACAAACTCCTCCTGACAGAACGAAAGTAGTCGTGGGGGCACCTGATTAAGCGAAAGCAGTGCCAGCTTGGATTCCTGTGGTCAGCGGGTGATATTTTTTAGTGAGTACGAATCTTACAAAATATTGCATCTTTCGCAGGATACCTATGAAGTTTTTTCGACACCCGTTCAAAAAAATATATCGTATTTCAATAAATATTTACTATTATTTATTATTATTATTAATTGGGGGGCAGTAGCTTAGCTCGCTAACGCGTCAGTCCGAAGCAGCGATCTACTGCCTGCGGTTTCGAATTGCGCCGTGCCCGGCTATATTTGTTCATCTTGTGTTGTCTTAGCAGTCGGCGACTGGATATAATACCAGCGCTCCATTAATTAAATGCTATATTAAAAGCTTTAGTGGCAGCTAGGCATAACTCATGGGCTTCAGAAAATAAGAAGAAATGTAGTTTTTAAAGAATAATGGAATAATTGATATCGGCTTCACCCATATATGTCTCCCTACCGCCATAGCTATTCATTCGTTTCAAAGGGTAATCCCCCAATTTTTGGCATTATCATAGAAAAAAGGCAAGACAACTCTAAAACTATTTGTTTTGTTTGATTCATTCGTTGAGCTGCTTAGAAATAGTGAAAACATTACTCCTTATGCCTTTTCCCCCATGCTTTCGATCTAGTCCAAAGCATTTCTAATGCAGCTCACTAAACTGTTTCCCACGCCATGAATATTCCGTCGGAAAATGTAGAAGTTAAGGGAATACCACCTTCCGTTTTTTGACTATGCTAACGGCAACACAGAAACAGAATCTGTTCTCAACTTTCTCTGAATCTAATCTCAAATTCTTTCGACCTCTCGACTTCGCACAAACTGGTTCACAAATGCATTTAAAAAACAACGAAAAACGCCATTTCAACGAAACTTTTTGAAGTGCGTTAGAAGTTTAAATCCGAATTAAAGCTTGGTAATTGGATGAGTATGGTAATTCATACGAGTACAATCAAATAAATCAATTACATCTTTTTAAAACAATCAATGGAAACAATCCAATCCTACCATTTTTTAAGTATTTTACTTCCAACCTATTCTTACAGAATTATTGACAATACTTTACTAATACTCTTTTTGAATAGTGTACGGCACATAGGCGTGCATAGATTTTTAATATAAAGGAGGCAAAAACTCAAATTTGGCACACACTTTCTTCAATTTTCAGTGAAATATTGTGGTGCTCAGGAAACGAGTAGTGTAAAGTGACATGCAATAAAAATTTTCAAGATAAGCTATGCAATAGAGGAGAGAATTGGCTGCCATTGCTTCTCCCTGTGCACACCACTGATACGGTAGCTTGAGCGATGCATCGTACTCACATTATTGAAACTATCACTCTCAGTAATAAAATATCTTCTCAGCAACTGTCTACAGGAAACAAAACACCAATAATTGAAATACCTGAGCGTTACAAAGCCTGAACTTGAACATTTTTTTAAATCAAAATACTTCTTGACTAAACTAAAATTTCATTCAAATATTGAATGATCCAAAAAAAAATTTCATTCAATTTCAGGTCTGGTTTCAAAACAAACGATCGAAAGAACGACGCCTCAAACAACTGACGAGTATGGGTCGAGGTCCTTTCTTTGGTGGTGCGCGGAAAATGCGTGGTTTCCCAATGAACCTATCGCCGGGCGGTCTAGACGATGGTCCACCTGGCTTTCCATACTTTGCAGCCGACGGTAAATTCGAATTCGGCTACGGCGGACCACCTTTTCATCCGCATGACAGTCCATTCTTTCCGGGACATCCAGGCGGCCCGATGCCTTTCAACGCCCCAGGTACATTTATATGTAGTAGTCCTAGTCATCATCAACATCATTATTATGATACATTCTAAATTTTCTTCAATTTTCTGTTCCGAATCGGTTTTTTGTATCATATTTCTCTCTCTCGGATCCTTGTCGAACTACACACAAAAAAAAATTTAAATTCGTTTTCATGAGTATCATTTTCTTAATATCCTCTCTCTGTGTTCCTTATCATTCACTGTTCATTATTTTGCGCAGGTGGACCTATGGATCATGCCGGGCCCATACCGATGGTCAATGAATTCAATCTAACGCCCGAATCGAATTTCATCAATCAAACGAATGGACCGAACGTGAATGGTGCAAATAACGGTCCACCACCCGAACACATAATGGGAGCGGGCGGCCCACGAAGCGGTTCACCCGAATTTATGAGTTCGGGTAATTTTTCCGAACCGCAGAATATGCAAAATGAAGGATTGGTTTGGTAATGAGCACTGTATAATAGTCATTTTAATATTTTCGACCATAAACCTACTCTTGCAACATCCGCTGCATTGGCATCAAGCACATCAATACCATTCGGTCAATATCATTATCATTTTCCGCCGGGAGATCAATAGTTAAAACAACACAGAAAGAAACTGATTTGAAATTAAGGAACTGAGAATTCTTTTGAAATCGATTCGATTAAAATTGGAGAAAATAGAATATGCAACTGTCTATTGTATGAAATTGATTGAAAAGTGGTAGAATGAAAATGATGATGAATAGTGAATTAGATTATTTGTAAAAACAAATGAAGAAGGAAAAGAAATATTATTTTTATCCACAAACAGTTCACTATGTCAAATTTTTTTGTACACCCAAATGGAATTGTTTGTTGAACTTTAAAATTAAGTGGCTCAAAATCAACCATTGCAACAAAACACTCTGTTAATCTTATTATTTGGAACATTTAAACTGAAAAACTGGCCAATAAGAAACTAGTAAATTGTAAATATAGTATATATTCACAATCCACACTTCAGTCCTATGATCTGTAAGTTCTATAGGTAATTAAGGACGAGAATATTAGAATGTCGAAATTTGTATATAGTTAATAATAAATAATGACATGTAAGTCACTTACTGTATCTATAAAAGCAAAATAGTATCTATCTATGATTTAATTCACAACGTTCTTAAAGGAACAATTTATTTTGTCTCATTGTTCGTACTGAAAACTATTTTCACTTTTTGATCTGTATTTTTGTTGATTTGAATCGATTGAAACATTTAAAAATAACATTAAATAACAATTATCAATTGTATCTTATCCCGTTTCGATAATTCTTTTCATTTTTAATCAAGTCAAAGTATTTTCGATCAACTGAATTATTTCCAATATATTTCGCACTCAATTTGAATTTACACTCCGAAAAGGATACGATCGATTAAATCAATTAGAAATTTGTATATTTATTTAGAGTTATTAGCACACACCACATCTTATTTCATTAAATTAAAATAACTTTAACTAACTCCGGCCCGTATTAATCTTGAAATCTTAATTAGCTTTAAAAAACATTAAAATCAACATAAATACGACAAAAAAATATTTTCAATTTAATTTCGCGAAGTTAAAGCTGCAACACAATTCGCAACACAATTCGCAACACAATTCGGAACAACAATAATTTTTGTCATTTTAATAACTTATTTATTACATTGAATATTTCACTTTTTTTTCCTCCAATCTCAATTCTTCGTCTGAAGCAACAACAACTCGTATTGATGTAGTAATATTAATTTATAAAGCAAAGTGAAATTTTCAACAACAACAAAAATTCTTAAAAAATTCAATAGATCTAAGTGAAGTTGTTAAAGTACCGCTATACAGATACATGCATGCATCAGAGACGTGCGTGAATAATATATGTATGTAAAGCGAAAACAAAACCAGAAAATTTTCATTATGCATTTAAAAATATATATATAAAAGAGTAAGTATATGCATATAGACACTGGTATCCATATGAAAATATATGAAAATGTAAAATAGAGACACAAAAACAAAATGGCGTAAATTGAAAGATATAATGATGATAAAAATTTATAGGTATGCTCTTATAAATCTGATCAAATAATGTATCTTTAAAACACATTTCTAGAATAACGCAGATGAGAATCAGAGAGATACAGCCTTTAATGTAGATTTAATGTATAAATAACTTAATATTAATTAATTAATTATATATTGTTAATGTATTGTAAATATAGAAGAGAAAATGAAAAATTTAATTATTAAAACACAAACATTAAAAATGCTATGAAACAACAAACCATACTCACATATGGACATGATGAAATCTGAAAAAAAAACAAAACAAAATAATGGAAAAACATCAGCAACAATTAATGATGATAATGGTGATGAAAATAAAAGTTAATTTGTCGGCTAAATTTAGCGATTCATATACAAAAATATTCTGTTGTTTTATTCATAGCTGTATTGTTCCAGGTGTTCGGTTTATTGTTTTAACATGTGCTGCAAAAATTCGTGTTCTCGCGCAAAAACCTGTGGAGCCTAACTGTGACACGGCATCATTTACGGAATTTAAAATGAATCACCACACCAGTCCAGCCGCGTAAATATGTCAGATTTCAACGCAGTTCTGTTTGTGAATGACAATATCTGACAGCCCAGATGAAATTCGAAATCGCATAGTGGCTGTCATCAGTCTTGTCCAACCTTTTCTGGAAATTCAGTTATGTCCCGATTCAACCAGCAAGGAAATTCTCATCGATTTTAAATTGGCTGTACAATTGATTTCACGCACCCTTTCAAACCTGCTTTTTTTTATTTGGACTTGTTAAATCAACTCTTTTAAACATTAATTCTTTGGTTTCACTCTTCCTCTACCCATATTCAGCTCGTTGAACTTTGTTCGAAAGTCACTAGACACAGACAATTTGTTGGTTGCGTGTTATAGTTACATGGAGGAGGCTCAGCTCCTTACGTGCGTGGTTTAATGTTCGTTTGGTTGGCGTGTTTTTGAAAAATTGATATGTATGGCAGTTTCAGTGCCGGTAGCATGATTACACGACATGACATTCAACTGTTTGGAAATATCACTATTTCACAAATAAACACCTTTTCGGAATGCGGTTGTTATTTGTTGTTGTTCGTTTTTTTTTTTTTGTTTGTTCTTGCGCTGCCAACACATCCTTGACAAATTGCTATGATAGGATTTTATGAGCTGTTAATGGACGATGGACGGGCAGTGTTGTTTTGATTGTCATGATAATATCGAGGAAGAAACATGTTGAAATTAATGATTTAATAAAAATATAATTAATAGAGATTGTGAGTTGTGGAGGTAATGCAAGAGGACAGCTACTATTTAAAGAAGAAAAAAAATATTTTTTTATTTATTCTAAAGACGAAGTTTTGTGTCTTCATCATGTTTCGATAGATTTAAAGTACTGAAATGAGGATAAATCCATATTATTTGGATGACTCACTGAAGCAAATAACTACATAAGCAATATAATACACGAAGCTAGATAACATCGTTCAATCAAGTTAATGTCCTAAGCACATCTCTAAAAATGATTCGCTTTTTTCGATTTTATTTTCAGAAGAGAAACTATTATGGTGCAGTTCAGTCTTTAGCCCTCTGATGAAGACTAGAGTATAAAGGTGTGCTTCCGAAGCTGGGAAAAGCTGAGGCGATGCTAAGGGCGGACACTAGACGAGGATGTCCAAAGGGAGGGGTATTATCCCTCCTCCTCTAGTCCCTACTAGTTAATGTTCTTCTCGTGATCCCCAATAGTAAGGGCCTAACTGCTCTCGGCTACGCGGACGACATCACGGTAGTAATAAGACGTTCGCACATGGATGCCTTGAGATCCAGAATCAAAAAAACCTTAAATCCAGGCTTTATTCATTAATCATTAGAAAACAAGCATCGTACCACCAGAAAAAGAAAAATTGAAATAAGAGCCCTAAATATTAAGAGAACAGTCGCATGTCTGCAGGAAGAGGTAAAATATCTAGGAATCCTCTTAGATACGAAACTCACCGAGGACAATTATTTAAAAAAAAAAACAACACTGAAGGTCACTAAGGCACTCTGGGCTACAAAACAAATGCTTGGACACAATTGGGAACTAATATCTCTATGGGCATACAAGCAAATGGTGAGACCCATCATCCTATGTGGAGCTGCAATGTGGTGGAAGAAAACCACATAAAAAAGCTTCAAAGAATGACCTGCCTGCTGATTACAGGAGTAATGAGCTCTACCACAACGGCAGGAATGGAAGCCCTTCTAAACCTACAACCACTACACCCCAAAATTCAGGAGGAAGCAGTCGGCAGTCTACAGGTACAAATCAGGAGATCTGAAAGGCCACCCCAAAATCCTGCAGAGTATTAGGCCCATAATGGAAATGTTGAACTTCAGCGATCAAATAAAGACCAAAGCAGCCTTGGAGAAGAGGTCCAAGGTCTCAATCAAGGGATGAAAACCAAGGGACAAATGGGAGAATGGTCCACCTCCATCGTACAAAGGATGGTTCAAAGATGGATTGTGGAGTAGGAGCAGGGATCGTAGGTCCCAAGTGTGAAATGCATTTTCCTCTCCCAAAAGAAGCCACCATCTATCAAGCACAACTATCTACCATACTTAGAGCCACACAAATAATAAAGATAAGGAACACTAAAAGGGTCAGAATTAAGATCCTAACGGATAGTCAAGCAACTCTCAAGGCTATCAATCGCGATCAAATAAATTCAGTTATACTTTTAGAGGTGAGAGAGGCCTTAAATGAAATAGGGGCACAAAACAGCCTCGAGTTGATATGGATCCTCACTCATGACAGGCACCAAGGAAACGAGAAAGCTGATACCAAAATCAGAGGAGTAAGAATGCCCTTCACGGATCCTTCTCTTCAAAGGCAGATGGATCCTCACTCATGACAGGTACCACGGAAACGAGGAAGCTGATACCAAAATCAGAGAAGGAGTAAAAATGCCCTTGACAGATCTTTCTCCTCAAAGGCAGATACGAACAACGAAATTAAAATATGAAACAAGAAAAATATCTAAAACTACTGACTTAATATTGAGGGTTTAAAACTCTCTAAAAAAATATCTTCACTTCGATAGTAAAAGAGCAAAAGAAGCAGTGGCTCTCTGCAAAAGTTGCATGAGAGCCCTATTTGGAGCACTGACAGGCCACCATTTCTGCAAAAAGTATCTCCACAAAGTAGTTAAGGAGCGGGACGACTGCTGCAGATATTGTAGGGAAACGACAGTGTGTAGAATATCTTCTCACACTCTGTCCAACACCAGCAAAAAGAAGATTAAATCTCTTTCACTCTGCTCTTTGCCCCATCAAAGACGTAACAAATGTCCCGTCAAGGAACATATCCAGGCTCATAAGAAGCCTAGATAACCTATAGGACATAACGCAGAGGAGGCACAATAAACCCAGCAGGTCGCAATGACAGGGACCTTCTGGACCCAATCCAGGCTCTCAATCAAACAATGGTGCGGGTCTAAGCTCAATGTTTGACCGATATCAAAACTTATTACACCAGAGAAAACTTTTGGAAACTATATCGGGACTCAACGCATTTCGATTAGATTCTTTGAATATGACATGCAAGCATCACAGAGGTGTTTATACAGCAAGCTTCTTTTTCGGATAGCTATGGGATTCAGTCAAGAATAAAAGCTTTTTTTTTAACAAATAAATCATGTTCCAGCTAATATATAGTTCCGATCAATCTTAGGAGCAATTATTGAGAAAGGAGGTAAATTGTTTACATTAGTTTAATTACATTGAATCAAAACATCAACTATGGGAACCCACTGTCTTATTTGTAATATAATACACAATAGCCGCGTTTGTTTTTTATTGAGACTAGAATACGATAGCGGTAATGCAAGTAAAACAATAACAATATTCACAATATGATTTATTTTAGGATTTCTAACACTAGTGTGTTTGGAACGTAGGCACTGAGATTTGTTTTGGAATTTATTTATTTATTATTAATACGGTACAGCTATGAGCAACTGCCATCACTACAGAATTTAGCTAGATTTGATGTCCTCCGCGTGACATTATTTCAAAAAAAGAAGAGTTTATTTAATTTTACTGCGCGCAAAATATCATTCTCCGAACCGAGTTATGTTCTCTTGCATTTATGATCGTTTGTCTTAGTTCACTTAAATTGATGATCCATTAATCAAATAATTCTGATCAAATATGCTGCAATAATTTCAATACTTAGTTCATAGTAAATTTAACTCAAAAAAATTGTAAACTCTTTGAAAATTGTTCGATTTTGCTGAACAACGCCGAGACAATTTATCCAGCGCATTTTCATGACCTAATAAATATCAATGAAATTGTGCTCTCATGAAACACTTAAAATTCTTTCGTAGTAGACCCGAAACCTAACCTGATAAATTATTTGTGCTATACACGGGCCAATTATTCAATGTCTTTTATAGAATATTTCTGTATCCCCGCATGATTCAAAAATCTTAAAAACGAACAGCCAATCAGCTCAAATTAATCTTCTCAACTTCTAAAGTCATCAACGGTTCATTCGAAAAGCTTCATTGTTGTTTTGTAAAACAACCGTCTACGAAGACGATTGATTAAAAATTTCAGTACCCAACAGTGCTGTCGTTTTGAAAATTTTCAGGGGAGTATATTTTCTAATCCAAAGGGATTACTTTACAATAAAAGGGAGTACAATAGTTTTTATTATATTATATTATATATACACTCAGAAAAATTTCACCACTTAAAATTTAATAGAATCAAATTTAAATCAAAAGTTGAAACACTTTTAAATAAAAAACGAATCTTATTTGAATTAAATAAGCCCCACATTCAATAAAAATTATTCCACTTTATTATACAAATGTTATTTTCATATCATAATTTTCATCATTGAATGTAAAACAAACCATTTTGTGCTAAACAAGACCACTTTGATGCAGCGTTATTGAAAAGAAGGCAGATTATTTGAATTAAAAAGAAACGTATATGACGCCAAATCATATTTGAAAATATTTGATTCATATCAATTTTTTTATTTATATATATATATATATATATATATATATATATATATATATATATATATATATATATATAATTATTATATGTAGTTACTTTTCTACCGAATATGTATTGCTAGTCAAACAGAGACTATGAGTTTAGACGTTTACGTAAGTTGGATGAATAAAGGCCCAACTATTCATGAGGCTGGTTACACATAGGGCAATTGCTTGAGATAAAATTCTGGAAACAGCATTTTCCAACGAAAGCCATCTGGTCGCAGATATTTTTAGTGTTTTATTTATCTTAACGTTGGCTGTATTCCGTTTGCCGTTTAGAACTGTGGGGAAAAAATATAAATATTGCGAGCCAAGACTTCAATGTGCTAGGGCAGCTATTTTGCGGCTGCAGGTCATGTGCAGATCATAACATACAAATTTGGAAAATCTTTTTTAAGGATTTGACACCCTACTTATTACCCATCATAAAGCGAATCTTACTAAGTATTTCAAAGAAATATCTAAATCGTTTAAATACTTCGGCAAATTGTAATATATTGACTTTGCATCACATGGAGAGTGTCGGCGATTCTACATGCGTCATACGAAATGCAGAGAACAAGTGGCAGTAAAAATTCTGTGATGTTTAGTAATAATAATAGGTTTAGAATAATTTGGTATTTCCCGGACGTATTCAAAGTTCGAATGTGTTAGTCCATAGATGGCGTTCATCATGGAAAATTATTTTTGATCGTACATGACATTACAAGTTAAGATTCCGTTTATTGGAAATTTTCACTTTACAGTTATAATTGATATATACCATTTTCGAATCAAATTCATAAATATTTGGTAAAAATTCGTAATATTTTCGAGTCTAATTTAATCAATTAATCGAGTCAAATTCATAATTTTTTTGAGTCAAGTTCATAATTTTTATTGATCAAATTCATAATATTCTTAAGCCAAGTTCATAGTTTAAACAAATATTATTCGTCATTTTTTCGACCCAAATTTGTCATTTTTTCGAAGAGAATTATAATTTGTGCACTTCAAGATCATCATTAATGAATTTGATGCACAAAATATGAACTAACCTTAAGAATGCATGAATTTAACTAAAAAATATATAAATTATACCTGCGAAAATTATGAATTTTTCTAACAAAAACTATGAATTTGAATTTACAAAATTATGAATTTGATTTGAAAAAATATGAATTCAGCTAAAAAAATTATGAATTTCAATCGAAAAATTATGAAGGGTTATCGAAAATTTATGAATTTGATTTGAAAAAGTATTAATTAGACTCGAAAATATTATGAATTTGTGCCATAAATCTATGAATTTGATTCAAAAATGGTATTTATCCCAAGTCGAGCATTTTTAGCTGTGCCGAGTTTTAACGTTCAGAGTTAAATGAATTAATGCGATACAAAAACAGAGAGAACTCCAAAAGACCTAAAAACCTATCGTTGACTTCTCCCCAGTTAAAGTTAAAATATTGAAATTAGCTAGAGCCAAACATTTGATTCTAATTATTATCTGTCGTTTCGTCAATGATAAGGGATACATTTTTTTTAAAACTTTGGCTACTTGCTCACACGATTTATCTTTTGAAATTAAACTAGTGACATCAGTATACTTCGTTTTTCCACACTTCAACAGTTTTACAATTTCAGAATCTTGTGCAATTGTTTTTTTTAATCAAGAAAATCAATGGTGTGATTAACGTGAATGGTAGACTGTATTCTAAAAAAAACAATTATTCTAAGCTCGGCCATTTTAATATTTCTTGGATTTTTGTGTGAATGATTCAATAGCTGCTCGACTTAACTCGAATTTTGTGCGATTTACTTTTTCATTTCGCAATAAATGTGATACATTTTTGCTTAGCAGTTTTTGGCAATGTTTACAAAAGGATCTTTTCTCATATCTATCTCCTGAAATAGAAGCTACAGCCTTTGCTTGAAGCCAATCACACAGTGTTAGCTAAATTTTCCGAAACTTTTGATATCTTCTTTGATTTTTAATATAAATTTGTGTGGCTTGGCGATTGGATCCTGAACTAGGGTCGTCAGTATCCAACTCTATGCTAGCCCTCGTATCATTAGTCGCACTGCCTTTCATATTTAACGCTGGTGTGAGCCCTTGAGTTCTATTATTATTCAATTTAATCAAAAACCTGTAAAATTAAACTTTTAACTAAATCTACCTTAAATTTATCTGATAAACCAACCGTTTCATTGCTTTGTTAGAATTGCGTGTGGCCCAAGAAAATATAATTACCAGTGTGTCTGGTGATGGAAAAAATGACTTGTCATAGAACTGAAAATTAAAGCATTTTATCTCAAGTATGTGATAATAATATTTCCAAATTACCGTTGATATACTTGAAAAAAATGCAGAAACGAAATTGGAAACGTGAGCTAAATAGATAAATTACTGCCTGTGAAACAAAAAGTAGAAGTCATTTCATTGCAAGTTTTTGTCCAATACCGTTGATTTCATCACTCACTTCAAACAGGCACTTGAAATATTCTCCATAGAAATTTGCAAAATACTTCAAGAAAAACAGTTTACGCGATGAAACAAAGAAATAGTCAATGGTGTCGCAAAAGTTAAAGAAAGATTCAAATCACTTCTTTACGTCTACGCCAAAACCCTCTACCTCATCCTACCACAACGGGCGGTCGATTTCCACAGAATTTACAACGTAAATTAAGAGCAGTTCACGCGGGAGGACACTTCGCACTAAATTCGTCTGAGAAATAGAGAGTGGACACCGTAAAAGTTCACGTCGAAATTGTGTTACTAACCAACAATGTTTGCAATTTGGTATTTGAAAATAGTATGAGTATGAAAAGTCTTCCCAATGAAAAGGGAGCACTTTGCAAGTGAAGGTAGTACAGTAGTACGGTAGCCAAAAACGGAGTACAAATACTCCGATCGGAGTACAACGACAGCACTGGTACCCAAAACCATCTTCGTAGACAGTTCGCCACAAACTGTACAGACCAGATACAGCTGTTTCCATCCGCGAGCACCACAAAACCGAGCATCACCCCGGACTGTTGCGAGCTGAACATGACGGGTCAACACTCCTACGCAATGATATAAAGCTCGAAGACAATGGTATGATCGGCTAGCATTGTTATATGGTGCAATTTAGCTCGAAAGTAATTGTGAAACTGGTTCTAACATCAGTTCCGACACCAGTTCTGACAAAACAATTCCATTTGAGACAAAATTCGATGTATGCACCTGGTGGCGAACAGCTGTCCAAACTAATAATCAAAAATTATGAGCTTATAGAATTGGAACTTCGATTCGGTATTTGAATTGTGAGAATGATCGTAGCAGAGGGTCAAGTCGCAATACCTTGTGTCTCGCGGAGATGCGAAATAACTCCGAGTGAAAATAGATGCAGTCCGTACGAAAGATTAGAAAAAGAGAGGCTTGTAAAAGTTCTGAAGAAAAAATTTGCAATAAGTACAAGCAATCAGTACATTTACCACCAAAAATCACGTAATCCGCACGTTAAAGCTTACCTAAACTCGCAATACGCAAATTCGTTAGAGCTTCTAAAAATGTGCAGCAACCGCTGAAATGATACACTATTATTGCAAGAAACAGGATCAAGAATACTATCGGAAAACTTAAAGCCCTTCCTCTCTTAGAATTCACCGGTGGCTCCACTGTAGTTTTTGCATTTAAAAAGGTGGATATATTGGCAGCTAATTTCTATTAACACCACACACTCACCTTCCGCATTAACGACCATGTTAGACTACTTACTCCTTAGAGCCTAGACACACAGGCACTTAAATTACTAATTTACTAATCATCATTTATACCTAAATTAGTAATTTAAAAGTACCTGACACACAGCCCTTGCGTTAATGATGAATACTGTCACTGACGATCTGTCACTCAAAGAAACAAGTTTTTTTAAAATGGAGAAATTGAAGGAGTTTTCAATGTATGTTGCCTCTCTTATGTGCTAATTAATAAAGTTGAAATAGAAACCGGGCAAAAACTACATTAAATAATGTAAATATTTTGAAATTTTTTGTATAGTGTTTCCTAGACAACTAGTTTGTTGGTATCCGACAGCAAAAATGACAAGCGGTCCCCCATCTAAGTAATAACCGCGCAAAACACTGCTTAACTTCGGTCATCTGACGAGAACCGGTTGTTCCAGTGTGGTATGGTCGTATTTAATCTGACGTTTCATAAAAGTTGCCTTATTATTTTTCAATGGGAAAAGCGACTTTTTACTAGGGAAATTTGTATTTAATCGGGCAACTCTACTTCATTAAATATTAAATTACGAAAGTCTGATGATCATTAGCGATTTGCAAAATGATTGATAATTTGGTCATTTAGTGGTGATTAGTCTAAATTACCATATGACACACGGCACTTAAATGATGATTTACGGCAAATGATCATTTAGGCTGCGCTGTCTGTCTAGGCTCTAAATTACGAAAGTCTGATGATCATTAGCGATTTGTCATTGAGTCGTGATTAGTCCAAATTACCATATGACACACGGCACTTAAATGATCATTTACGACAAATTATCATTTAGGCTGCGCTGTCTGTCTAGGCTCTTAGACTTGGAACCCGTGCTGCCAGACAGGCGCTGTGGCTCACCCCCTGACAATTCTTATTTATCCCTAAAATTACCCTAAGTAGCCAGTGTGACGTCATTTCCGGGAAATTTGACGTCATTTCCGGGAAAAAAAAAACAAGTTATTTAAATGTAAATTTTTAGATGTGTAAGACTACCGTCACATGAAGCAAACTTTTTTAAGGTGAGGTGAAACTTTCACCCTAATCTTTCGGGAATAATTTTTTCCTGAATGCGTTAAATTTTCACTCAGACAAAATTAGTCCCGAAAGGTTTATTATCGACGGAGTCGCGAGAGAGACAGTTAGACAGTACAATGGGAGGCCGACGAATGCGACCAATCACAACACCACATTCCGTAATCAATTGACGTCATTTTTTCACTCACTCTGCATTTTCTTATGTCAGAAAAAGACAGACATAATTATTTATTGAAACATCCGTTCCAGAAAAATGCATTATCTATTTTGGGGACATTCGAAATTTTTTTTCGCGAGAACTTACGACCGGATTTGACAGATTAGATCAATATAAAATTCACAGGGTGTATTGGTTTTAAGTAGGACCAGGTGTGGTAAATGTTTTGTGAATATACACGGAAAAACATTTTAGTATATTTTACCCAATTTTATGTATCACTTATCTTATGGTGTATATGGTATATATGCACAGTGACCATTTATAGTATTTTTAGACATAGTTGCAAAGTACGACGCTATGAGATATTTTAAGATAGTTTTATGACTAAAGTTTTCATAAGCTAAAGGACTTTCGTTTGAGAATCTTGGCGAACGTAGAGAAACACGACAGTATTTCTTACAATAACTTTTTTGATAACATACAAAATTATTTAGATTCCAGTAACTAAAACATATTAAACTTTCCCGTGTTTCCTTGAGCAAATTGCCAGTAAGCATAGCGTCAATTGCCAGTAAGTATAGCCAGTGCACTACATCCTTTAGGCTTATTTCTAAAAACACTGCACACTGCATCAGTTCGCATTTGTTTGACAGTAACTTACCGGGTAAGAGTAATTTAAATGATGGTCATAATTTGGTTGGAAGCATTGAAGTGACAATGGACCAGAAATTATTTGAGAAAGTTCGAAAGAAAAGAGAATGCGTTCATTGCTTCGGCACTGCACTGCATCGCAATGCGTTTCATTTACATGCATATATTAATTACATACAAAGCGTCATATGTACAACGTAATATAAAGGCTTCACAGCATAGCATGAATATGAATTATATCGAACAGCGAACCGAACACAATTTTGGTATGTGGCATATGAAACTTCTATGATAGAATAGGAGATAACACTTAAAACGTAGATGCAACATTAGATCAGAAGCGTTACGATAACTTTCGCAATAGATACCATATTGTATGGTTGAAATTATTTTCATAATATGAACAATGCATATAAAGAAAAGTAAAGTTTATTGTTATTTATGAGGGAAGCGACCCAACACTTTTTTGTAAACAGATGTAGTTGGAAGCCATTACACATAGTAAGATATTCTGAACATTAATTTTACTATGTTGCTATGAAAAATACATTTCAGTATAGTGCGGTTAAACATAAATGTGCGAACTTTTACGGCGAAATAATGCACTTTTTCCCCAAATTCAGTGTTATAAAACTATAGGAATATTAACCAAGGAAATTTTTCTCAGTGTACTAGTACTTGTGTAGCTCTTGAAATAAAATCTTGAAATAACTCGCCAACAAATATAAGCTTTTGACCTTATAGCTTCCAATGCTTTCAGAATTAGGATAAAGTTACTAAAACCGGTGATTTTTGTCATTTTTGTCATTTCGCATATGATTAAATATTACAATTAACATTAAAATAAAAAATAAGCAGCAAATATTTATCCAAATCGAGGCGGGTGGTAACCTTTAAAATCGTTCAGCATCGATAAATTCCGAAGCAGTCATCGGATCAAAACAGAATCCACTAGATAGGTTGGTTTGAAAATGGAGTAAGTAAAATATGCTTTCCGTGACGATCTGGCAACTTGTTTCGTTTCGTCAGTACGTAAAAGTGATTTGTAAGCATTTCAAGCATATAAAATCTCAAACGCAAACTTTTTAGTGGTTCTTTTACCTTCAAGTTTGTTTTCTTGCTAGCGACAATTTCAACTAGATATTTGATTAGCACATTAACGTTTTGGGGTATTTTCAATTAAGGTTTTTTATATGTAGAAATATTCTTTAATAAAAGAAATAAAAATAACATTTTAGCTATTCAAACCTTGTTACGAATCGAAAGACAGCCGAGACGTCGTCAGTGCAACATTTAATTTATTAGGAAATTTCCGTTGTTTTCTTGCTCTGCGTGCCTTCTCAGATCCGACTAGCTCAGTCCGGCGTGGGTTGGCGGGCAGAAAGATCTCCTACGTGCTACGGCACCCAAATGACACAACATTAAGAACTTGATAAAACTCATTGAAAGAAAGGAAAAGTGGAAGTGCAAGGAAGAGCTTCCGAAGGAATCATCATAAATAAAAAAAAACTCTAGCGCACCTGAACCCCTAGAAATACTAATATTCGATGAACAGTAGAAGAATCGTGCGGATTTTGAATGCATATTCTACCACACGTGCTCCAACCTGTTTCGAGTGCAAACTCACTTTGATCTTAACAAGGCATTAAAACTCATAGGGTGAAGAGGATTTCAGGAATTTCAAGATATAAGGAAGCCAAACACTGCAAAAGCTTGAAAGCAGCATAGCATAACATAAACAAAGAAAATGCTTAGTGCTGCCAACACTTTACCAGCACTGAAACTAAAAGTCTCCCACAATTACCTCACGTCGAAATCAAATAACTCTATCGATTTCGATTTTATTCGATGATTTCGTCAAAAGTTGCAGGGATAGAAAGATGTTTAGGGTCAAAAAACGCAAGATGTTTGGAACCAAAAAATTTCAAAAACTTAGAAAATTTAAAGAATAGGTAACATATTGGAATTGTTTTTGCGGGATGATTAAAATTGAAAAATTTTTATTTATCTTGAAAATTTTTATTTGACAAAGTGGTTTCGAAAGCATGCACTGTTTTCTCATCAGACACCAGCACACAGTGCATACTTGACTGGTGTGACCACTTGCAGTTGGAAATCATTAATTGTTATTTACGCTGGTTGTGACAAATTTTAACATCTTCGACTTATATCCATGGAAATAATTTACTCATAAAGGTTATTGATTTGTGATCACGGTTCCCTTCTTGTCTATAATCGCATAGACAACGTATATCGTCTCTAAAGCTTATCAAAGCAGAGAATAATTGATACGGGAAACTCAATCGTTTTGCGGAATAAGCCTCCGAAAGCAGAATCAAATTGGAATTGTTTTTGCGGGATGATTAAAATTGAAAAATTAGGTAACATATACCAGGTAACATATTTTCATTTCGAATGTTCGCGACATGAATACATGTAAGCATTTATTGATACGAAAATAGCAAAAAATGCCTCGCGCTGGCAACCCTTTGCTAGCAACAAAGCCACAAATATATCACACCTGCGTCACATTGAAATCAACCTACTCTCCGAATTTCGTTTTGATCCGATGACTGCATTGGAAGTTATAGGGGTAAAAAGAAATTTAGAGTTACCAGTTGCAAAAGTTTTCAAATTTTCGAAAACTTAATATTTGTTGTCTACTATCACTACGAAATCATTATCGTTTGAAAATTTTACGATAAAATCGTTTAGGAAAGATATTGCAAATAAATACAAAACCAACAATAGCTGGCAACCCTGTCATGGTTTTTTCACCAGATTCCTTCTGAGCAATGCCAATAATAAATTCGATATATCAAATTCGTTTTGATTTCATGACTGCACTGGAAGCTATACGGCAAAAAGCTTTATTTTCCTGAGCGAATTTTCAAAACCCAAGACACTAAAACTACGATAGCTGGCAGCACCAACCGAATTTTTCAACCAAATTTCTACCAAACACGGCTTAGAGTGAGTTCAGCTACTGTATAAAATCTGGTAAAAAAAGCAGTTTTTTCCTATATTTCTATTTATATATATATATATATATATATATATATATATATATATATATATATATATATATATATAAATATATATATATATATATATATATATATATATATATATATATATATATATATATATATATATATATATATGAATTTTTCGAACATTAGTAAAAATTACTCAGAATCCATGGTCGATTGTATTTCATGTACCGAAATTAAAAATTCACAATAAAAGGAAGATTATGAAAGATAAAAGAATGAAAAATTAAACGTAGGAAACAAACCGTGACTTTTCTCTATTATAATATCAAATATCGAATTTGCAACGTAAAATTAAAAAAAAATTATTATTTAAAATTTTGGGTGGGTCAATTTTCGACCCAATCCTGGCCGGGATTGGTTAACACCAATCATAACATTTTTCATAATATCTTAACCTATCGAGTACTACAAAAGAATAATGAAAAACAGAACATATAATTCAAAATATTTGATTAAGAAATATAAACTAATACCAGGAGTAATACCAAATCAATGTTCAATTAGAAATAAAGAAGCAATTTAATCATAGAATACAACCCTCCACACCAAGGTTAGGGCAAAGGAAATGTAATGAAGTCCTTTATTTTTAAACAAAATAAAAAAAATTAACCAAGAATTCAGAACCGAACGATATTTGCTTGAAACAAACTAGTTTCAACTCAAGTTTCAAATTGAAACTATACACAAGGAAAAAACAGAATCAAGCTTATGATTTGAAATATTAATAGTTGACGCTTTAACTCGGAATAAGAGGAAAATATGAAAATAACAAACTAAGTTAACTTTATCTATTCCTCTCTGCTTTATGTTTCATGAAAAAATGTTAAAAGTCAATTTTACAGGTACTTATCAGTTTTTCTTCTTTGACACCGTCACATCGGTGATAATTGATGCCCATGAATTCCCGGTGCGCATTACAAAGGTGTGAGCGCCAAATTAGCTCCGAACCAACTCCTCCTGTATTCAGGACAATTCCGAAAGATACGGCTTCTTTGCATCACCACGCAGCTCTCCCTCTTGTGACTGTTTCGAAATTTTATCCGTGGTCAATTCGACAAATCAAATCTGCTTCAAATGACCTCACTCCAACAGCACAACTTGAGGTCGTTTTTAACTATCACTTAATTCCGTTTTCATTTATCTCACTATCATTTGATACAGACAAAGAAACTTTCCTCTTGTATTTTCCGCACAATTTAGATTTCTAACGATCAAACGTCCGTGCTCCATAAGATAAACCGGCCACCTTCAACCTGCAGTGCTAAGATAATTACTAGATATCTTTGTTGAATAAAGGGACGTTGCTCCTAAAATTTTGAACACACCCCCCAAGAAAAATTCCTGAGAAAACCCCTGCCCCGCAATACCCTCCTGCAAGCTAGACTTGCGATTAGGTATCATCTGTCTAATCTCTGGAAGATTCGGGGTAGAGATAAGATGCACCAGCATTATTTATGACCAGTAAAATTCAGCGAAAATAGCTGAGTTTTGTCAGTGGCTTTTGAAAGAAAAGCGGATAGATTTCAGTTTTGCTTTCGTTACACTTGAAGTTGTATTTAATATCCATAGGAAGTAAGGGCTGTCCCAGTAAAATTTGACCTTTTTATCTTTGTAAATATTACCGTGTGTATAACTCTCTAGATTTAAGCCACATGGTAACCTTCCAAATAAAGGACAGAAAACTATATTGGTATTCATTCATCCAGAAGCTCTTTAACTGCAAACATGGAGTCGAAACTAGAAAAAGTACGACAACAAATTATTTTCGAATACGTAGAAAATCAAAGATTGCTAAGAAGCTTAAGACGTCACTTTCAATGATCAAACGATTAATAGCGAATTATAAGAAGGAACTAGCTGTTACAAAAGGAAAAGGGGATCAGGTAGAGAATCTGGAAGTACAGACAAGGATCTAGCGAAGAAAATTGTCGGGAAGTACCAAATTAAACACTTCCATTCGAGATATGACAGTAGTTGCTGGTACATCGAAATGAATGATCGATCGAAAGAAGAAACATTCCTGAGAACATATAAGGTGCGAAAAATTCAAGATCGATCCGCGGAAAAATAGAAAGTAGCAAAAACGTGGGTCGAAAGTCATACTATCAATATGTGACGAAATTCGTTTGTGTCATGGTGTGCCAGGCGGAGGAAAGAATCAATGCCTATGTTTACATCGCAGAATGTCTGCAGAAGCGATTGCTGCCTTTCATTAATAGGCATGAAGGGTGCCATGTTGTTTTGGCCAGACCTAGCATCAAGTCATTATGCTAAGAAATCGCTGGAGTGGTATGAAAGCAGCCACGTCACATTTGTCCCCAAGTAGACCAACCCACCACATTCTCCTGAACTTGGCCAACCAAACGATACTGGGTTCAAGTGAAACAAGTATTGAAAGAAATCAATGGGAGAGCCAAAACTGTATCCAACTTTGACAAAAAAAAATTGAAAAAGGATACGAAATCGATAATCTCTAAAAAACTTAATGCCGGGTCTAGTTTAGTTTGAATTGAAACAGCTAATTTACTATTTCGGTCGTTTGAGCTTACTGGTTTTGGCTTTGATGGCTGCAAGGCAACAAAACAAAAAATGTATCAAATACCTACAACGGTAAGTGAAGCAAAGAAGGTTAAAATATTGAACCGAAAAAGCGAAGGTCCAGGCGCCATAGATTCCCCAGCCCTGGATCTAGGGGGGAGACAAGCTGGAGTCCGTGCCCCGGGCGGCAAATTCATAGGGAGGCAAATTCAAGATTGCCAAATAAATACTCTCCTCAGCATTATCGCAACTTTGCGATGACAGACGCTCAGTATAGTAAAATAATAAATAAATAAGAGTAAAAATTGTTTATTTCGGACAACTAAAGGACCCACAGTGTGTTAGCAAGGTTTATAGTTGATTTAAATCAATAAAAACACAAAGAACTTTGATTATAAACATAAAAGACACAGATAAGTCCACTTCCCTGCGCCGAGGGCGATTAAGGAAACGAACTGATTTCCGTATAAAGCATAGTACTGTGTTCGATTTCACGTGAAATTTTCATACAAAATTTCACGTGAAATTGGTTTCGGCGAAAATTTAGATTGAAAATAAACAAGAGTTGTGCTCAGTTTTTAGCATGAAAAGTTGCTTCGAAGTTGCTTGCGCTGTGAAAATATAGATGGCATTGACACATGTCTCCAATCATTTCACGCCAATTTAATTTGTGCAGTTCATTCTTTCGAGCTAAAAAGTGACATTTGGTGTTCCAATTTGAAAATTGAATCGTGCAAATGTGTTTCCAATAAGAAAATCGATCGAAAATTGAAATTCTTGGCATTTTATCCGTCCGGAATGAACAGTGTCTCTGCTTTTCTCCATTGCCAAAATTTTCGCTCGAAAGAATGACCAGATAATGGAGACATGTCAAAATTTAGCTTCATGATTAGCTCAGTACCAGCCTTAAGGCACCTCCATAGTGGTGAAGTGAGCCTAACAGCTATAGTCTTTAGGATGCTGTTGGGACTGTCTCATGTCCTATGGACCAGGGATATAGTTTTTGTTTGCAAATGACGACTGCAAAGCCATCATTCTGGTACTCCACAAACATACCTGACGCACTTCAGAAGCGGGCCAATACCAACATCATCCTGAAGATATTATGATATTGGAGGCGCAAGGTGTCCAGCGATCTTTTGGCATATCCGACTCACAGGTTCTCCGTGCACAAACTCTGGTAAAATCCCTGGAAAAACGTTACCTTAACTTGCTTAGTACAACCGGAAAATCTGCGAGCCAACATATTACGTGACTGCCAATGCCTTGCGCTTCCTTTCAATATCAGCATCGTCTTTAAGGTTGTTGGCAATGATATACCCTATAGTACTTTAAGCACATAAATTATTCCCTTCGGGGCACATAGGCATAGTCCCTAACCAAAGATGAGTCTGCGAACGTAATCGTCTGTCAAAACCGACCGGTTTTAGAGCAAAAAAGGCACCTTTTGACATACGCAAACAGGAGTGAACATAAGTGCCCATACAGCGCATAAGCGAACGTAAGTCAAGTCGTATCTCGTCACCACTTTACGCACGGACAGCTCATAGCAAAAATTGAGCAAAAGGTTGCTTAATGAGCATGCCACTTTTCTGGCTGTTCGGAAAGTTATGTTTGGGTGCAACATATGCTTTGCGTGGTTTATCTCGGCGCATATGCGCACGTACGGACGCAGACTCATCACTAGTTGGACCTATAGATAGGACAACGATGCCCACGAGACACGCGGCTGGTTCAGTGGTAGTGTGCAAGTGGAACGCACTTACATTTGAGGGCGGTTAGCGTCCTTATGAAAAGGATGCAGCTATATTTATACAGATTCTGCGTATTTTTATGGATGCTATATTGTATCTATCAAAAAACTGTCTTTCTGTTCGTGGGTCCCACCAAACCCCTAGTGACTTCGTCACACAATGTCCTCAGCTTGGTCAAGGGAGCTTCTGGAATTCAATTTTCCTGCTCTCAACACATAATGTAAGTCTTAAATTTCAATTAGAACACTTAAAAAAGGGAAAAGTATCTTATTTATCAAATAAAATATAGAATGAAATTATTGACATAATAGAAAAAAACAGTTATAAATAGCATTCTAAACAATAATGTTCGACTGCACTCCAGATATCTCGCATACAGAACAAATGAGCCAGGTCATTGTGAAATAAAAAAAAAATCATTGATTTCATAGAAGCTGCTGATAAGGCAGGAGAGTCCATTTGTCAACAGATTATAGAAAAATTGACAATTGATTGTTTAGATATTAGACAATGTGGTGGCCAATCTTATGATAATGGGTCCCATATTACGTATAACGAAGTGCTAGCCAGGATTACAGAAAAGAATGAGCTGGCCGAGTTCAAACCGTGTTTGGCGAACTCCTTAAATCTAGTCAGTGTCCATTCTGCCTTATCTTACCCGGAAGCAATAACCCTATTTGGAGCAATTCAAAAAGCATATAGTATTGCTTTATTGTCGGTTCAATTCTTGGTTGGATACTATGAAAAAATACGTTAAAACCAATTTAAAAGGAAGCCATCAGACAAGATGGTCAGCGAAACATTTCGCTGTGAAAACCTTCTTGAATAATTTGCTGGAAGTGGTGTAATCTTTCGAAGAAGTTGGGCAAAATGCTCATGCTTCGGAAGGAAAGTCCGAGGCTGGTTATCTCTTAAATGTTTTAAAGAATTTTAAATTTATTCTGAGCTTAACGATCTGGGCAAATATTCTCCGCGAAATCAAACAAGTAAATATTGGAACATATAATCCTTGCGCATTCCGCCTCTTTAATTGATGGCCTGATGAAAACTTTGCAAGAAATAAGAGAAAATTCAATTGAATATTGGATAGAAGAAGCTAAAGAAGTTGTTGGAAAAATTGGCGTTGTATCTATTCTGCCAAATAAACGAGTTCGGAGGTGCAAAAAACAATTTGATGAGATGTGTGATGACGAACCTGTTTAATTCTTTGCTAAGGCAACAATGGTATTTGATCGAATCTTGTCAGATATTAAAAAGAGGATTGATAGTGCTACCACGATGAATTTGAATTTCTCAATGGCAGTGAAGTCTTGAATGTGTCAACTGAAGAACGGCAGAAGCATAGAGCAGATCTTGGACGATAATATGAGCAAGATTTAAACACAGTTGTATTCTGCGAGGAACTCTACGTTTTTAAAGAGCAAACTCCACTTTTATTTGGAGATATACAAATGCTAGGGATTTCAATCTCTTGCAAAGGATCTATAAGCGTTATTTGCAGGATGCCTTTCCTATTATTTGAATTGCTCTGAGAGTTTACTCTACGCTTCCTACTGAATCCGCAAGCTGCGAGCGAAGTTTTAGCAAACTTAAACTTATTAAAAATTATCTACGATCGTAGATGAGCCAGGAACGTTTATCGAGTCTCGCAATATTAGCAATAGAAAGTCGAACTGCTCACGAGATGAATTATGACAAGGCCATAGATTTGTTTGCAGAACAAAAGGCTCGAAGAGTAAAATTGCAATTTCAATGAGCAACACTCAGAACAGAGAGATTTAAGGGATTGAAATAAGCGTATACATATATGAAATTTAGTGAAGCAATTTGACTACAAAGGTCAAATCTATAATTAGAACAAATCGAGAGAATTACTACCTCAGATATTCCTTTGGGTGTCTCCAATACCTAAAGGTATGTATCCATATGTATCATTTTCGCGTATCGTATCACCGTTGCGTATCAGTGGATATGACAAACGTATCTTCGTTGCGTATCAAAATTTGATACAAAGAAACGCAACGAACTCGATCGGTCACTTGGCGGTTTCTTGCCGTCGCATCAAAGGAATGATACGATACGAAGTGGAGTCATGTGTGGACACGTTGCGTTGTACACTATAGTTTAGTGAATAAAAGCGTTGCAGCTGCGTGTCGAGTTTTTTGCAACGGATCGTATTGATGATGCATGGAACATTGAGTAGTGTGGACACCGTATCCGTTTAGTGAATGATACGCAACAGGGATACGATACGGAAGAAATGCAACATATGGATACCTACCTTTAGATCTACGAGTTTTTGGTAAACGTGTCAAATGGTCTATTATCTCTATCTCTGTCTTCCTGTTCGTGGAGTAAAAGCCTGTCAAATTTTCTCAGCGTGCCCATAGTTTTTCTTCACTATTACTAACGCTCTGATTCAGGCCAATTACTTCACTGCTGTTTTTATTTCCTTATAACTCTCTCTTCTGAGGTGCAACATAATAATTACTTTTAATCTCACTTTTAATTTCAGACCCTGTCCTTTCCTATCCTAATTAAAATATACATATGTATGTCCGACACGTGCATGAATTTTTGGAAAAATAAAGACTTAACAGAGAAAGAGCAGCGCTAGAGCGGCCGTTGTAGCCTTCTTTGGAGGAGGCTTATGTCCATCAGTGGGCTGAAATGATGATGATGATAAAGGTCAAAATATTGGTGAGCGGGGACGACATTTTTCAGTTTTTGCCCCGCCTCGAAAAAATTCAAGATCCGGGGCTAAGATTTCCCACTGTGAAATAAAACTTTGTTTTCTTGAAATCGATCGCAAGTTTAAACCAAACATTATTTTAGTCAATAAAACACTTTCAAATGTTGAAATTTACGATTTTTGGCTAGCATTTTCATTTTATTGCTCATGCTAAGTAGCACTGAAGGCGCACAATTTTTTCGATGCAACTGATTTCTTATGCTTTCTAATTGTGATAGCACTTACAGGAAACGTTAAAACATTATTGACAAAGTTCGTCGATAGTCTGTTAAACATCTCAGAAGGCCGCATAGACGTAAGTCTGAGTGGAATCGAGACCTTTTCAAAATTTCTTATCAAATCTTAGTTGAACTCTTTAAGTATTTGTGATTAACTGTATTTTTCAGTTACAATATGACACTTTGTTTTTTTAATTCTACAATATATTATAGATCCTAATATTGGCCTTATATTGCACTATACATACATTCAGATCACATGCCATATCAATTAAAATCTACCTTAACCACTATCAGCACACCATATATCATCCCCTACAACATCATACTAACCAGTCATCTCCAGCAAATCAAAACCGAAAACTTACTTATCGTATAACGATATATTTGATTATCCTAACATAATTAGATGATCCATAGAATCAGCCGCTAATTTTTCCGCAATTTGCCTTTAATATAATAACTAGCGTTGTAACATCGTTTTTAGGGGGTCCATCCCATTGCACAGACACTCTTTTCGTTCCGCTTGTGTGACTGCAACAAATACACAAAACACAAGTACTCTACACAAGTCATTCGAGTCCTTGTTGTAGTTCTTGCAGTCCTTGATCTTGCATGCGTTAAATCGAGGGGTTTTCATCATATAGTTCTTTGAATTGCAATTCCACTTGCCTTTGTTATTGGATTATCGTTCGATTCGATATCATTGCGTTTGAGAGTACATATTTTATATGAAATGATACAAGGGTGAAGATGTAAGGAGTTGGATAGTTGCAAAGTTGCAACTAGTGTAAGATATATATTTTTTTTTCAAACGTTAAAAGTGTTTTCGAAAACTAACAAGTTTTGATTTTGCATTAAATACCTGCAGTTAATAGATAAGTAGATTTATTGAAATGCGCTCCATACAAACTATTAATCGTACATAACAAAATCAACACCCACATTCAATCGATGTTTAATCGCTTCTACGCAAAAATCTGATAAGGATCTTCAGCGGTCAAAACTTCGCCTCACAATCCTCCCCAGATTTATCTTTCCTTTTTTTTGCACTATCTCAAACAAGATGAGTATTCTTTTAAATATCCTAGGGAATAGCGTATTTGAACTGACAAGGGGTTCAGGTCGAATCGATCAGATGGAATGGAAATTTGTGTGTACACATTGGATACAATTACAACTCGACGGGGAATTGAGTCCTGTACGGGATGATAACAGATGCGACTTGTTTGACGAGATCCCCGAGGGATTTTCCGAAAACCTCCCGTTGCGAATTATTGTCTTTCCTTCTGCTTAAGTTTTCCTTGCGCTGTCGAGCCGGGACGAATCTGTGAGCTTAGCTCGACGAAACGAGGTCTGATATAAGTTTCGTTGAACAGGAAGGATAGCGGAAAACGATTTCGTTTTTTTTTCGCCCTGAGTAGGCCCAAAATATGAATGGATAGCACGGACGACCCATTTTAGCTAAATAGTCGTTTGATGGAAAAAAAAATGGTGATTTCCTTTTTGGTTGGGACCTGATCCGCTGCCTTCATTGTGCTTTCATTGACGGTCGGGCAGGATGAAAGTGATGGCAGCAACGAGGACGATTATTTTCCTCCATTCAGACGTAATCAGATGACGACGCCGCAGGTAAGCTTCTTTATGCAATGTTCAATACAGACAGGTTGCTTTCGGTCCCCTCCTCCCGCCTTTTCATCCCAACTACTACGTCAGTCATGATACATTCGACTTCAGGCCGTGGTGGTACAGGTTGTGTGGGTTGTATTTTTGGCCTTCGGGAAAGGGTAGGAAAAACTCTTTTGGAAAGCAATTACCAAAGCAAGTACCCACATCCCCCAATGATATCAAGTCTAAATATTTATGTTTGCGTTGCGTTCACGATTCTCTTTACTAACTTACTTGCAAAACGTTTGGTTTTTCTTTTATTTCTTGTGTCGTTAGCCCGAAGGTGTTGAAACGAAAGCAAGAAAACAAGAGAAATTGTCGGGTGTTCGAATGTGGGGTGAATTGAATGCGGTAACAAGAACAAGTACATACCTACTCATATACCTACTGCGTATGAAGTGATGGGCACAGCATGTTGTAAGGATGTGAATCGACGTTGGTTCAGGCTCGCAAAAAGGGTGTGTGATGCAAGAGGTTGCAAAATTTGTTATTTTTTTTCTTTCGTTTCGAGAGTAGGAAATTCAGTTATGAATTCATTTCAAATCACGTAATATGATTACGTTTTCAACATTACTTGACGAAATCAAATTTTCAGAGAAACAGGAAAAATAAGACGAATGATGGCGATATGATGGAAGTGAATTTCAAAGATTATTCATGCAAAGTGAATATAAGTTGGAAATTCGGGTGCAGAGAATATCAAAAAAGAAAATATTAGTAGAAAAATACAGGTGTGTTTGATTGAATGATATTTTTGTTGCAATTTATCAGTAAATACAAATTAACTATACTAGTCAAAATATGACAAATTTATATTCTAAATAGGAAATAAAAATCAAAAAATATTATATAAATGAAAAACTACAGATAATATAAATGAGCAAAACGAAGTCAATTGCTGTAAAATGGGTTTAAAAGCTGGAAGTTTATTTCTACTGAGCTTTCTTTTGCTCTTTTTGGAGCATGAGACTTATAAACGCTATCCAGCAATGTTTACTACTATTTTTTTATCCAAATATAAAGCTGTTAAGTATTATCTTACTATTTTTATTATATCTACTACGGCCAACTCTTTTAATCTGTCCTATACGCTTTATCCATTGCTGGCTCTAAGATAATGCAGGTGCAAATAACAAATCTTTGGTAGTCTCTCTTTAGATTTGACTATGGAAGATTGTATATAGGCCAAATAAGTAGCCAGATATTCAGTGGTTGAAAAATAATAGGTGTGAGCAAAAAAATAATAATAAGTAAGGCTCAATAGTAATAGAAAGCTAAGTAAGGTTCCTCCTGAGACACTGCCCGACAAGGAAAAGAAGTCCCTCTGATGGGCATCTCGTTTTATTGGAGAGCACCCGCTCTATCGAAATCCTGCAGACTCTGCTCAGAATCGACAAAGCTCGGCTGGCAATATAATCAGGGCTGGCAAATATCTAAAAAGCCTAAACTAATGGCGGTCACTCCAGAGCTAATTCGTTCCATCTACGAGTTGACTAAAGAATGCCTCATCTGTGCTGTAATAGATGCCTGTAAAAGAGATGGAATAATTTTAGCGGAAAATCTATATTCTAAGCTGCAACAAGCCAGCTCGTATCTTCCACCAACGATGAATAACGCGAGCTGGTACAAGGGGGTTAGATTGATATAGTGTGAGGATTTCCGATAGGAAAAACGACTCAATTTGGTGTGTTGACACAGTTCGACTCACTCATTCGGATGAGTCAATCAGTGTGAGTCAATCAATTGTGTCAATCAGTTCTTGACTGCATGAAGCATGATGTAGGTCTTTATTTAAAAAACATAATGAATCAATAGAGACAATATAAACAAAGATTGGCAAATGTAAATACAACTTTATTGTATAAAATGTCAAAAAAGCTAAAAAAAAAACATTTTCACAAATTCATTTTCTACTACGAATAAATTAGCTTTTAGAATATGGTTAGTTTTGAAATAATTTTTTATTTTATTTCAAGCCAAGCAAGGCATATAACAAAAAATAATAACAAATCACTATTTAAATTAAATATAAGTTTTCTTAAACTACACTATAACAAATTAGCATAAATAATTTTAAGTCCATATTCCAAACTTATATTTGGTTGTCAATTTGAGGAATTTATAAGGAAAAATGTTTTTTTTTAAGATTTTAGAGCCTTGAATAAAGCATATTTGAAACTTGTCTTGGGAATAGATAAGGAATAGTAGTTGGAAAAATAATGAAATATTTTGCAGCATCTATTGATGGGCTCCCTGTCTCCATAAACAGTACGATGCTGATGTTCATTGAGAAGACGTGTATACCTAGTACGTCTTACATGGTTATTGAAAGTGATTTTATTCGAAAGATACTCAACGTTGATCAAGCCCCTAATTGCATCAAAAATGAAACATGAGCATAATACCGTTCTCCTCGAAGAAAGTGTCTCAAGGTTTCAAAGGCTTAATCTGTAATTATAAGATGGCAAACTTTCAAAATTGTGTGGGTTATATATATCTCTCAAAGCAAAAATGACAAACTGCTTTTGGATGGATTCCAATCTATCGCTATAACAGTTGAAAATTGTTGATTCCAAACGATGCAACCATATTCCAATATTGGACGAACTAAGGATACGTAAAGAGATTTTGTAACCCATAAGTTCTTAAATTCTTTCGCACGTCTCTTAATGAATCCTAATTGCTTGCTGGCTCTTGCTAGAACTTTATCGTACTGAAGATTGAAGCGCAGCTTTTTATCTAGAACGACTCCGAGATCTACAACACTATCCGCTTTTTTCAGTAACTGATTACTAAGGCGGTAATCAAAATTTAAAGAGCATGACTTGCGGGAAAAGCTTATGGCATGGCATTTGTCTACGTTAAGAAAAAGTTTATTGCGGTCACACCATCGCTCCAACGATAAGAGTTTTGACTGAAGGAAGTTTGAATCGGATTTCGATTGCATAGTGTGGTATAATTTTAGATCGTCCGCATAAAAAAGGTGTGGAATATCGGATAACCCTTCCGAGAGATCCGAACTAAAAATATTGAACAGAAGTGGACCTAAGTGGCTGCCTTGAGGTACCCCCGAGGAGACAGTAATTTTTTTTTGAGAGAAAACCTTGGAATTTTACATGTTGTGTTCGATTCCGAAGGTAGCAATCCAACCATCCTAGCAAGTTTGCAGAAATGCCTAGTTTTTGCAGTTTATATTCCAAAACATCATGGTCAACACGGTTAAAAGCTTTGCTGAAATCAGTATATATGGTATCGATCTTGAATTTAGAAATAATAATTTTGAAATTTGAAATCTGACGACGCTTACTCTCTCGTCAAAGTTCTTCTTGATGGTTCATTTTGACGAAAGAAGACTAATGACAGACTTACCTCGCTAGCAGCATCACACAAATTGCAATGCACTGCATCATAGATCGATTGAAATTGAGGGACTATATGAAGGGCGCGTAAACACAAAGCATAAACTTTGCATGAGCTGTAAAATTTCACAATATGTCCTATAAGTTTCATCTTATCTTTCATATTTCATCTTCATCTTTCAATTTAACCTCTTGAATGCATCAGAAGTTACCAAAATGTTTAAAAAAACTGGCTTCTCTAAGCCATTCCACCCCCCAAATAGGGTCAAACATTTCCAAAACATCTTCTTAGCCGGTAGACTTTTTGCAGGCAGGCGATCTCCAAACTGGGGGAGCTTTGGCCAAGCGCCAAATTAATAGTAGTGCCAAAGATTGAAATCCGCAGTTGGTTTAGATGGAGAGCTTGGATTCCCTGATTCGATTCCCATCCAAGGGAAATTCTGGAAATCATCAGGCCTTTTAACTCTTATCTTCCCACGGGAGATTGGAAAGTAACTAAATTTGGAGAACCTATTGAGAATAGACGGGAAGCTGTACTCATTCTAAATGAAGAGATAGTACCGATTTTAAGGGCCCGAAAGAGAATTATTAAGTATGATGTCGAGAAATTTGCCTTTCACTTGTGCAGGAGTAGTCGGGCTAAGGGCTCTGGAACGAAAGATCCTGAGGTCACTAAGAATAACCTAAAACCGGAATCTCAAGCAGCAAGGGAATCTTCCAGGAATGGGTTCGCCGCTCGTTCAAGAGTGGCATCTGAAGAAGAATCAGATGCAGATGTCATTTCTATTGATGGGTTTAGTGTTGGGACCACCTCTGAGCTGATGGGGCACATATAATGCCCAAGGAGGATCTTAACTCAACCTTAATTCAAATTAATCTTCACCATTCTTAAGCAGCAACAACTGCCCTGCTCCTTCATTCGTCAAACGAGTGGCTAAACTTTTACCCCAGAACCATGGATTGTAAACGATCGGGTTTATGATCTAAGCACCAATGGATACAGGCTTATAACCACCGGATAAACCACAAGTCGGTATTCTTGCCAAAAAATAGTATTAATGTCCTTTTTTTCAAAATTTCTATAGCAAGGAAAACATGGCTATTATAGCAGAAATCGATCAGAGGTTTTGCTGGTTTGTTTCTTCCAGTTTGTCACACGAACAGGGTATAGATCCTTTCTGTGATACCGTTACGGAATTGATTACGATAGCCGCAAAGATTTAAATAGCTGACGCTAACGGTCATCATGAAATGTGGAACAGTTTGAACATGGTCGAGGTGAGGCACTTTTTGACTTCATCCTGGCCTACAGCATGTCCATCGCAAATGTTGACAACGAACCAAACTTCTGCACTTCAAATTGGGGGAATGTTTTTGACGGTACCTTAATCAGTGGATGGCACACGCATCTCTCGCTTGACTTTTCTATGGAAGTGTTCGTTCTCTGATCACAGGTACATATTTTTTAATATGGGTGGCCGTAGCTCAACTGAGCAGGTAGCCTTTATTAATAGGAAAAGAACGGACTGAATTAAATTCCAGTCACTGGCCAGATTTCTTTTAGAGATTCCTCCAGGGAGTATCGATTCTTATCAGGATTTAAATCAGACAGTTTATATCTTTACGAGTGCTCTTCACTTTGCAACTTGGCCACCCATAACCAAATTGAATCCAAACCCTCTTAGTGGAATGTGGAAATCATCGCCTTGCGAAGAGAGTACAGACACGAGTTTTCAGTGTATAAAACGAATCAGAAGGATTTTAACCATGCCGTATGCAAAGCGAAAATAACTTTGTGGAGAGCCTTCTGTAGCAATATTCGACGGTCTCAATGAGTCAAATCGTCTACGTAAGATTTTAAGCTCAGCACTAAGGACTATGAGGTGAATTCAGAATCCTGACGGTATCTGAACTTACTCGAGCACCGATACTCTAACTGTCTTTATGGACATTCCCTATAACAGAAGCTACTCGTCAATCGGAGCAGGTCATCAGCTCAATGCTGCCTAGTTACTATGGCCTGCAATGGTTGCCATAATGGGCACCATCACAAAGTTGAATCTGCACACTGGGCCACTAGATGAGCTAGTCCAGATTTCTCAATTGTACATGATGGCCCGCTTTGATGTATTGGAAAACCCGCTTTCAAAGCCATTCTCGCCCATCACCATTTCCATGTTTCACCACTGTCGACCACTGCAAACCAGGCCCCTCTACACAATTGTAATGGCCTGCAGTGGCCCATGATGGGCCATTAGGATTTCCAACTCTCAATTGAGATGGGCCATAAGCTCCATCGAACCGTTTAAGTGTCCGGGCTCCGATGGCGTTCTTCTCGACAAACATCCAGCAGTGTATAGGAGTAGTGCTGTCATGATTGGAGGTTGGCTATAATGAGTGCTGAAGATTTTCTTATGTTCCCGTCAGTTGGCGGGAAACAAAAGTTGTGTTTGTTCCAACACAGCAGGGAAATTTTCCCACGCTAAATCTACGGACTATCGTCCAATATTTCTTGACTTTGTTTTGCTGAACATTTTGGCAAGTATCATTTTATACCAAATCAGAAAGTCAACCGATCTATATTAATCACTCAGTTACAGAATGCTTACACTCAAGGCAAGTCTGTTGAAAATGCTATTCATGTCATCAAAGAGAAAATAGAAAAATCTCTCGAGCTAAAGGAGACTCTTCCAGTGCGAAATATTTGACATGCAGCTGACAGCCTCTATCTAGCAGCTTCTAGGATCCATTACATTAGTAATTAATATCAACAATGGTTGCAAAAAGCCATTCATAGGTAGCACCTTTTTCGCCCTTTTGCCCATCTTCAAACGTTTCATGACGGCGTATTTCCTTATCAAGCCATTTCTAGCGCATGGTACTCGGTTTTGGTATTCAAATATCTACTTGGTACAGAAATCATGTACAGAAATCATCAATCTTTGAATTTGCTATTGCTAAATCAATACGATTTTCATAATTCAGAATTTTTGGAAGTTTTTCCAAGATTTTCATTTCTATCTTTCTCACGCCTAACAAAATTAATTAACCACGAAGAATAAAGTATACATACATCTTTCGAATCAACCGAAATTTCCAATATCAACCCGAACATATGAGACCATTTTCTCACATTTGTTCTATCCTTTCGAAAAGTTCACACGCCTTTTATACCCAGTACAATGGGAAGAAAATTTGATCAAGTGTCGACCCAGCCATAGGAATAACTACTATTATACGTACTACGTTGATTTTCATCATTTGTTTTCGTGAGCATTATTATCCCTCCTATCATCCTAAATGAAAAGAATATAACCTTATCACGATAGCCCAAGCTCAAACAAACTCAAACGCTATAATACATTTCTCTTGAAAAATTCATCAACAAAACACTATGCTATCTAATGTCCAGTCTTGAACGAATATTTCAGACCGTGTCCTGCAAGAGAATCCTGTGAGTGTGTAACATTTCACACATGTGGACAGCTGCTTTCAGTCACGCTATTTGATGTATTGTTTTGAGCTGTTGTGTGGCATCTTTGCGGCTATTTCGACTGATTGATAAATGTCCAGTAGTTTCATTGCCGACCATTATATTTAATGGTTTTTATGACACCGACGAAAGGTGCTGGGCACGGTTGTTTATCTGTTCTGTGTTTTTGAAGCGGTGACACACAGTCTGCTTGTCTCGGAGACGAAAACCGCACTTGATCAATATTATCAGTATGATTAAGCACGTGTTTTAAGGAGGGATAGTGTGCATATGCGTTGAAATCCAGATAAATTCAACAATTTAGCTACTTTTCAATTGTTGTGAACTATGAAACTTCTTTTCAAGGAAATCGTACCGAATATTCTTCAATTTTTTTTGTGTTTTAGTTGCGAACATACCCCTCAAACTCAGATGATTATCCATGCGAATCCTACAGGCACATACACTTCTTAAAACATATTTGCAAGATTTTATGACCACACATTAAGATGACACCATGAAGAGCGCGACGAGAATGCGACAATGGAACCGCAGTGTAGCGGTTTGGCGGAAATGCTACTAAGAGTGACCGAATTGAATCTTTCATTGAATACGTCGGACTCCTGATTCTGCTGCGAGATCCCGATTGCTGTCGTGAACTTTTTTCTGACAGCAATTGACGAAGGAAGGTCAAAAGAGTAGCCGACAAAACCAAAAGCTAGCGGTCTTAAAGGCTATAATGCAGAGCCTCCACTACTAAAATTAATCTTGGTAGCCAAGTTCAATTGAAGGAAGTGTGGTTCTTTCGCTTGTGGTCATTAAATTCCTGCGGGCACTATCCCAACGAAAAATAAATAAATCACACATTTGGTCATGCAGCGTGGAGTAACAACGTTACACCTTGCTCCTGCCGGACTTGTGTACCACACAGAGCACCAACAAAATACCTACATAAAATTCAAACAGGAAAACCATTGTCTTCTCAATGCGAGGGAGTTTTGAGGAAGCTTTTGAATATATCTCCGGAATGGATTTCGTGATGAACTACTGCACGCTTTAATAGTTCGTCTGCTAAGTGTAGATATTCTATATAATGTATGGCGTGATCAATCATTGTTCGCTGTTCGAAATTGACACCCCCTTCTTATTCTTCAGATTGACGCTGTCGTCGTTTTGTAGCCATGGACTAACAATATACAGCAGTTTCGAACTACTGTGCGGTGTTTCGTGTCTCAGAAGCTTTCGGAAACAGAACAATATCTTGTTGTATCTCACGTGATTCGTTTGTGGTAAGGTGAATTGCATGAAATCGTAGAAAAATAAATTGGAAATTCGATTCGTTCGCTTATCATTGTTCTGGAAAATGATAGAAATATAGCGTGTTTCTGATGATGACTTACATGGTTCATTGATTCAGATCCGGTGTAGGGTTTGGGTTGTAATCGGTCTTATGTAGGACTGGTAAGACGATTTTTAAAAAATTAGATTTAAACAATGTTTTTTTTTTCAAGCTAGTATGTTGACTTAATGATTTATCGTGCATAACATGAAGGTATCTACAGTGGCTAACAGTCAAAATGATGTAGCCAGGTAATTTATGACAAAGTATCAATATCTGTCAGTTTCTGAATGAAATAGAGAAAAATTATGAGGAATTGCAGATATAATGTTCATTTATCATTTAAGTCAAAAAATAGCAAAACTAAAATATTCCGTTACGTTAGAAATTAATAAAAATCGAGATAAGAGCTGATTTTGACCACACAGCCAAAATGATGTGAAATGATAGAAAGAAAACTGTATCAAGTTCTTAACATCTTATAAAATTATAAAATAATACTTCTAGTATTCCGTGGCATAGTCTTTCTGCTTGCTGAATTTGTTTCCTTTTAAGCTCTTTTAAGGTCCTGTTTGTTGTTATTTGTATATTTCCTGATATATTTTTTCCAACTCTGACGACAAATTCTCTATAATATTTAAGTCCGAAGACTGGGCAGGCATTTGAATAACATGTGGGCAATTCCAAGTGAGCCACGTTTGATCGAGTGCGGGAGGAATGCTTCGGATCATTGTCCTGATAAAATCGAAAGCTAACCCTCGTATTCAATTGCTTTGCACTTTTCCTTTTCAAAATATTCAGATACTGGTGTTCGTCCATGACACCAATGATGAAAGCCATATTTTCGACCTGTGCTTACGATATAAAAGCCCACACCATAACTTGTCCACCTCCATGTTTCACAGTGGCTCTGAAATTTTTTGGATTGAGCTCTGTATTTTGCCTCCAGACGTATTTTTACTCGTCAGATCCAAAAATATGAATTTACTTTCATCAGAGAAAATTACGGTATCCCAAAAAGCAATATCCGATATTCATGGGCGTAATCTTCGATATTCACGAGCGTAATCATTCCTGCGCGATCAGGGCGGGATCTTCCTCTAGAGCGAATGGAGCAGCTGGGCCAGGCGCACGTGAGAAGGGGTGCAAAGTTCATAATAACAAAAAGTTTATCACACCTTTCGTTGTTCAAAGTTCATAAAATTTTTAGTTCATAATAACAAAAATATTAAAAGACACAAATATTCAAAGTTCATTCGCTGTTTTGGGGCACATTACGCACTTCACAATATTAATGTATGAATGAATTTAGATTACTTCATTCTACTCATTACTTTACTTTCTCGTATTCTTCATTCTCCTCCATTTGTGTTTTTTCCACACCCTCAGACAATTCAACACAAAAATCCACAAATTGCCCTGGCGTGAAAATCTATATTGCTCCACTCACGGCTTCATTTCATATGAAGAAAGCAAAACCATCACTACTGCTTTATGCATTTTCGTATATGATTTTGGTGCGATATGAATTCTTGCGCCAGCGGTATCAACGCTTTTCAAGTATTCTACTTCCAAGTTTACTTCATTCCCCTAAGCCCGTGTTCCCTCATTCTCTGTTGATTTCAAATTCTAGTGTATTTTTTTTTTGCTAAATGGTTCAATATTTCATGAAACAGGGGTTGGCCTTGTCCTATCGGCACTGGCCATCGGGTTCGACTTTTTACAACACTTGGTTTTAATTTAAATTATTATTTTGAAAATTTTAAACACTCGGTTTCAATACAAAAACTTATTATTTTGAAATCAATATGTCCGTTTGATTTTCAATATACACAAGACAGTCACAAACATGAAACACAAAGGCATATCAAAAACAACGCGACGACGCGAACACTAGTGTACGTTAAACATCGATAGTTGGATGTTTCGATAATATCGATGTTTTTTAAAAAAACTATCGATAGGCTATCGACAAACTATCGATGGTGTATATTGGTTTTTCAAAATTAGTAGATGCACCCAGAATTCATAATTTTTTTTAAAAAATAATTGAATTTTCAATTACTATTATAGAGAAACACAGAAATATAGAGTTTTATTCATTTCCGAAATGCTGATCATTTTGATTTAGGAACAGCAATTCGTTGAGACGCTTTGAGACTTAAACCGGTTTTCGCTATCACTGTGAGTTACACCAGTTTTCGAAAAAAATCGTTCACTCGGAACACACTGAAAGAAAAACTCTTGGTTGATTCAACTATTTTTAATAGTATTGCAACGATTCATTCAAAATCGTTAAATGAACTAAGGAAAATAGTTATTTTTACTATGTTAATATAGTTAATTTAACGATATAAAAGTAGTTGGCTCTGGTTATACAAAAAAATATCGCAACGTTCATGAAATCAACTGTTTTAATTGTTTCATAACCACGAAAATTAGTTGATAAATAGAAAATATTCATCAATTCACTCAAAACTTCAACGTTTCGAATTATCAACAGTTTTTATGGTACTTAAACTACTTTGCAATAGTTGATTTCAACAAACGTAATTCAGTGAGCAAAGTCTTTGGAATTATTCTACGCAAAGTAGAATAGTTTCAACATTTGGACGTTTTTCATGCTCCGAATGAAATTGTTTATCAACCACGCGTTATGGTGCATAAAAGTAATCAACCATTTTCTTATGGTTGTTTTAACTATAGCCCTAGTTGATGGCAAAACTAAGGAAAACTGTTGATTTTTCATACTCCTCATACTCATACTCCTATTCTATCATAGAAGTTTCATATGATACATGGCAAAATTGTGTTCGGTTTGCTGTTCGATATAATTCATATTCATGTTATGCTGTGAAGCCTTTATATTACGTTGCATGACGCTATTTTGTTCACAATACAGCGTTTTCCGCTGTGGCAAAACAGTGGGCTGCGGCAAAGCGCAGTCAAAAAATTAGAATGCACTGTTTTGTATGGTAACGCGCACAATGGCTGCGGCTGAATTTGCGGCAGCGGCAGAATTTGCCAAATTTCTAATTTTGCCGCACCGCTAGCGGTGATACCTACCATAGGTTGGCATCACCACTAGGTTGAAGTAAATCTGATTGAATTAGGTTGAATGGTCTGGTGGGATAGACAAGCGATGGCTGATGTGTATTGTGATAAGCCAACCTAATCCTCGTACAACAGGATTTAGCAATACAAAAGAAAAAAAAAATGAATTTGGTTGGTGCCTTGATTGCATTGACAGCGACATTGTCGCTGCATTGTGATTCACCAAATTCAACTGCGGCATTCACGCCTCCCCTGCCTATATTTCGTACTATGTATATGGTTGGAATACCATTGTTTGTGGTTGCTTACTTTTTTTGCACCACGGACGTTGTTTATCAACCACGCGTCATGGTGCATAAAAGTAATCAACTATTTTTTTATGGTTGTTTTAACTATAGCCCGTAGTTGACGCAAAAACAACTAAGGAAAATTGTTGATTTTACCAAGATTTTTCTTTCAGTGCAGAAGACTCAAGTAAACATGAATGCTATAGAGCAAACATTCTCATTGTCTCAGTATTTGAATCAAACCAGTAGTCAATGGGACATTTGTCGTTTCGAATGGGAGGCTTTTCCAGGTTTTGGTATATATCTTTGCATTATTTCATCATTATTTGGACAGCTATATATCTTCAGGTAGAAATAACTCCATGGATTTTTTTCTGCTTTCAACTTTTCTTTCGTTAGTACATTTCCCCAGTTTCAACAGTAAGTTACTTGTAGATGCAATTGCCTTAAATTCATAAGTACTCTGAGTTGACTCCGGCTTTTGTGTCATCAGAGAAGAAGTATATTCTATTTGAAGAGATTGCGCAGCTATGTTTCCATCGTTTTCACTTATTTTTTTAACCTTGGATCCAGAATAGTGGCTTACATCATAAGGGCTCTTTTCTCAAACGGTGTTAATTGTTCCCACACTGACTTGCATAAAGCATTACAAGTATTCTTTCTAGCAATGTTTTTTATGTTAATTCGCACTTTCGATAATTGTAGAGTCAGTCCTCGTAATAACGGAGCTGTATAAGAAAGAATAATGTATTTTGCGCCAGATATTGTTGTCGTTGCCACATCAAACGGTTCTAATAGGTGAATAATATTCGGCACCACATTTAAATCTTCGGCGATAAACGTTTCAGGTGCCTTCTCACATTCGGCTAATCCCAAAGTCAATTCTTGCCTGATATTATAGAAACATTTGATCTTGGCGTATGCGTTATTCCAACGTGAATGGAACTGCTGAATCAACTTTAATTCAGGTTTGTTGAGCGGTCGTTGTTCAATTGTCAGTATATCGGAAACAACTGAGCTCGATTGAAAATAAGTATCACACTGAAAGAAAAATCTTGGTAAAATCAACAATTTTCCTTAGTTGTTTTTGCGTCAACTACGGGCTATAGTTAAAACAACCATAAAAAAATAGTTGATTACTTTTATGCACCATGACGCGTGGTTGATAAACAACGTCCGTGGTGCAAAAAAAATAAGCAACCACAAACAATGGTATTCCAACAATATACATAGTATGCAGTGTGGAATTTTGTTTGTTGAATTTTACATTTGTATGGTAACGCGCACAATGGCTGCGGCCGAATTTGCCGCTGCGGCAGAATTTGCCAAATTTCTAATTTTGCCGCACCGCTAGCGGCGATTCCTACCATAGGTTGGCATCACTACTAGGTTGAATTAACTCTGTTTGAATTAGCTTGAATGGTCTAATAGACAAGCGATGGCTGATGTGTATTGTGCCAAGCCAACCTAATCCTCGTACAACAGGATTTGGCAATACAAAAGACAAAAAAAATGAATGTATTGCCGCAGCCCACTGCGTTTGCCACAGTGGAGGACACTGTCATGTGATTAACTTATGAAGCGTCATGCAACGTAATATAAAGGCTTCACAGCATAACATGAATATGAATTATATCGAACAGCAAACCGAACACGATTTTGCCATACAGTACTATATATGAAACTTCTATGATAGAATAGGAGTATGAGTATGAGGAGTATGGAAAATCAACAGTTTTCCTTAGTTGTTTTTGCATCAACTAGGGCTATAGTTAAAACAACCATAAGAAAAGTGTTGATTGCTTTTATGCACCATGACGCATGGTTGATGAACAATTTCATTCGGAGCATGAAAAACGTCCAAATGTTGAAACCATTCTACGTTATAGACGTTGCTCACTGAATTTCGTTTGTTGAAATTAACTATTGCGAAGTAGTTTAAGTACCATAAAAACTGTTGATAATTCGAAACGTTGAAGTTTTGAGTGAATTGATGAATATTTTTCTATTTATCAACTAATTTTCGTGGTTATGAAACAATTAAAACAGTTGATTTCATGAACGTCGTGATATTTTTTGTATAACCAGAACCAACTACTTTTATATCGTTAAATTAACTATATTAACATAATAAAAATAACTATTTTCCGTAGTTCGTTTAACGATTTTGTATGAATCGTTGCAATACTATTAAAAATAGTTGAACCAACCAAGAGTTTTTCTTTCAGTGCAATATCTTTGCACTTTTTTATGATAAAATGAAAATCAGGAGTCATAAATATCAGACAAAGTCAAATTTAAAGTATGCGCGAAGCATGGAATATGATTAAATTGAAGAAGCATTATCAATAACGATCGTATTTATATTTGACCAAATGTTCCATTTGCTTAGTATATTTCTCGTCTAAACACGAAACAACAGGATAAATACTCCCTATCTTCCAAAAACAACCTACTCAATTAACTCTGTGGCCTAAAATCTTGCGAATAATTTCGAGTCTGAAAATTTTTCTTTTCAATAACACCAACAACAGTATTCATCAAACAGGCATAAAATAAATACCTTTATTCTGCCGTTGCCTCAAATATGTGTCGTCCTTTTATGTTAAATTCCGCTAATAGTGTAGAAATTAATTTACTTCTATGAAAAAAATGAGATTTGATTGCCAGTATTCTTTCTTTGTTTCGATTCGTCCACATATCAGTAGTTAAAGAAATATGTTGAACTGCATCTATGGCATTTTGAACCTAAGTTTTAACATCTTTGAAGTATTTTAGTACCAATGATGTTTTCAATGTTGCGGTGTCAGAAATTGCGTGTTTTTCATCCAAATCAGCCACGAAATTACGAAAGCCTTCATGTTCTCCTTTCCGCAAAGGCACTATGTCCAAATCAACCATAGGAACGTATGGTTCATCTATATATTTTTTCGGGCAGAATCATCTGCTTAGAATTTCCCTCTTCCAAAATAATTTTTGATGACTGTTCTGGATTTCGTTAAACTGCTCTCAAAGATGTTACTAGGACCATGGGTTTTTGCTATAGGTTCAACAGAAAATAATTTCCACTATGATTTATGTTTCCGTTTTAAATGATCTGATAAATTTTTCGTGTTTTTACTTGCTTTGTATTGATTGCTGCATATATTACACTTAGCAAAATCATTATTTGGAATTCTTTCTCTCTCAGTCTGAATTTTCTGCGCTTATGATTTTCACGTGCAATTAAATTTTACATTTTTCCCTTCTTCATGTTATTTCATTTTACAATAAATAACAGTGACAAACCTAACAAAATATAAGAGTGGTATGCTATCTTTGGTTGGTGCTGTTTTGTAATAAAAAGAAAAGTAAATATTATTAAATGAGAAAAACGAAGCAAACGTAAAATACTCACAGTGGATGGGATGATATCGAAATGTTACCTTACGCATTTTTTTCAGTATTCAAAAACTATCGATTGCAAAAAAAAACATCGATTTTTTCGATAGTTCTGAACTATCGATAGTATCGATAGTACTATCGATGTTTAACGTACACTAGCGAACACGCAGTTCAAGACACGCTGATTCACGTCTTGTCGATTCCAGAGAAAGACGGTCCTTCGGAGAAAAACAATCACTGCAGCTTTCCGGCTACAACCTTCCACCGCAGAGACAATGTTACACCGCAGAGACAACACGCGGATCAAAATTCTAGTGTACACTGAGCTGGTGCTGAGTGGTAAAGTAGGTTGATATCGGCAATAAGCAGGTTGATATTGGCAATATCGGCGCTAAAATAATTTTTGCGCCAGTGAAAAAATACATACCGAAGTATGAATTTTCCTCGGTTTTCACTTTTGGGTGCACTTGTGCGTTAGCATGAAGAAACTCATGCGAGTAGGTAGGCCGTGTTTATATGCAGATATGATAGAGATAGTATAGATATGTACATGCTAGTGGTACAAGTCATAATCGGTCTTTCGGTTTCTATTTTCTTTTTATTAGGAATGGAATTTTCTATTGATATACTTTCAGTTTGAGGAGCAAAATAAAATTGAGTAACTTTCAGTTTTAAAACTTAACTGACATACATTTGATATGGACAGGGGCGGATCTGACCATTTCGCCGCCCTAGGCCTCAGACATATTAGCCGCGCTTTTCGTGAATTATATTATATGCAATATCGATTATATAAAATACACGCAACAATGTCATTCTCGGAGCTTTGACTTTCGAGAGTGTTGTCTCTTTTTTGAGGCTGCTGACAGAACGCATCTAATTTTCTAGTTTTTTTTATCAATTTCGTTTCGTTTACTAGCTTTTTTTGGCCTTCTTCGGTATTTCGGGCTCTTCCATCACTCATGTTTATAATCAAAAATTGATTGTAAACAGTCATTATATTATACGAGTATATTATGAACGATAAAATATAAAATAAGTCACACTATCCTCGCTCACCGGGTGATACGATACGGTTGAGGCACCCTGCAACCTACAGCTCACGAGCTAACACTGATTGTTTATGCCGTAAAACCGGATAGAAAATTTGTTTACTTTGCGACTAATTGCAAGCACAAGGGCGCTTCTGCAGGCACGAGCACGCTCCCGCCAGTCTAAGCATACATTGTTGCCAAAAAGAAAAACAACATTGGATTTTTGGAATCAAATAAAAGTCGAAACCCGTATACACTTTTACATCACATATAATTCCAACATCTTCGCTGATATTTTTATAAGCAAGTTTACCGTATTCCGTTCAAAGTTTGCTTCCGCACTTGACTGGAGGTCAACTATGAACTCGATTACTTTAAATTAATGTACGATATGTTATTAATGAAGATGAACCCGGGTATTTTGACCTATGATGTTCTAGATTTCATTTTTTTTATGGAAATTGAAGAGTTATTATTTAGGTTCTTTTAGGATCCTTTTAGGTTCTTTTTAGGTTTTCTTTTAGGTTTTTTTTTGATATTTTCAGAAACTTTCTCGGTACTTTTTGAGTATTTTTGCGTTTCTTTGTTCCTTTACAGTGATCGCATTTCAATATTTATTGTAAGTCAAACTTTTCAATGTCCCAAAAAAATCATCAGAGGTGAATTTTCGCGTGCATTGATTTTTTAGAGAATTCGATTAGCTCGAGGCGTTAGGCTCATTCAAGTGAGATATATGTATGGCAGAAAAAAAAATTTGCCACCCCAAAAAAAATCGAAAATTTGCCGCCCCCGAAATTTGCTACCCTAGACCCGGGCCTAGTGGCAAATCTGCCCCTGGATATGGACTGTTTGATTAATAGCGAGTTTTAACTATATTTTCATATTGTTTGATTTGAATTTGATTGTTTTTCCGCTTAAATTATTTTGTAAAAATAGTTTTTGCGCTCGTTTGACAAATTTGAAGCTATCATGATTTCAATTTAAAAAAAAAGTAGTCAGGTATTGCATAACGGCAAATTCATGATAACTTCTTCATCAACCACAGAATTCGTATATTTATTCCAAAATAGTGTTTCAAACGTGCCGAATACTGTGCTAGATGTACTTCTCCCTTCCTTTACGGAATCGGGAGAGAAAAAAACCCCTCTACGGACCGGAATGCTAGACTTACGACTTACAAATAATTCTAGTCCGTGATTTTCCATTTCGATGCCAAGAGAGGTGTGTAGTTTTTCAATTGAACCAGAGCTTGGGGATCCTTATAAACGGCCCACTTTGATCAAGAAAATAATTATAATTATTGTCGAGAAAAGCTCCGCCCAAATTAAAACATTCGATTTTCCTGTCACCAAAAATAGGAAATTCTGTTCACAGCACTACCATCAAACTAGTGTAGTTCAAATGATGAGGTTTAAGTGATATAGGGACTTTGAGCTAGAATCGAGGAGAGGGAATACCATAGACTGTTTTTTTTTTACAGAATCAAATATCAAAGGAAACAAAGCACTGGAAAAATGTTTTTAAACGTTTTTGGAAGTGATATTTGATTCCAATTAATTTTCTTAAATACACTCAAAAAAATTTTGGTTGAATTTTACCCTTATAATAGTAGGAAACTGGTTTCCTACTATTAAAGATGTAAATTTACAAAAGTGCGTACAAAGAATATTTTACGTCTTAAATGTGTAATTTTTTTACGAGCAAATCGTGTAATTTTACCCTGAAAAGACGTAAATTTAGGACGGAAACGCATGAAATTTATGTATCAAAGGCTACTTTTTACGAGTCTTTTAGGGTAATAAGCGCAATTTATTCGAGAATGTCTATAAAAATGTTTAAAAAAACGATAATAAAAGGTGCGTTTTTTGCACTCTTGGACAGGGTAACTTAATGTAAGTTTAGGTAACTTACCCTGCCCAAGAGTGCAAAAAACGCACCTAAAGAATGTTTCATCAAACAAATGATATCAAAAGGTATCTATTGCAAACAATTTTAGGAAGCTTGCACTACTGAAGCGGAAATTTCAGCTAACCTCTAGATAAGTTTCATTTTCAATAACATTGAAAAAATTTAATGATCCAAAAGTCAGCCCCTCAAGACAAATAACTGCCATAACATAAAATATTACCCCAAAATTAAATATGACTAAAAAAAAGCCTGTAAATAGGTAACTTTAAATGTTAAAAAAGGCGAGAGTCCTATCAAATCAAGTAAGCAAAATATAAATATTTTTCTTGTCAAATACAAAAACTTTTTGCAATTTCTTTAAGTTTATAATTTATTTCAATTTAATATATACACTATATACACATTATACATATTAGCTTATAGCACTTATTGCTACACTTCTAATTAACTTATAGCTACACTTTTAATTAGCTTATAGCTACACTTCTACACTTATTACACGAAAAGACTGACACTTAACTGCTGCTATTCAAAGCAAAGATCACGAAATATCAGACTCGTGCAGTCTAGCCAAATCACCGTCTTTCGTCACAATGTTACATCAATAATAAGTCAAATTCGAGCAAATGATACAATTTTACAGCTTTGGTGTAAATGAGAGAAGCAAAGTAGTAAATTTACACTCTTTTTGCTAAGGTTTACAAAACACTATTTATTATTCAGCTGATATGACGTAAAAGCAAAAAATACGCATCCAATGTGTAAAAAAAATTGTGATTCGTGATTTTAAACAGAAAAATGAATATATTTACTTTTATCAAAGAATTAATTTTAGACCCACTTTTTAGAGTGTAATATATTAGTTTTGATAAGAAGAAAAACATGTGTATATGTTAATAAGAATATCACATAATTTATTTTCAATAAACTTCAAATTAACCTTTACTTAGCCGACTGTGTTTATAAATATTTTTTCAGTGTAAAGTGTTTGGGGAAAGTAGATATGTATTTGTGGATGTGTAATGATGTATTCTCACACGGTTATTAATTCTCGTGCAACCTCTAGCCTCACAATCTTCAGCGTTTAGAGGAAGCTGAAAAGCATTATATGGGCCTGATAATAGCCATATTCACAAGTTAGTGAAACCGCTTGCGGGATTCAATTTAGTATTGGGGGAACATTTGAGGACTCCCGCAAAGGTTGAAAGAAGAATTTTATTTTAATACTTTGGATCAAGCAATTATTTCTTTGACCGAACTCTTTGAGCAGCTAAAGCACTAGACTGAAATATTAAATTGTTTATATCAGACAAGGAAATCAAATCACACTTCAGAATTGCTTAAAGATTGAAAAAGCGTTGGCACATATTGGATATTCAGATTTAAACGTTGGGAATTTTATGAAGAAATGTCACTGTTTAAAACTTTGATAAAGGAACACGACTCGCTTAATCATATCCTTCTGTTATATCCTAGTGTTGACTTTACTCTTTAAAGTTACAGGGGCAGAACGATCTTTTTCGAAATTAAAAAGTTTGAAGAATTGTTTCAGACCTACGATGACGTAAGAGAGATTAGTAAATTTGTTAATTTAATCCATAGAAAATGGTCTTGTCTTCGAATTAAATAGTGATTGTTTAGTTGAAGACTTTGTAAAAATAAAAGCTTGCTGCGCTATGCTCTTAACTAGATAAAATAAAGACTTCTTAGAAAACTAAAGTTTGTCTCCACAGAATGTGTAATTTTTGTGTATTAAAGCGATTGAGTGAATAAGCACACCAAACTCTTGTCATTATCGCATAAAAATCTGAGCATTATAATTTATGTATGTAGCATATATTTTAAGCTTATTTTTGCTTATTTGAATGAACGAATAATTTGATTTTCTTATAAATATTAGAATTTTCTCTGTTTACTGTACTGTTTTTACATTTATGATTGTGCTTGGCTATCGAGAGCTAGGGCTACTAGAGAAACATCTTTCTATAAACGCATCTAAGGCTCTACCTCGTAGCGGTAGGTGATTTGGAAAAGAACTGTTAACAAAAACTATAGTTCTGCACATAATTAGGCTCAAATAATTCGTTAACAGCATGACAGAGCCAAAAAATGGAGAAGAAAAATATTTCTGCGTATCGAAAACTTGAGACAAGAACATTTTGAGAAAAAAGTGCTATGCTGTATTGCTCGAATGAGCAAATGTCTAGTTTTTTCTTGAAAATTTCATGTTAGCAATGCTTAGGTAAATACTCCCAAGTGCTAGCAAAAACTTGCCAAGAATTCGCAGTCGTGAAAGAGGGGGTCGAAAAATTAAAATCATAATATAGAGGGCGCCAAATGTCGTTCTGCGCCGGGCGGAATTATGGCCAGAACCAGCCCTGTGCGCAATCTGTTTTTGCGATTGATGAATGCTTTCTTCCGGGTAACTTTACCATTTCAATTGGCATTATAGTTTTGAGGTTGCACTTTATGCCGAGAGTCCTTTCAGCAATCTCTGCCAATGTCGGGGCTCTCAATGTAGGATCCTTTTTTGACTATCTCATGATCCAACGACAATGCGTTTCAGAAAAATTTTGTTGTGAGCTTTTTTGACTCGATCTCCAACACGATTTTCACTCTAAGAACGTTCAATAATATGCTGCACCGTTGAAGCACTCCGTTTAACAACTTAAACGATTTTTTTTTTTACGAATGTTCAAAGAAGAACATTAGTATTAAAATCACTTTGGCCAAAAATACATATATATATATATATATATATATATATATATATATATATATATATATATATATATATATATATATATATATATATATATACATCGTCACAAAATTTCAGTGAAAAAAATCTCAGGAACGCGCCATCCGATCGAACTGAAATTTTCAGGATACATTGGTGTATATGCAGAATAGTGCCAGGTTTTGCAAAAAGTTAATAATCTTTAATCCTTTTGCGCCGGCGACCATTTTAGTGATATTTTAAATATACCTATTTTTCTGCCAACAAATAACTTTCGCAAAAAAAAAGTTTATCGAATGAATATCGAACGTGTTCCAAATGTGAATACGATAATTTTTTGACATTTTTAATCTTATGTGTGCGCTAGGCACCTAAAATGAGATTGAGAAAATTTGAAAATTTTTGAACTGCAATAACTTTTGACCAGATTATCAGATCATTATGAAACTTACAGGACATATTGTTGTTACTAAGTTGTAGACTCGTGTAGTTTTTTATGGCCGTGCTGGCAACTCTGCAGCTACGGCAGACATTGAAAGTGAAAACCTTCAAACCTAAGACTCTCCTGAAAAATTTTCATCTTTTACAGTGAAAACCAACTCATATAGAAATCTTATGCTTTGTCTATACAACCAAAGCAAAACTTTTGAATTTACCTACATTTTAAGCATCAAAAACTTCTGTTCACGAGAACTCACAACCCAATCATCAGATATAAATGAAATTCACAGAATGTATTGGTATTGAGTAGGACCAGGTCTGATAGAAGCGATTTGGAAATGCGGGCAACTGTGTACCAGTGAAAAATTATGAAGAAAAAAATTGATTTTTGCCCTATGAATTCTGATTTAGTTACCAGATTTGACACATTAGCTGAACCTTACTCTAAGCCGTGTTTGATATAAATTTGGTTGAAAAATTCGATTGGCGCTGCCAGCGGTGGTAATTCTGGTATCATGGGTTCTGAAAATTCGCTCAGGAAAATAAAGCTTGTTACCAATGCAGTCATGAAATCAAAACGAATTTGATATGATATATGGAACTTATTATAGGCATTGTTCAGAAGGAATCTGGTAAAAAAAAACCATTATAGGATTGTCCGCTGTTGTTGGTTTTGTTTTGATTTGCAATATCTTTACTAAGCGATTTTACCGTAAAGTTGTCAAACGGTAATGATCTTGTAGTGACAGTAAACAACAAATATGAAGTTTTCGAAAATTTGAAAGCTTTTGCGACTGATAGCTCTAAATTTCTTTCATAGAGATTTCTTTGTACCCATATAACTTCCAATCAGTGAGATAGTAGAAATGGAGTGGACATGCCCATAAGATTTACATTGAAGGGGATGGTAGTAATTTTTTGTCTGCTCATTGTCAAATCGGGTCAAATCCAAGTAGTTCTCCTCCAATTTGACAATGAGAGCGAAATGGCGTAAAGGCAGCTTTAACATGCTTTGTGCGCGAGAGGATTGAAGGGGCTAATGGTGGAAAGTTATACCGTCCGTGTCCAGGGGCTGCTTCCAATGCAGTCATCGGATCAAAACAAAGTTCGCAGAGTAGGTTGATTTCAATGTGAGGCAGATGTAATATATTTTTGGCTTTGATGCTAGGAAAGGGTTGGCACCGCAGGGTGGTCTTTGATATTTTCGTATCAATAAATGCTTACATTAAGTATTCATATCGCGAACATTTACAACGAAAATAAGAAATTTTTTAGTTCCAAACATCTTTCGTTTTTTTAACTTAAACATCTTTCTATCCCTGTAACTTTCAAAAAAATCATCGGATAAAATCGAAATTGATAGAGTTATTTGATTTTGGCGTAAGGCAATTGTGGGAGCTTCTTTGATTAAATCGTTAATGGTTCAAATGGAAACAAACGTGAGTTTTTCCAATTTTGCAAAATAGTTAGGCCTAGTGCATAAGTTGCAGTATTATTAAATTTTTTTTGTTCTCGTTAACTTTGTGCATTGAATTCAGGGGCGGCACGTTGTTGGACGCAAAGGAAACTGTACTTATCTAGCTAAACATTCCTTATACAAGGAAAACATGATTTAGCAATGTATATTGAAGTTCAAAACAAATTTTACTTTATGCGGCAAATATTCAAAATTAAAAAAAAAATCTTACAGAACTCCATTAATGCTTTATGCGGAATAGTTTTATTTTTTAACAGCCAAAGTACACTACTTTAGAGGTAATTTTACAGCAACGTAATGGAAACTCTTGCGTTTTAGTCAAAATTCCTAGCATTGCGTACCATTCGAAGAACATAAAGCTCATTGCTGTGCATTGAAATATGCTACACATAATTTTCAAGCTATCTTGACTCAATGCACATTGATGTGTACATGTGTTTAAGTACAATCGTTACACAATTGATGGATACAAAAACTTTGCAATGAATGCTGCCAAATAGAAGCGCGGACACTGCTCAGGTCATCGCGTCTTCTTAGGTAGAGAAATTCATAATAAAAGCCCTTGCTTATCCACCCGCTATACGGTCAGCAATTTTTGTGCATTAACGTAACAGTATTTTCAGCGTTTACTTTTCGGTTTTGGTTTTGAACCATTTGAAGAGAAAAAATACTTTATAGATTCGTAGTGACCAGGACCACTAATTTCACTTACACAATTATTAACAAATAAATATCCTGCACAATTTAAACATTAATGAAATTTTTAGTGATCATAGTGAGCAGAAAAATTACTGAATCCAACTGATATTAAGATGATAATGAAAGGAATAGCATAAATACATCACGAAAGGTTTAGATAATGGCTACGGTGCTATCGTTGAATGAAAGTTGTAACAGAAAATGTACGAATATAATACACATTTTTGCTTCCACCTGTATCTTCAAGCTATGCATTCCAAATCGAAACTACATTTGATAGATATCAAATTCATAGAATTTCAAAATTTTCAATGTTATAGTTCTCATGTCCTCAACTTCCCCCATCTCAAACCAACATCCATAAACTATGCCATTCGAGCCAAACAAATCTTTTATCTGTTATCTCTAGAGCTTTTACCGTTTATCAGCAGGGTGAAGTAGCAACAAAAAACAAACATCAAGAGTCGTCAAAGTACATATAAAAAAGACAGTTTTGCAGTGACAAACGGGAACACCAAAAATGATTACATCGACAATGACTAGGACTACAACGAGTACTACGAGAACGAAGAGTTTCGAAAAGAAATAGAAAAGAGGAAAAATAAAGCGCATGTCATGAAAGGCTCTAGAATTTGTGATATCCATCAAGCGAAAATTCTTATTTTCTGCAACAATGAACGGCACCCTCAACGTGTTTGAATTTATGCTCACGTACAAGGAGGATACGTTCGTTCGTTCGCTGCCACACTGCCCCAAACAGCCATAGCCTGCCAACTTGCCAGTCAGCTACAGTCACATCAAATCGCAGCAGCCCTAGTTCGCTATGTCGATGCCATTCATTTCAGGGGTTGGACGATGACGAAATGATGCGATTGCTGTCTCGGTGTTAGTACACTGAGTTCATGGAGTACATTGTCTAGTTCGGTATGGATACTTGCCTGCCAGATATAAGGGCATACATATTAGGCGTAGAGACTATGGCAGCCATGAGGAGACCATCGAAAGTAAGCCGAGTATATTTTTCGTCGCCGAAGTATGCCCAAGGCTTACATCCCCTTCTCTCTTGAGCCCTAATCCGGTATTAGATTACTGATCCATGTCAAATCTCAGGCTTTAGGTTTTTGTTTTGATTGATATGAGCACCAGCAGTAGCAACAACGGTAACGGCACCCTGAACACGGACATAAAGTTTGAATTGTTCGGTTTTTATGTCCTTAAAGCTGACTTTCCTCGTCGGTTTTTCTTTTAATTTTCTTGTGTTGTTCGAATGGAGATTGTCAAGAAAATACGATATATCTGAAGTTTTGCGATGAGAATCAGAGATTTTCGGGTTCGATATCATCGGGAAATTTTATGAGAAGTATTTTCACATTTTATTCTATTTGCTGTTGTTGGGGTTGAATTGGAATTGTTGCAATTCATGGATAATTCTTCGAACTGCAGGCCAGTAAGCTGCTCCATATAATCTTATTTTGGAATTTCATGTAACTATAAATTTACATACTTTTGCGAAATTGTTTATTTACCATGTCAAAAAAATACAGATATCTCTAGGTAATAAGTTCGTGCTATTTATTTCATGTTAATTTTATCAAATGCCATCCACGAAATTTGAAGCGCTAGCATCCATGAAAAATTGCCAATAACTAGCAGTAGCTAATATCTTTCCAGATGTTAGTACTGGAACATTATTTTAATTTTTTTTAACGCTTGATTGCTTGGCATAGGTATCGCTAAAACTATCACCCACCTCAGTTCTATGAACCATGACAAATTTTAAACAAATTATAAACCATAACTCTCACCATCACTTTAAAACAAAACGGGACAATTCAACACACGTCTTCAATTTCTCCCTCAGTGTAATCGTATGTGACGGGTCCTTTCAAACAAACCACTCATCACCCCTTTCTAATAAAATCGAAGTTAACTTGTGCATTGTGTGTGTATACGACCCTAATTTGACCCAAACTCTCCCTAAAGAACGATTAATCTTCATACTAAAAATCAGATGTGTCCCTTAATTTTCGAATTGCGATAAAAATGAGGACGACGAAGGGTGCGTACAGTTACAATCTCCCGCACAGTTGCATTGGAGGGCATCGTGCTGGCTGCTACAAAGACTTCCAAGTCATAGTTTTCGTGCTGGTCTCAGTTCATTTTTACCGACTACAAGCAAAGTTACTTGCATATTTCGATCTGATCTCATCCAGGTAATTGATGGGTTGACTCGTCGTAATTGTGGGAGTTTAAAGTCGAAGAGCAGTCACAGCCACTTGAATGAATCGACCAACACCTACAACAATGCTCCCAGGCTAGCAATTATGAAACCAAACAAGGTAATTTTTGGTAGTCTATAATTTGTGCATATTCGAGACGAGGACGACTTAGCACAACTACCAGGCTCTAGATATCCGCCCAGACACAGCATAAGGTAGCCAAGAGAAGAGTGTCTTTGGTCCTCTTCGTATATTGCCTTGGCTATGCACAAATGCAAAAGTTATTGGCCATATTTCCAGACGAATGGGAAACACATCTGTCGAGAAATTTCGCAACTGTTTCGGATCGTTCATCGTAGTCGATGTTGTCGTCAATGATGTTCTTCGGAGACACAACAGAACGGGTCGAATCGGATCGGGTCGACAAGGGCTTGCAGTTTGCTATATCTATTATTATGGTCGAAGGAGCAAGGGTGTTGATAGCGCCAGCAAACCATAGATATAAAAATGATGAGATATAGATGAGGTGCACAGATGGCATTGGTGTTAACATTTATTTGCTAGTAGCTCTCATGGGTACAACAACTAACTGTCTACCAGAAATGTATAGTTTGCGATACGATGAAAATGGGAAAAGATATTTGTGAACCCCTTTCGGACAGCACATATGCTCCCCCAATTTAGTTTGGACTGTGATATGTGTTGCTGTGGTCTCTGAAGTGATTTGTTGAAAACAAGTGGACCATCGGTGCTTGTTGGAAGGAAAAGTAGATAGTCATGATGTTTCCTAGTATAATTGCAGCTACACAACTACAGCACTGAGATGACTTAATGACATCACAGATTCATGCTAGAAAATTTGCAATGTTTATTTCAACGAGTGTCTAAGCTTGAAAAAAAATGTTGGACTTGCAATCACTTACAACTCATTTTCAATGCAAAGAAATTAACTTTTTTTCGGTAGCTCTTCAGTTATATACAACATAGAAGGTTGATAAAAAAGATAATTATTAAACTTATTCTTGATCATCATAGGTAATATTATCGATGCATAGATGTCAATGTATTTGAATGCTAATACTGAAATCATATTAGTCTCGCGTTATTCCCGCCCCCTCGACGGGCCAACACCAGACCGCTGTGGACTGCCACCCTGTCGCGGCGAGGGGGCTCAGGGTAGATGCGTTCCTAACAGGGACCTAGAGGAAGGATACACCGAATTTTAAACCAAAACATGAACGATAAGATAGAAGTAAAAGTTACGGTATTGGGAGTCGGATGCCCAGTACCGGCGGCCGTCAGGGGTGGAGCGAACAGGCCCCGAGTCGTCTTTATCGTTCAACTTCAATGCTATGGAGGCTGATCACTTGGCTACCGTAGCAGAAAAGCACGTAGCACGAAAAACGCAGAGGTCGTGGAATCGGTGGCGGACCTTTACAGGAGGAGCTTTAAGCTACAACGATCCTCACCTCGAACAACAACTAATGAGGAAGCTAGCACCACTACTGGCCACCATTCAAGTCGCACGAAGAAATGCGTTCGCGTGCCAGAGTACTCACAAACTCGGACTTGGAGAGCATGGTTTCGACCGAAGCGGAGGAGGACCTCCTCAGATCTCCTGAGCGAGGCAAAGGTGCTGGTCTCCAGAACAGGAACAGACCGAAGTCGAGCAAAGAAGGCGCTGACCGTAGACGAAGGTAAGTTTGACGTGGCACTGGTTCAAGAGCCGTGAATCTTTGTGGAGGGCCAGGTTGCGGGACTGGGATCACGTTATTTCAATATTTTCTTCCCCTCCGCAGTAGCAAGAATAAGAACGCCTATGTCGGTGAGGAAGAACATTCACGCTTATCTTCTATTTAATTGCAGCACGGAAGATCTGACAGTGGTGGCATGCGAGTGAGACAAAGAAGGACAGGTGCTCCTAACGTCTGCCTAAATGGCACATGACAGAGCCGCTCTGACGGAAAAGGCTACAAAAGTCACCGCGGTGTTGCTCAGTAGGAACAAATCACTGTTTGTGGGGGGGTCAACGCGCATCACACCGTCTGGGGCAGCATGGACATCAAAGATGGAGATGAGTCTTCACTCTGTTTCATTGTGAATTATAATTTAGTCGTAGCAAATCGAGGAAATACCCCTAGTTAAAGGGGACCTCGTAGTGAAAATGTGCTAGACATAACTCTACACAATGGCTCAAATGAACAATTAATAGAGAATTGGAGGGTTCTTGAAGGCCCATTGCTCTCTGACCACTGGTACATTGGTTACAGTTTAAAATTTAGCTTAGTTCGCACTTCTCGGCCGTTTTGCAATCCCATAATACCAACTGGGAGAACTTCAAACGGGAGGTGAACAACGGGTTAGGTGATCCTCTTAGGATTGGCTCTGTAGCTGACTTGGAGGCTACGGTAAACACACTCATGAGTAAGCTAGTTAAAGCTTTCGTACGGTCCTGTCCTGAAGTCTATCCAAGAGGGACCTGGGTTGTCGCAGAAAACAAGTACGAGAACTCTTAAAGTTACCCAAAGCAGCTGATTGCAGGAAATGTTAGGACGAATACAAGAAGCTCTATATAAGTCGGAAAAAGGAAAGCCAGATAGAGCTTTTGGAAAGAACTGTGTGGTAGAATTGAAACCACTTCGGAAACGGCGAAACTCAGAAATCTGCTGGCTAAACGCCCTGTCACGCCTAGCCTGGTATGTATGCCAAATGGGGAGTGAACAAGCAGCAGCTAGGATATGCTGAAGCTCTTTATACACACTCGCTTTACTGGTGAGCAGATTGACATTGATGGCATTGGCGAAGTTGTCACCAAGCAGAGCTAATTCGCACAACTGACACCTTCAAACCCTTCAAGTTTCCAGGTCCGGATGGAATTTTACCCGCCATGCTTCAAAAGCCAGGGATATCCTTTAAAACGGCTCTCCATAGAGTAGTCCTCGAAATAGAAAAGGCACTCCATTACAGAATACGCTTTGAGAGCCTTTCTAGATATTGAAGGTGCCTTCAATAATATGCAGAACATGCATCCTGGTATTTGTAGCTGGATAAGCAACATGCTTAAGCAACGGCTCATATCAGCGAGATGGGCGGGGGCGCAAATCATAAGGAAGTTTCACAGAGGTACACCGCAAATTCAGTTTTGGAAAGGTTGGAAAGCAAGGGACTCACGGTTGTGGCACATGCTGATGACATTGCGATCTTAGCCCCAGGTAGGTTTCCGCATACCCTTAGCCAGCTCATCGAGTATGCTCTGGAGCTAGTTGAGGAGTGGGCGAATACCGTGGGCCTTGGAATCAACTTCAATAAGACTGATCTTGTACTCTTCACAAGGAAGTACAAAACTCTTGAATTAGACCCAATGAGGTTGGGCAGCGCCAGGTTAAGTCTCAAGCCACAAACTAAGTGTTTAGGTCCTATTCTGGACAACAAGCTCACATTTAGAGATTTTAGAGCAGCGGGTAAGCAACGCGATTTACGTCAGGAAGAGAGTACTGAGTCAAACGTGGGGTTAAAGCAATCCTTTAACGCGCTGGATCTTCATGCCGATAGCTAGGCCGATCCTTGTTTACGCAGCAGTGAGCCTCGACTTCTTCGTCTGCTTTGAATGTCCTGCTTCATCACCCTCCGCTTAATATCTTTTCTAGAGGCACTGCCGCAAAAGCTGCTGTTAGGCTTATGGAGTCGGGACACTTCGAGTCAAGAACCTTCAGCCACAGCAGTTTTGAGCAGGGGTACGCAGGACGCACTAACTACTTGATCCCCACTCTGTCCTTCAAGCGAGGATATCAATCGACTGTGGGAGATGGGTAAGAATGGAATCAGCAAATGGGCGCAGCGGCTCTTAGCATCTATACAGACGGCATCTACAGCTGCAGGAGTGGGTACTGCAGCATATTCTGTAGATGCAGCTATCAAAGCAGCTTCCAGGCTTCCTAATCACTGTAGTATTTTGCAGGCGGAGACGTCTCACTCATGCAAATCCAAGTGTGTACTCGACTGCATTCAGGCCCTGAATAGACTGGGCAACAACAGATGAGTCAGAATTTTGTGGGTTCCCGGTCACATTGACTCGATGGAAATGAGAGGACGCATGCGAGTTGTATGGGTTTAGGTTGTGATTTTAGACTATGAAATAATGACAACACTTTTAGATTCGAACAACACGTTTTATTAACTTTATTTTATCAACACTATTACAAGCCACGTTTTAATCTACACGGTTGGTGTCTTCTCGAGCAACTCTCGGGGGACGCCCGATAGTCCAAATTTTATAGTGATCAAAATGCTGAAGCTATGTCGCGACAAGCGTTAGAAGAATTTGTCTGCCGTGGGAATTAGAAATGTACATGACTTGTGCAGATATCCTTTGTATGTGTTTTGTTACGTTTGTCGCGTCTTGTTTGTTAGAAGAATCTGTCTGTCGTGAGAATTTGAAATGTACATGAATTGTGCAGATATATTTGTAGGGGTTTTGTTACGTTTGTCGCGTCTGTTTGTTTGTTTGGTCTAGGATGATTTGTACGTCGTGAGAATTTGGAATATACATGACTTGCGTTAGCTGAGTACGGGGCTAGTTTTCACCTGTCAGGATCGTTAGTCATCCCAACTTTTATCCAAACGATTAAGCACTCGATCAACCCGAAAATGATGCAAGGTGCGATTTGTAGATGGCGTGCAACTTCGACCTGCAGGGATACCGAAATCATGTGGGGGTCATACGATCTCGCAGCGACTCAATACCTGCTCAAATTAACGCGGACTGACTGCAAACGGCTGGTCGGCATCATCACTGGCCACTGCCTTGTAGCAGCACCTGCCATGAAAATTAGACTCCTAACCAGCGACACCTGTAGGAAGTGTCAAGGGCAATGTGTAGGTGGCTTTACACAAAATAGTAATAACAGTCTGAATCAATTATTTTGCAAAATCACTTCAAAAATACTTCCTGCTGGTTTCAAAACTTTGGCATCAATTCAAATTTTCTTAATATTTCGTTCAACTCCTCTACATATCTTCTAACAGAAAGATTACGGCTGTTTTAACTTCAGATAAAGTCATTATCAGCTATTCTGACCACCACGAAGATTCTTTTTTGCGGGGTCTCCGGAAACCAGGTCCATCCAGCTGAATTTTCTGAATATTTTTCAAATGTTGTTGTAAAATATATTTAAATTAGAACAAAATTTTTTTTTATTATGTCAAAAAGAAGAAAATATCATTTTTTAACTTTTAAAACCCATGTAACTCCTTAAAGTATTATTAAAACAAATAATGGCAACAATATATTCATACACTCACTTTCCAATCCCAGTGGCATACATACTTCAGTTACCTCTCAATATTTTCAGAATCTTCTGGAAAACATCTATAATCTTTCTATTTATTTTTGATGCTCTTCTAATTTTAGGTACATAGGTATGTATTGGATTCGGTATTCCAACATTTTTTATTTTATTAAATTTGCAAACGAAATAATTATTTGTTTGTTTTTTCAGCAAATTTCATGAGTCTGCGAGATAAGAGCTCGCAGAGATGCAAATCGAATCAGCAAATTCCGTAAAGATCGTTATCTGATTTTTCGGATGCCAAATCATATAAAAGCGACTGTAAGAGTTTACTCGAGTTAGTTCTCAATAAGTAGTTGACAAAGAAATAAAAGATTAATACAACACTTGTGTTAAAATTAATTGTCGAAGGGACCGCGGAAGGCCCATTAAACTTCGTTATTTTTTTAGAAGCTCTGAAAACCACATATTTAATTCGCATCATCCCATCCATATAAAAAAGAACTCTCAAGCCTAAAAATTCCCAAGCTAGTGCACATACATATGTACAAGCATATATGCAGCTGTGTGGAAATCACGAAACCCGGAAGCCCGCCAAAAATGTAGACGCCTGTCAAATGCTGCCACAAAGATATAGAGTCTTCGATTTCATGTGCACGCCAAAGAATTAACGATAGATACATAATTCAAGGTAAATAACATTACTGACCTTATGTTTTCGCCAATGACTCCTAATTGAACTAATTAATTGGACTTTTATTTTCACTACACTATTTTCAATGGGAGAGCACACGCCCGACGAACTGATTTCGATTGATTTTCCGATCTATGAACTAGCACTGTCGTCAGCTCTTCGGCGAATCGCCAGGATTGCTGGTAGTGGTCGTAGATTAAGTAAGTGCATAGACGCGAAATGCATATGTATATTCGTTCTTTGACCTGTCGCTGGAATTCCGGAGCGCCTAACACACATCATCAAATGCTTGGGACAAAAGTATATTGCCTATTAAGCGAAGATCATAATTAACTGATTTTTTCAGGAGTTTCGTCATAAGCATTCATTTATAGTTAGTTCAGGGTTGCCAGGTCTTCTGGCTTGAATTACCGTACAAATGTTCAAAAATTACCTGATTTTCACCTTGTTACCGTACACAATTACTTTGTATTTGTGTAAACCTCAATACTTGAGTTTTTGATAGAACATTCATTTTCTCGATGAATAAGATTCTTTTATTCGCTAATTATAATATTGTTTTATTAGGGGCCATGTTTATCGTTTTGCAACTTTTGAGAAAGAAGGAAATAGAACGCGGCTACAAAAATAGCCTAGCTTTTCGGTCGAAATACAAAATCAAAATAATGATTGAGAGAAAAAAGGTGGGTTTTCAGTTAAAAACTATAATTTATTCAAGGAACTATTTTATAATTAACAAAATTTATTAATATTATATTAATATTGTTGCATTCAGCGTTTATAACCTCATTTTATTCCTATTTTTCGTTTTGATCAAATTAAGTTTCGAAAAAATCCTTTTACAATCAGCATTTGAATGAGGCTAACATAGAAGATCTAACGCTAATTTGGGCAGGACAGCAAATTCTTGTTTTCCAGCTTCATCTATAATTTTACCCATATTATAATAAAAGCAACAAATTTCATCGTCAATCGGCAATCGTGGGAAAATTGAAAGTTTTCTCCACTCAATATATATTCCTCTACATATTCTGGGACAAAGTATTAATTATTTTAACGAGGGGTATTCGTCTATTTTTGAGGGGTCTACTGCCTGCTTCGGCTTTAAAATATGCATTACAGCCAAAAGTGGGTTGCAAAAAAACACATTGCTTTTTCATTTGTACGCAAGCAATCTTATAAAATTGGGTGCAATTCCGGATAAAACTTTGACTCTCCTGTTCGAAGTCGGCTACTAAATTTTTATCTTTCAAATGCCGCAAATACTCTTCCACACAATGAGGAAGATAAGTTTTGTCTAAGTGGAGAAATTTTTCGTTCATAGAAGGATCTATATCTTCAACTTTTACAGAATTAGTAAAAGTTGAAAATATAGATCCAAGTAATATCAAAAACCAAATCAGCACTATATCTCTGTTGAAACCCTTGAAGATTATATAATATTTTTAGAAGAATAAGCTGACGGTATGTTTTCGTTACATATACGATTAATTGCAATGAAGTCGTTGACTGACAACTGAAAATTTCCCCTCTTTCAGTAAATTTCAGTAGGGTCTGAGCTACTGAAAAATACTGAAAACTGTCAAACGGTTTTCGGCGTAATGTTATTATGAAGGACGAATATTTTTGTGGCGATAATTTATCACCGCTTAGGATGACTTTATAATCACCATTGTTCTCCCCAAAATCCGATAGCTGACACTTTAGTTTGTCAATTTTTTGTCAATGAGAGCGTTTTCGTACTTTTCATGAATTTCCCCCACCATATGATTCAGGAAAATTCAGTGAATGAAAGTATACGAACAGACCTAAAATTGGGCAAAATTCGTGGCAAATTCTAAAATGCTAAGGGTGCAACTACACGAAGTGTACGAAACTGCAAGTGCGTAACATTTTCAAAATAAATTTATGGGGTTGCTTGGAAAATTATTTGGTGGAATTTTGAAGAAGATCAGGTAACAGAAGTTGGCACAAACATATGTCAAATCAGCCATTTATAGAAAAAGCCAAAATTACCGTACGGTAATAGTTTATTATCTTTTACCGTACGGTGCTTGAAATTACTGTACAAATACGGTAATTACCGTACACCTGGCAACCCTGTGTATACTCAAGAGAACACAGATTACCATACTTTGAAACATCGGAACAGTTCGGGAATGCAGATTTTTATAGTTCGGCAGCAGCGAGGAGAGGAGATGGCAATTCGTCTTTTCGCTGCAGCCGCTCTAATTGCAGTTTCAGTTCGCCGCTCACGGATTTACGAAGTTACTCCCATCACAAAATGCCAACTTATCAAAGATACAAACAAAAAATCAGAGTATCCGTCTTCTGAACATACTTCCTGACAGGAAACGTACGTACATATCTATCTGGTCAAAGGATTAGCACTTTTCATAGCCATCTTTTCTCGCTTATCGCCGGCACGTTTAAAGATCGTTACCTAGGCGAGGAAGGGAATCACGCCAGACACTGCGTCGCGACCTGTCGTGTGTATGCGAGCCTTATCGCTTCTCGCGTTTGCACAACTTAAAAAACGACTGATATTGATGTGAATGACATTCTAATCCAGTAGCATAGCGATAGTAGTGAGGACGCACGTGCCGGCACGTGCAATAACAACACGTGACCAAGTGCTGTGGATAACAGCTCGATATACATACCAATTTCGCACAACTGAAGGGATGATTGGCAAACAAGTACTCGTGTAAAGCATTTATGCGCACCACCCCGTTTTGCTACAGAACAGCAGCGATCAGTTAGTGTGGCCGGCGTATAATTTCTTCTGGTGAAATGCCTTCGTGTGTATTAGCTAATGTTTAAATTATAGGTTGCTAAAATCAGAGCGTAACATTTCGATGTTGGCGTGATTTGCATGGTGAAGGGATTCAGGGTACGGTTGTCATTTCACAGTCGGGAAGCGGAAGTTAGATGATATGATGGAAACCTGTTTGTTGGACTTGATGTATTTGTTCTGGTTTCTGCTGATTGTGGTGATTTTTATGTAAATATCAAATTTCGGTCAAGCTTTGGTATGGGGCTGAAAGTACGCATATCAGGCGCCTGTCACAAAATTAGTTTTGAAATGAAAAAAATTATGCTTGGTCAACATAACTGATAATAGAATTTCAATGAAACTCCTTTTCGTTTTTTGGCAATAGACACATAATAGTGAATTTGGTAATCATCAATGTCACGGCTCTAATCTAACAAATCAGCCTTATCAAGTATTTAGCGATGAAAATCATTGATGACAGGTGAATTTCAGCTATTATCCATGCAGACATCTTAAAGACTCAATGTTGCACAAAACATAAATAAATCTTAGTGCGAATAAACTAACGCTAATTGCAATATTTCATTTCATTTCTCATATGAAACTCAAACAAAACGACGGCGCTGATGACCGAACGGTTTGTTACATGAAGCAAGAGTTTTGACCGATCCGGCACAATAATACGAGCACTATATGTATGTATGTACGTAACGTAGTAATACGAGGGAAACGTGCAAGTGCGACGTTCAAACAATTAGTAACGGTCCGGGGAAATAGAGACTGTTAAATATCAAATCGACATACTTACATCGTTGAATGATTTTAACTACTTACTCAATTACACGTTGTATGTCATGCATAGGCACATGGAAAATGTTGTACATGCGAGTAGTAGATACGTATTCATTTGAACAATCTCCCACATTTCTTACGCTAGCTGCATAACGTGAACCTTTTTTTTTTGTCGAAAGTGAATGTGGAAGAATCACTGAGACTGTTTCGCGTATCGTTGTTCGACCTAGAAATTTCGTACGGTTTTGAAAAGGTGGTGAGAGCCTGTACATAGTTCAAAATGTCATCTGTATTTGAAAAAAATTGAAGTTGCTTATTTAGAGCATTTCAATTTAAACGCCACTATAAGAGGAACTACTGTGGGAATTATTTCTAGTCGGAGCAAAGAACATTGAGCAAAACTGAGTAGAAATTTTAAATTTTTTCGTACAATACACTTTAGTAGTGTAAAAACTGTCAAATATGTCTGGTTAATAGTTAGTCCTTTTTTGCTGTTGTGTTTATTTTGAAAATGAATGACACTAACAGACCTATTATGACTCTCACATCGACTAAAAAAGTCGACTCACATATTTAGTCGAGCAAAACAGATTTGCATATCATGAAACTCGATTATTTTCAGTCGACTCGTCCGGGCAACCTTGCCATATCTAAATGCCCCTAATTGACGTTTTGATATGATTTTATGCCCTTGCTGCGAGTTGAGCCTGGAGTAGTTGTGCCCTTGCTGCGAGTAACATACTAAGTAGTGTTCATTTTTTTGTTAATCAAGGAAATATAATGGAACCCAGTTTGAACCACATGAGCAGAATAATACATCTTGGCAGGGATTTCCAGGTCAAGATACCCACAAGAACAGACTGGAAGAAAAAGGAAGCTACCACCGATGCTGGCGTCTGGATTTACACGGACAGGGCAAAGACGGACACAAGAGTTGGCTCGGGCGTGTTTTCTACGGATTTGAGCCTTAACCTGTGGTGTAGACTGTTCGCCCATGCTACTGTCTTTTAGTCTGAAGTATATGCTATACGCATGGCATTTGAGTCCATTAGCAGAAAATCAACCAAACGAACGACGATTTGCGTCGACAGCAGGGTAGCCATTCTTGCTCTTGCGTCCTACAGATGTTCTTCTAAAACTGTTATGGGCCATTCAGACATGCGTCCATGCGTCCAAGCGTCCAAGCGATCTAGCGTGTTTTGCTTACACGAGTCAATTTGATTTTGTTTATATAGGCGGTTCTAAAGCGAAGGAGGTGGAGTATGCTGATTCATGTACAATAGATTTTCAAATGATTTATTTCGCTCAGTAGCATGTGTGGATGATTCGTTGATGATCATTTTAATATATGTTTTGTGGATGATTATTTTATTATATGATGATGTGGATAATATTTTTTTTGCATCCTTACGTGCATGACTATTACGAAAAAATTTGAATGCATACGAATAGCTAGACACAAACAATTTTATATGAAGGTATATATAGTCATATGGATAAATATATCCTATTGTCTGCTACCAATTTATTTTTACGGAGAAAAAAATGGGGAAATATTGAGGAATGAGAATTAGTAATGTTTTCAAATTGATCACAACGATGATTTTGAAATTTTTAGGCGTTTGTGGGCCTTGGCTGTTTGAAAATGATTTTATTTTAAAATTTCGATTTATAATAACTTGTTATGTAAAGGTGATATCATGAGGAAGTACACACGCACACATGTTTACTGCAAATATATTGGGTATTATATTAGGGCTGCCTTGTATGGTTTTTTTTTCTAATTATTTTAAGGGCGCATGAAACCATATAATTCGCAAATGATGGTGTCCATACAGTGAAAGTAAACAAGCAATATTTAAATTACGATAAATTTTTAATTGTTTCCGCGTGGCAAATCTAAAAATTTTTGCATTCTGCTAACTTGGAAGTAAGTCAGTAGATGTAAAATGAATTTGTATCATACGTTGATTTTTACGAAACAATTGTGATGTTTCTCAAACAGTTGGGATGCTTTTCTTCCATTGGTGATACACTGTTGCCGACAACGAAAATTACCAGCGTTTCTGTACTTGAACATACTGCCGCTAATTTTTGTAATGATAAAGATGCAATAGTTGAAATAAGCTTAAACTATTGCTGAATTTCGAAGAAAATTAGTATTATAACTGTTTCAATTGTTACAACTGTTTCAAAAAAAAGCTGCCATACCAATAAGCCCAGGGGCGGCGGAACACATTTTTCCGGGGTGGGTAGTAAATAACTGTCGATCATTGTAGATAAGTAGGTGGCTGGGATATATTGAAAAATCATTTAACATTTGCACATTCATTCATTTAAGAGCATAATGTACTTAAATAACACGTAAAAGGTGAATTATTTATTGCGGTGGCTTTCATTCTCGCTTGAAGTCCTGAAAGTGATCCAGAAACGTTTGCCGCACGATCGTAGCATTGGCCCCTAAGCTTAAAAACAGGCAAATCGAAGCGTGAGAAAACATCTTTCATGAAGTTGAACAATGTTTCAGCTTTTTCGTTGGATGTTGTATAAAATCCAATGAAGTACTCAGTAGCTATGAGCTCTTCAGATACAACTCTAATGTAAACAGAAAATTGTTCCGTCCTCGATATACCTGCAGTTCCATCCAACATTATTGCGACAAATTCTGCTTCCTTAATTTTTTCCATGTTCCTTAGCAGGATTTCTGTAGCCATAAGTTCTATAATTTTGTTCTGAACCTCGTGGTGGAGCTATTTACTACCAGTTTGTTTTATCCAGGACTCAAGCTCAAGCACATCTTCAGCGCGCGCTCGTAAAAACGCCATAAAATTAGAATCTTCATCATTATTTGCTCCACGTAATGCTAAACCTTGCTTCCCCAAAGTTTTTAGTGTGCCAAATACTTTTTTCAAGGTAGTGCGGTGATCCACCATTTGTTTCAACGCTTCAGATGAAAGAAATTCGACAACGTTCACAGAAGAGTGATGATTTTTTAAAGCCCCCACACTTTCGAGATGCAAAGAACTTTTCGAATGTGCTTTGATTCGTTCCACCCCGTGCTTTCAATAGCTGAAACCTCTGTTCACCTATGTTTCCTTTGATTGTAAATAACAGGCAGCGAAAGAAAGTATTTTTTTGCGATCGCGTCTGTGCACACTTTGCAAATCAAAAAACCAGCCTCATTTGTATCGAGGAACGGGAACTGGGTTTTCCATCTATGATATACTTTGGGTATAAGCGATATGGAAACATTAGAATCTAAAAAGATATAAGACAATTTTTTTATATGTATACATATGTTTATACTAGCTGCCCGTAACGTTTCGATGGGAAATATCCACTTCATTAGTGAATCACAAAAGAGAGTAAATAATGCAAAATAGTTTATGTAGATGAAAGTAGAGGCTGCGTGAGCCAAATTTTAAAGAATGAACTTACCGCTACCTGTACTAGTTTTAAGTTCATACCGACAATTGTCACTGGGACTGCTTGATGATGTCGAAGGAATAAAAGAATCGCTTGGCTGTTTCGCGACTTCGGAAGTATTGTCCTTGAGTCTTTCATTAATACTTTTCAACTTTATGATGAACCTATTTTGTTTGCAACGCTACTATCGGCACCTTAAATTACGCTATAGAGCTTTGACTTTGAAATATGAAGTAGAAATGTGCACATTAAAAAATTTGCGCGAGGATTCAAAGTGTGAGCGGTGAAGTTATACCATTCTTCTTGCCTAACTATCTTTCTTTGTTCCTTCGCAAGTGCAGTACGGTGTACGATTTCGCTGGAATTTAGTTTCAGTAGCGATGGCGATGGGGCTAGAAATAAAACTTCGAGAGCATAGGCATGCTGCGCACGATATAGTGTTCGTTCATGGAATATCGCTGCGGAAATTTGGAAAGAGCCTTCCCCTTTCGTTTTGCTACTCTTTGTTCTTATTCTTCTTCTTGTTGCTGCGTAGATATGATTTTCAGGCGTTTACATTTGAGCTAAAGAGCCTCAAGACCAGTCACACAAACTAAAAGCCGGCTCCTCACGCTAAAGAGAGTAATTTCTGACTATTCAAATACACTAAGCATAATACATATCGCTCAAAAAATACCCTACGCACCAGGATAGATGTCCTGGGTAGTTGTAGCCATAGAATAAGGATACAAAGAAAAGAAGCACTCCATCTACCCAATGCTGCCCAGTTTCCATCAACTGGTATGTTTGTTCATCATCGCCGTTTTCTTACATTTCGCTCTAGGTCATAACATGATGGCCCCAGCTCATAAAACCAAGCACCCCACCTTTTTATGTATTTTGTATCTCTTTTTGTATTTCGTTTCTCTTTGCATTGGTTTTCTCTATGGTGACACTGAAAGGATGCTGAGGAAGGGTACGTGTCACCCAAAAGTTGCCTGTCTGCATCAAATCGGATTTGTATGATGGGTCCGTGATGTAGTGGTATATTATTTAGTTTTATTAAGATCAGTCAAGCGATTTGAAGTTGAACTCCGCAATTTGTGGGTCTGCAGATTCCAAGAAGCCGCATTTGGCTTGGGGCTATCGGCTTCAGACCATTTATTCGATCGTAAGACATTGCAATATGTAAAATTAATTGAAAGTGTGTTTGACTGTAATATTGGCTACAATTTGCGCCTTTAAATGTTATTTCATGGGCAACACTTACGATTTCTAGGGTACCTTGGAAACCAGCAGATATCATATGTTTTAAAGGAATGTGGCTGTTTTGCTGTTGAAGACATTCGTAAATTATGTCTTTATTTTATTCTTCTTCACCACAAATAAAGAAATAAATTATCAATTTTTTCATTATATTAATATGACATATAGAATCAAAATTTTAGGGTGGGTAATTACACACCGTTTGATTTCCCAGGTGGGTAGTACTACCCACACCGCCCAAGGCATCCGCCGGGCCTGAATAAGCCCTCACAGAATATCCAATATATTAGCAGTAAGCATGATGGCTCGCGAAAATTTGATAATGATATCATCATTTGACAAGTCAACATAAACCGAAACCATAATTTTCAAGTTGTCAGTGCCTCCGAACGGCTGAACATTTTTAAAATATCGTCGTCACCAAGCTTAAAACCATAATATTACTGATTTATCATATTCGTTATTTTTACAATTTCTTTTTCCATATAAATAAATCTGTGCCTCAAAACTATATATATATATATATATATATATATATATATATATATATATATATATATATATATATATATATATATATATATATATATATATATATATATATATATATATATGTATATATTTATATATGTATATATAATATAGGTCAATGTATAGTATCTAGGTATATATATACTATATATATACATATATATATATATATATATATATATATATATATATATATATATATATATATATATATATATATATGTATATATATACATATATATATATATATATATATATATATATCATTTTAATTATATTCGTATATATTCAAATAGTATGAAAATAAAAAAACCATCGTTGCAAGCGTGCAATATCCATCCTCTTATCAATCCATCCATCCACTGATCATCTCGAAATGACAAAGAGCGAAAGTAAAACAATTAAGTCAATGGTATATCAATCACCGTATCTGACCACTTTCGCCTTAGCCCCGCCTTCAAAAAACCGGATTTGAGTTGACTTGACTCGTGTAATCTAAAAACCCTTGGACGCTTGGACGCATGGACGCATGTCTGAATGGCGCTTTAACGCTTGCAGAGTGGCTCTCAGTGAAAAGGCAAGGCATATTTCTATTCGGATTATGTGGTTGCCAGGGCATAGTGAAGTGAGGCCAAAGGCAACAAAAAAACCCATGAATTGGTGAGGAAAGTTTCAGGAGCTAGTAATAGCCCCTGCATCACTGTACCACGGTCAATTGCTGGCACCACATGCAAACTATATGCTGCCATATGGGCCAAACTAAAGTTCGAATGGGAAAAGAGGATGGACTGCAAGGTGCCTCTCACAGGGCACTACCTTACCGCATATCATGCGAACAAGATGGGACTGACATTCAGCAATTTATGCAAGAGGTTCGAAATAGAAGAGGACACCATCGAGCACACTCTCTGCGATTGTCCGGCCCTAAACAATAAACGACTCAAGATTTTTGATTTTTGAGTTAGTAGAGGTAGCTAGTACCGTCACGTTGAGTCAGCTGATTCAGTTTGGCGAGGCGTTCACTCGGCAGCATAAAATACTAAGTAAGTAGTGTTAATTTTTTTGTTCATGAAGGAGAAAAAATAGAACACAGTTCGACTGCAATGTGGAGAATAGTTCGTTATCAATTGAGCCCATTACGTATACCATGCAATCAATAAAAAAAGTAAAATGTAAAATAAGTACGAATGCTAACAGATATTTTCAGGTTTTTACAAATGTATAAACAAAACAAACAAGCTTTTGTTTACTTGTTGGATGCAGTAAAGAATAGGTTTATAGGAAAGGTACAGGCTTCTGTAGTGCAACCGATTGTAGTGGGTGCATTACGATTTTCCGTAGAAAAAAGCTACCAACGGAGCGTTGGAAACTATATAGATTGTAGATTGGCGTAACCGACAGTAACCGAAATCATTTCAGAACTCATAAAAATACTGGAGCATCATTTTCGCGGAAGTTGAGAAAGAGTGAAATTACTCAAGCTGATAAACTGGATTCCTATCTAAATTTACCAACAAACATGTTTTCTAGGTGTAATTGGATCTGTTGATGGAACTCATATACGATGAGTATATGAGGGAGCGAGCGATTCTATCGTTCAGCATAAAAGAAAACCAGTCAGAATTATTTTTATTTAACATAACCACGACCAATTCTATTCAACATAGTCACATAAAAAAACCTTTAGTTCGCTTCCATTTCACGGACAAGTCGAAAAAAATTCAAATCTCAATTGAATAACCCGTTCGAGTGAATTTGACATTTTGTTCGAGCAAAATATCACTTAATCGACTCTCATGATAAGCATTTGTCTCTCACTCACAAAAGTTTCGAAACAGTTGAGTAGTCGAGACACACATTCGAGTTTCATGATATGCAAATGTGAATAATTTGATCGAGCTCGGGTCGAATCGAGTTTCATGATAGGCCTATAAAATGCTAAATTTGAGATAATTTTTTTGAAAGAATGATAATTGACTTTCATTTGGCATGTTTCCACCTTTAAGAGCTTTATAGCACTTTTCCACCTTTAAGAGGTTTGGTGAGACCCAGCTAGTTTTCGATACGCGGAGGAACGTGTTTTTCTACAGTTTAACACACTGCATCCGCTCAGATATATCCATAACAACTTAAAACTCGAAAATGCTTTCCACTTTAATGAAATTCAATTATTTTGCACATTCATAGCCATGCTAAATCTCACAGATACCAAAAGATAATCATCCCAAAACACAAATCAAATCCATCGAAACAAATTGTTCAGATAAACACGACTTGATGCACCACAGCCGGGAAATTCTACCACCAGAGGGCGAATAGCTGGTAAGAGGGGTCGAAAATTGAAGCTAAACACACAAAAATATACAAAAAAATACTCGAGAAAACAACACAATTAAGAAAACAAACAAACAAAAATACCCCCAAACGCAAACACACAGCCACAAAAAAACAAGCATACATCTATGGGCCAAATTCATGTAACGGCTATGTTGTGCATCTAGTCGAGTTTTACCAAAGTAATCCATTTTCATTTATACGTTAAATAACGTCTCCACGCCGAAGGCCTTAGCACGACATCTGCCGTGACATTTCAGCTAATCCTATTCTTTGCTACCTCTCGTGAAGCTTCACATTTCCAATAGCAATTTTTATGCAGCTGCTCGATGACAGCTACAGATCCGTCATACAACTTTGACAAGTAAACAACGTGGTCTCGGCAAATGTGATTCCTAATTCCCGCATTAAATCCTCAAAAACCAAAAATGTCGTCTTGGAAAAAAGCTTCGAAAACAAATCAACGCATACATCGTGAACGTCATCAGCCCGAATCACGCCAGCATCTTGGCCTACTCGAAAAGAAGAAGGACTATAAACTTCGTGCTAACGATGTTCACAACAAGGAGAAAACTCTTAAAATCCTGCGAAAGAAGGCCCTGGATCGGAATCCCGATGAATTCTACCATCATATGATTCGATCAAAAGTCGTAAATGACGAGCATCATGAAAAAGCGCAAGCAGATGAACATACCGATGAGCAAATTTCGTTGATGCGAACACAGGACATTAAGTACGTTATTATGAAACGTACTATCGAATCGAAAAAAATCGAGCGACTACAATCCGAGCTGCATATGATTGATGCCGCGAATGAAGTTCAAAACAAGCATATTTTCTTTGTGGACGATGCAGATGAAGCTAAAAGTTTCGATTTAGCCAGAAAACTAGATACGCACCCTAGTTTAGTGGCCCGAAAATCGAATCGTCCTCGTATGCAAGATTTAGAGAAGATGAAAATCGCACATGTGGACGAGCAAGTGAGTAGAATGATAGTAATTTGCCTTGGTTTGGAACAAAATTGATTATCTTTCAGGAACTTCGGGCTGCAGAAGCTAAACGAGAAGCCGCCTACAAGGAACTACAAAAGCGAATCGAGCGTGAGAAGGAATTGGCTGTTGTGCAGCGAAAAATGGAGATGAAACGGGCTTTACGACAAAAACGTCTTCTAAAACCAAAGGTGGTCACGCCTGGTACTAAATCATCAGCGCCTGTCTATAAATTTAAGTATGAGAGGAAAAGATGAATGCAAATAAGAATTAGTATGGATTTAATAAATGATTTTATATCGAAAGTTATTTGGTGCTTAATTGGCTGGAAGACTGTGAGTTGTAGCTGAGAGACGAACCACACATATCAGCTGCGGATTGTCATATGCCGTTCACACTACACTCTAAATCAGGCGATTTCGATCAGCTGATCGCTTTAGAGCTAAATCAACTTAAATCTACCTGATTACCCATACATTTTTTTCGGCGTCTGACAGAGTTAATCAAGTATATTTAGAGTTAATCAAGTTATTTATATGCAACTGCTAACCATTTTGAACAAAGTATTAATAGTAATTTCCCCAATTCTTAATCCTGGAGATATAACTGTATATTGCAATTTATTTTCTTTAATATAATTTAATATAATTTATAAAAAAAATTATATATATATATATATATATATATATATATATATATATATATATATATATATATATATATATATTTTGTTGAATATGGTTTGTTAGCTACTCAAATAGCAATTATTATTTAAATGCCAATTATTATTTTAAACATGTAATTAATTGATATTAAATGAATTAAATTAAAATTAAATTGATTTTAGTAAGCTTCTTCGATTCCTCCATTCTCGCCATTTGCGCACATTTCACGTGTTGGTTTTTGGCTACGAAAAATCTGAAAAATCCCCGTGTGTTTTAGTTCTAAAAGATTATAGTCTCTGATTAGATAGCTTCTGAAAATGTGTCTAAAAATGGTTGAGTAAACGACGCGAACTACGAAAACGGAGATGAAGATTTGGCGATTAGCCAAATCATTCAGTTTTGAGTGGTTTTGGGAGTGCGCGATTTGGTACAAAGTGCAAAGTTCTTTTACGATTTTTGAAGCAACTACACAATGCTTTGAGCTGCACTTGTTTTTGGGGGTGTCTTTTTTTAAACTAATTAATTTAAAATTACAAAAAAAAATTTTTCTTCGATTCCTCCACTCTCGCCATTTTCGGCAATTATTGGCCAATCGGTCCCTCCTTTTCGTAGGTTTCGCGTCGTTTACTCAACCATTTTTAGACACATTTTTAGAAGCTACATCTAATCAGAGACTGTAATCTTTTAGAACTAAAACACACGGGGATTTTTCAGATTTTTCGTAGCCAAAAACCAAAATCTTCTGCAAATCAGGGGTGTGTTCAATGTGCATGCTATAGCTGCTCCAAAAGCATAGCATAGCATCACGTTAGCAAGTGTCAAAATACGCAGTAGCTAGGTGAAGCAGCTATGGATATTGGACAGCCAAGAGCTGCTACGAAGCATGTACGAAGGCAGCCTTTACGCAGGAAATTCAAAAATAATTTTGTTTCAATTTTTTTATTGTAATTTTTGCATTTTCGTGGATCAGTTCAATACTTTCATTGCACTTTTGAAACTGTATGTATGAAAGCTGTGTAAGTTTTCAACATACAGCTGCACAATCCATTAAAATTTTCCTAACATATTTAAAACGTAGCATTTATTTCCGGCTTTTGACGCCATATATGAGAAAAAGAGCAAAAAATAATCGTTGAAAATTTGATAATACAGGAATCAGAGCACCCGGTCTTTCACGATTCATGCTTCCCTTCTAAAAACTCAAGATGAGCTGCGCTATGTACAAGCCAACTTAAAACTCGAGTTGAGTTTAAGTGTTTAAAAGCCCGCATTTAATTTATGCTGTCACTATTTTCAAATTTATTCCTCATCTCCTTTGTCACAAAAGCGCAAAAACTTCTTTTCATTTCAATTTCAAATTGAAAATGCCGTTTAAACTGCATGTCAGCTGTGTACGCACGGCCATTTTGCCTTAGCTACTTTCTAGCTATGCTCCAGACTACGAGCAGCGAATAGCTGCTACCTTAGCAGCTATGTCGGAATCTTGGACAGCCCGACTGTCAAATAGCAAGCATCAGAAAGTAGCTATTTCGTGACATTGGACAGCCAGAGCTGCTAAAATAGCAGCTAATAGCTGCTATAGCATGCACATTGAACACACCCCAGGTATTGTGAATTTTTCCCGGCTGAATTGTTCTCGGAGAAAAATTGAACAAAAATGGAAAATGTGAGTTGTATGGCAAGGCTGTTTATAATGACATTTCCCGGCAACACGTGCGATTTGTTATGACATTTTCTCTCCGTAAAATCGCTCAACTTGTAGAAGCAGTCCAGCTTGATTTTATTTGGTGAAGAATTAGATGCATTAACGATGGTTAAGAAAAAGATTGATAATAGAATTCGTGTGATGATAGAAAATGGCGTTAAATTGGGACATCGTACTATGTTTATAATAATCGGCGATAAAGCGCGGGATCAAGTAAGTCATCTAATGACGATAAAAGAAATTAAATTTAATTGAAATTATTTTGGTGTAGGTTCCAATTTTGTACGATATTCTTTCGAAAAGTACGGTGAAAGCTAGGCCGACAGTGTTGTGGTGCTATAAGACGAAAGATGAAGCAATCTCCAGGTAAATATTTTTTGTTTTATGGAAAATAAATTAGAAAGGAGAATTTTTGATCCCTGATATATATATTCTTAAGAATCGTGAAGCAAACGCTTCCTGCATGCTCGTAGTCAAGAAAACATTTTTACGTGAAAAATTATTGCTTTTCCATAGATAATACACTTGTAAATATTTTTCAGTCATGGAAAAAAGCGTGCTAAGAAAATTCAAGCCGGAAAGATTGATATCAATGAAGCAGATCTATTTGATACATTCCGCGTATCGACTACAATCCACGGGCGCTACTATTCCGAAACGCACGCTATCCTGGGGCGGACTTATGGCGTTTGTGTATTGCAGGTAAGCATCTATTTATTCATGTTCTTTAAATTCTGCAATAATTGCTTGATATCTAAAAGGATTTTGAAGCTCTCACGCCCAATCTGCTGGCCAGAACAGTTGAGACTGTCGAAGGCGGTGGTCTTATCATTCTACTCCTCAAATCAATTATGTCATTAAAACAACTCTATACGATGAGCATGGACGTACACAAAAGGTATCGCACTGAGGCACATCAAACGGTAACTTGCCGTTTCAACGAAAGGTTGATTCTTTCACTGGCAGACTGCAAAAGGTGTCTGGTTGTGAATGACGATCTCATCGTCCTTCCGCTCAGTTCGAAAACAATTGAAGTGAAGCCAGTGAATGTAAGACAGTATCCGATATCTAAATCAATGTTTTCGAAGTAAATTTAATTTTCATCCTCAGACAAGCGATAACAGCAACTCGGAAAATGAAGAACTTTTACGCGAACTAAAAGATAGTTTGCGAGACACCCCACCGGCTGGACCACTGGTGAACTTGTGTAAGACCTATGACCAGGCAAAAGCAGTTGCTCAGTTCATTGAGGCATTGGCTGAGAAGCAATTAAAGTAAGCCCGCAATGAAGTGAAAGGCAGTGAGCAAACTCAACTAATGTGTTTTTTAACAGACCGCCAACATCTTTAACAGCAGCTAGAGGACGTGGAAAGTCGGCAGCGATGGGTCTATCGATCGCTGGAGCGATTTCATTTGGCTACGTAAATGTATACGTAACCTCACCGCATCCTGACAATTTGATAACGTTATTCGAGTTTGTTCTGAAAGGTTTCGATGCTCTCGAATACCAAGAACACTCCGACTACACTATAATCCGCTCGACAAATCCCGACTACCAAAAAGCCATTATTCGCATTAACTTAACGCGTCACAATCGCCAGACAATTCAGTACATATCACCGAACGATACGCATTTACTAAACGCCGCTGACTTGCTGGTAATTGATGAAGCTGCAGCCATCCCGTTGCCTCTGGTAAAGAAAATGTTGGGACCCTACTTGATTTTCATGGCATCTACGATCAATGGCTACGAGGGTACGGGTCGCTCACTGAGTTTAAAATTGATTTCGCAACTCCAAAAGGAAAACAACGCTCCGCCGCCTGTAATACTTTGAATTCTAGTTTATAATCCAATAAACATATTGTCCGTACTTTTGTAGATAAAATTGGAAGAATCGATTCGTTATCAAACAGGCGATGACATCGAGGCCTGGCTGACAAACCTCCTTTGCCTCGACGTCACTTCGATTTCATTCATAAATTCCGGCTGCCCAACGCCTGACGTCTGCGAGCTTTACTACATCGATCGCGACGCGTTGTTTTCGTATCACAAAGCAGCCGAAGCATTCTTGCATCGAGTTGTCTCCATTTACGTTTCATCCCATTACAAGAACAGCCCCAACGATTTGCAAATGATGAGTGACGCACCCGCCCATCATTTGTTCTGTCTGCTCGGACCGATTCACAAAAAAGATCAGTTGCCGGAAATCCTTGTTGTTATTCAAGTCGCGCTCGAAGGAGAAATCTCATCGAGAAGTGTCAATGAGTCTTTGTCGCGTGGCCGTAAAGCGAGCGGTGATCTGATTCCATGGAATATTTCCGAACAGTTTGGCGATCGTGAATTCCCAAAACTGGCGGGGGCTAGAATCGTGCGAATAGCCACGCATCCAAATTATCAAAGGGTAAATAGAATTCATCGCAATTATCCCCAAAATTCAAACGTTTCATCTAATCTTTTCAATCGTATCTAATTTAGATGGGCTACGGGAAACGAGCAGTTCGTCTCCTGCGCGACTATTATGAGGGGAAATTTGCAGATTTGAACGAGAATGACGCTAACGATGACGATGAAAACAATGGCATTCAGGAGGTCGAAGAGGACGAAGTCGGATTAGTGAAGGAAGTCATTACACCACGCAAAAATATCCCAACACTATTAAAGCGCCTGGCCGAAAGGCGTCCGGAACGCATTGATTACGTCGGAACATCATACGGGCTGACAAGCGAACTGCTGAAATTCTGGAAGAGTCAGCACTTTGTTCCAGTGTATTTGAGTCAAAAACCCAATGAACTAACGGCAGAGTATTCGTGCATTATGATCTCGACGCTGGAAAAATCAGGTACGAGCAAGTCGAGTGGCGAATGGCTGCCGCTGTATTTTACCGACTTTCGTAGGAGGATAATGAAACTGCTGAGTAAAACGTTTCGAGACTTTTCGACAAGCTTGGCACTATCCATCTTAGACAATAAGTATGTGAGAGTGCAAAGCGAAGGTAGGACTTCATCAGAACAATTGGTATTGGTTTTAAATTAATGATTTGCATCAATTTGCAGATATTAACAAAACCGTTATCGACATCTATTTCCTCCCACATGACATTCAACGTCTTGAATCATACACCCGGAATCAGATCGAATTCAGACTAGTTTTAGACCTAACCAGCGACCTAGCTACACTGATTTTTCAAGGTCGAATGCCTGACCTACAAATCGATACATTACAAAAGGTAGTTTAAACTATACTCATTTTCAATATTCCCAAGTATTTTAAAATAATGAATTCCAGGCAATTATCTTGGGCATTGGTCTTCAGGGCAAATCAGTGGACAAACTGACAAATGAATTTAATATGCCAATTAATCAGCTGCTTGCAAAATTCTACGATATGATGAAAAAATTATCGAAATATATAACAGGCAAAATCGAAGGCCATATCGAAAGCACAATGGTGGACGAAAAGGAGTTGGATCGTGGCGAAAGACTTGCACCGATGATAAAGACTATGGCAGATGAGTTGGATGAAGATGCGGCGGTATGTTTTGAAGAAGACATTTGGAGAAAGTTAAAATAATAATTTTAATTCATTAGGTAATTGCTAAGAGACAAAAAGCTGAATTGAAAAAGCTGAAGAAAGAAAGCCTAGATGAATACGCAATCAAGGGAACTGACGAGGATTGGGCGAGTGCTTTGGCGAAAAAGAAAAGTACAGGACTTATTTCTGTTAAAAGGTTTGAATTGATCATCTTAACATATCAAATCAAGTACTAACAAAAAATAGAGCATGAACAAATTATTATTTGTAGATAGTCCTTAATTTTCGCTATTGTATACTTTCAGTGGCAGCAAACGACTAGACGAAACAATAGAAACAATAGAAAACGAAGTACCAACAAAGAAAATGAAGATGGGAAAGAAGAAGAAGAAACAAAGACGCTTAACAAGTGTAATATAGATTTAAATGATGTATAATTGCTAAGAAACAGTAAAATTATTGTTTTATCTTGAACACATAGTTTTGATCTTGTTCGGATTCGAGTTTTGATTAAAATGTAATGTCTACAAATGTCTGCAAGCTCTTAAAGAAAGGGCAGAAGACATACCGTCAGTGATCGTCTTCTTGTTTATTTGTTTAGTAAGCAAATAAATATTTTATTATTATAATTATTTTTGTTAATACAAGTTGAAAATTCAAGTGATACAGACTAGTGTCTTTACAAACTATATTTGTCAAAATCTAGCTCGTGATGTCTTTAATTTGTAACAATTCGTAGAGTGAATTCACAAAGGAAACATTCAATTAAAACAAAAACTTTGTATATGAATATGCTTAAATCTACTACTTAAATCTTCTTAAGCGCTACTGATCCTAGGACCTAAATTTGCATCAAGTGTGTTTGATGAGACAAATGCAAGAAGAGGGTTGTTTATGCATAAAATATTGCTGTGAAAAGTAGTGGATCTTCTTTTTACCAGTTCAACAACTGTCAGCACGTTGGCGATACGGTGGAGTATGTTGAAAAGTGCCAGGGCTTGTTTAGCATAATTTTCAGGCATTTGTTCTGCTTTATCTGAAGCTTTTTAATATGGGGCGCGGTGCAACAGCTCCAGACAGGAGACCCATATGAAGTGAGTGGCGGTATCCCAGCCATAGCTTAAGAACTATATATAGCTCGGAAAGTACGTGAATTGCGATACAATTTCCCCACTGATTGCGAGAAGTAGATAGTAATATCCAAATCCAAGTTGAAAAACGACACAAAGTACCCCGCCAAGATAAAACACACTTTTTTATACGATCAGATACGTTTCTCATTCCTACTAGGCAATATACATGTGTTTTCCCAAAGAGACAATTTTAACGAATTGCGGTATATGCAATATTGATATTCTTAAAACATTTTCTGAGCATTAAAATGATAAGCGATAAGGTAGTTAACGCGGAATACTACTTTTAATACCATTTGGCGAGTAAAAGGAATATCTCCGACACTTTTATGCAGCCCAATACAGATAAATTCGTTTGTTGCCAGTGAATGTTCGCTGCGCATACTGTTTCTTGATGGGATTATACGCACACCAATACACTCTCACCTATCAGCTAGCACGGATATATACATTCTCACCTGTCGTTTGAGAGAATGCTCTTCTCACTTTTGCACATGATAAAGTGAACTTATTTTGGTTTTGGTTCTTCTTAGGTGCCAGCTGATGGTAAATCCTTCACTCTCTGCAAATCTCTTCCATCAGGCAAATATCGCACAATACCGTTCTTTCCTTGTTATGAGCAATTTATTGCTCTTTGAGAGAAAAGAGTTTCGATTTATTAGCGGGTATAGGGTTTTGATGCACATGTTGCAGACTTCGTTTACATGGTTATTAAATGAGAGCTTGCTATCAAGGGTCACGCCGAGGTACTTGATATCTTTGTCCCAGGGAATATCTTACCCCAAGAAGTTGAGAGGGCTGTTGAGGAGATAACTACTTGTGGCAGTCCATTAACATAAAAGGAAGTTATATGGCATCTTTTTTTAAATTCATGATCATACAAAATGCTGCCATATAACTTCCTTTTATGTTAATGGACTGCCGTTTTATTGTGCCGTAGTAATGACAAAGATCCCCGAAATACTCTTCCTTTTTCTAGTAAAGAAGATGGCTTTCGTCTTCGCAGAGTTAATTTTTATTTCCCAACTAAAGCAGTACTGATAAAGTTTATCAAGTTTATTTTCGAGAATACTCATAATTTTATCAAGGGGATAGTCACTAGCAAATAAGCTAGTATCATCAGCAAAAGTTGCTATTTCGCATATAGGATCTACTGGAATGTCAGCAGTGTATATATTGAAAAGCGTGGAACTTAGAACTGCTCCTTCTGGAACACCCGCGAAGATGGGAAAACCAGAGGAAACACTATTCTTAATTTACACCTTGATTGGACGCCTTGTAAGAAAAGAGTCAATAAGTTTAATGAGATAGTACGGGAATGAAAGTAATTGGAGTTTATATCAAACGCTTGTTCTATATACAGAGTCACAAGACCCACTGACTTTTTTTCGTTGTGATTTTTTGATATTCTGTGAAATTTTGTGAAAAATGAGTCCGAACTGAAAATCGAGCAAATTCTGACGCTACGAAAAATTCGGCCGTCCGCATTGTAGGCATTACCATGCAAAACAGTGCATTCTAATTTTTCGACAGCGGTTTTTCTCAGCCCAGTGCGAAAAATCGTTGTATTGTGATTCAGGCATATAGTACCGGAAATTTTTACTGTTCCAAACGACTTCTGTGCTACAATTAGAGCATTTATGTTTCATGGTATGAGTTTTAGGCACATACATATTATAGTTTAATCAGCTTAAATGAATTGATTTAGTTATAAAGATAGTTATATGGCTTGGCGGTTTTTGGGTTACAAATAAAATTTTTTCGCTATTTTGGGCTATGAAAATTTTAAATCGAGCTATGTTTTCTTCCAAATATCTGGTCAAACTGTTCCCATACACTGGAAAGATACAGATTTCCAACTGGAGAGAGAAATGTCAGAGACGGAGAGAGCTTTTGCCGGAGATCGAATGCAATGTGAACATAACCCCTATTCTTTTGTTGTCAGTAAGTTAGTTTATAAACTGCAAATTGTGGATGTCCGGGAAAGGCTCGTCAGTATATATTTAATAGTAGTAAAAAAACTATTCCACTTACTTGTTGTGCCCTAGTTTAAGGTTGAAAGTTCATATTTATACTCGTAATTGTCGCTACTTGTTCTGCTTGAGATGAAGACAATTGTTTTACATCAAGTGACACATACAAAATTTGCTTTAGCGGGATAACCTAAAATCTTGGCGAAGTTCATCAAGCTCTTCGAATTCAGGTTCAAATGAACCTATTTCCTGTTTCCGTTCCTATCTTAAATAACCAGTACTATTACGCGCAGGAAACTTAAATAATCGGTTTTCATCGAAGTTAAGAAATGTGTGGAATTTGTTGTATTTTACCTCTTGTCGCAGCCAAAGAGAATACGCTAGAGCAGGTAATAGAAACTTTTTTGTGATTCCGCACGAACAAAATATGTAACATAACCTTCAGCGCTTGGAAGAAATACTGAAAAATCGTGGCCCCGATGTTCAATATCAATTACATCTCTCAAATGGCTTGGCATTTTACGGATTTGTGCTATGGCAACAAGGCAATCAACCAACAAAGCAACCTGTTGAATCAGACAAGTTCATTTTACTCTTCAATGGCGATATATTCAATGCAAGTAAAGAAAACGAAGTATCTGACACGAGTTGGCTGATTTCCGAATTAAATACATGCAAGGTATGTAGGATAAAGTTGTAGATAAACGATTGAATGCTATTAAAATATAGAAAGACGAAGATATTATCCAGTTACTGAAGTCACTTAAGGGACCGTACAGCTTGATAATTTATAGTAAAATCAGCAAATCTTTGTATTTTACCCGAGATCCGCTCGGAAGAAATTCATTACTATTAGGAAGCAACGGTAACTCGATCAGGATTACAAGTAGCTCATGTAGGATTTAGAATTATAAATAAATTGGTGTTTCTTTAAACGTTCGAATATCGACAGATATATCTGATGATACTAATACTGTAGAAGTTCCATCGTTAGGTATTTTCAAATTGCAAATCGAATCTGATCGTAATTGTATTCTTTATCCTTGGGATAACTTAAGTGATGACCAACATAATTCGTTGGGCTGTATAGCTTCTTTGGTAGGTACAGATGTTCGAGTTTTGGAGTCTGTCGGCGTAAAATATGACGCGCCAATTAGGCAAAAGGTTAGTTTTTCGTTTCTCATTAAACATTTTAATATACTGACGATTTTATGAAGTCATTGTACAATTTTTCGGACATACTCAAAACCGTATGTAACGACGATAATTTATTTGGAAGTCTGTTGGCTATCGATCAAGTCGCTAAGGTTACAGTGCATTTGACGCAACTGCTTCGCAAATCAGTCGAAGACCGTGTTCGAAATACAACTAAATACTGCTCCTTTTGCATTAAGTCCTCGGATACTGCAGATTCGAACTCACATTGCCAGCATGCTAAGCTAGGAGTGTTGTTTTCTGGCGGAATTGACTGTACAATTCTTGCTGCTATCGCACATGAATTCGCTCCTGCCACTGATCCTATAGATCTTATTAATGTAGCATTCGAACCTGTCAGTAAAAGTGCATCAAGCTATGAGAACTTCAAAGTACCGGATCGACTATCTGCACACGAATCGTTCGCTGAACTAAGAAAGCTGTTTCCTGAACGGTATGATTAACCGTGACCGGCAAACTAAGTGTGCTATCTGTAGTGAAAAACATTTTCAGGCAATGGAATTTAGTTGAGGTTGATGTAAGAAGATTGGAATTGCAAACTGTGCTGCAGGAACATATCTGCCATTTGATTTATCCAGCAGAAACTGTCTTGGACGAATCACTAGGCTGTGCATTTTGGTTTGCTTCGCGGGGAATAGGACTATCAGAAGGCTTGCCATACGCTTCAACGTGTCGAGTACGAATAGACAATAATCAAGATATACTAAACGAAACAGAAATATTCTAGGTAATTTTAGTAGGAAGCGGGGCCGATGAGCTCTTTGGCGGCTACACACGACATCGAAACGCCTATAATCGCTGTGAAGGCAATACTTTAGATAAAGTCAATGCCTTGGATCATGAGCTGCGATTGGACTGGGAAAGGATTCCAACCAGGAATTTAGGTCGCGATGATCGAATAATTGCAGATAATGGTAGAACATCACGAGCGCCATTTATTGAAGAAAACCTAGTGAATTATGTGACACAGCTACATCCGCTGGATATCTGTTGCTTCGATTTGGAACAGGGAATCGGAGACAAGCTACTACTACGTCTCGTTGGATACAGATTGGGATTGAGAAATGTAACACGGTTTAAAAAACGTGCAATACAATTCGGTTCCCGAATAGCTGATAAGAATCAAAATGCTAAAGATAAATCTATTTATTTATGCTCACCTTGACAAGAATAAAAAACAATTTCTGCAAGCCACATCGATGCTCGTGTTTTATTACTCCGTACTTCATAATAGCTTCAAAGTTTCACACTTAAGCCAGATCGAAAAGAAAAATCTTAACAATACATATAATAATTTGAGACCATAAAATCTAAAGCAGTCACTTGTCTGCCTGTAATATTTTTAAGTACAAATAATGGAAGAGTTGATAAATGTGTTTGTGGTTTCTTGATTGGTACTTTTGATTTTCATTCGATAGACTCGAAGAAATCAGTCGATAGGAAGTCTATACTAAGAATATCAAATAAATCATCCTGTTCCGGTGTTAAAAGTCGTATGTTGGCACCTAGTGATCCTTGGCCGCTCCCAAAGTCATCGTCAATGTAAATATCTTCGATCGATCGAATTTCCTAGAATTCGATGAAATGAATTATCACTAAATTGTGTAAAACTGAATTGTGAAATTACTTCAGCAGAAGATGTTGGGTAGATTCTCTGAGACACGCTATTCGAATTCCCCGAAGGAACTGGTGATATCGAGAAACGTCGAAGAAATCTTTTTGCCCGAAGAGCCTTCTCGTTGACTTGAATGAAAGTTAAATGAATATTATACATAAAATGATCAAAGTTTCGTTTTAAATACTCTACATACATGCAATCTCATCTAGCTTGAATACTTTCGATCCACACTTCCAACAAGTCATTTTGCAATGCTGGATATCGCTTTCAGTCAGACTTGTGACAGATTTTGCAGGTTTTTGAAACAGATTGTTATCCATGGCAGGTACTGGCTTTGCTTTTATATTCATCTTGGCTACATTCTTAAGTAAATCAGTCCCACAAATGGAATGCCTTAGAGAATTTTCACGTTTAATTATCTTTCGAACGCAGCCAATATCAGACGCACGTCTATTCAGCTTTCGTATGTTAATGCTGAAAAGGGTCGGCTTCGAATTTCGTACTGCAGTTGTCCCATTACGGCTATCTCCTACGGTTTCCGGTGCAGACTGCAAAGGAGGGATGATCAGCTGGCTTACTTTTCGATTATCAGAATCGCCTGGACTACTAGTTGACTGTTTGGGAAATTGCAACTTCGGGGACGAGACTTTCTTCAAATTGACATTTAGCATTGTTGTTGAAATCTTCTCCTCCAGATCCTCATTGTCTTTATTCAGAGCAGTTGTAGAGGTATCCAATATGGCAATAGGCTGTGATTGACTGGCGTTTTCCTTAATCTCAGTACCACTATTGGAACGTAAACTTCTGAGTGATATATTTCGAGTGACTTTATCCCGTTTCGTGAATAATTCAAATTTATTAACAGTATCTTTCACTGAAGTTCGCAAGGGTCTTTCTACTCCGTCAGTGTCTTGTATATTACTATTAAGACTAGGTCTTTCGCAGCGCTCCTTTTCCTTTCTCCACAAAGTACTTTCAAAGTTTTGATCTGCCTTGTAAGACCGTCGTAGAAATGTCTCGCTCAATAGTTCCGGCATGTTTGGATAGTATTTCGCACGATCTCTAAAAAATTTCCTGAATCCACGACGTTCTACCGGTGCTGATGAGGTTGGAGTGCTCTCACCTTTCGGACAATCGTTCTCAATGTCTCCCTCAGGTGTTTTGAACACATCACTATTTGCATTTGACGAATCCAATTCTGTATTGTTTTGCTTCTTCAGGCTCGTCTCGCAAGGAGATGCTATTGAATTCCAATACTCGATTTGTGATGAAACATCTAAAACATTATCATTCGACTGTGGAATAATATTCGGAGAAGACATCAAGTCAGTTTTCTGAATTTTATTTTGTATGATTTTGATATTGACGTTAATTTGTTTATTCCTTGCGGAAATTGGTGTTTTATCCGATTTATTATTCAATTGAACGAAAGCATCTTCCTCGGACTCATTGAAAGATGTTTGATAGAGCGTCTTATTCGAAAGCCAAGCATTGCGACGCAGCTTGTTCTTACGAGCAATGGGCGTCGAAGGTAGCGAGAAGTCCTCGATTTGAAATTGATAACCTTTCTTCCTCTCAACTACGGCGTCAGCTTGTAGAATATCGTCAAGAGATCGACTACCGTACTTGCTTTTGCACTGTGAAATTCGGTCAGGTCTCTGAATATTCGAGTCACTCTCAACATTCCGCTTGGTATTATTCGAATCGTTGTTGTTTTTAAAAGTTGTCGTAATTTGATTTTCCTGGTTTTTATCGAAATGCTTTTCGACTTTTGGTGGCTCGCCTAGCTTCTTCCGATTATTTGCCGGAGGCTGTTCAACCAATTCATGAGATTTGAATTTGACTCGAGCTTCATCTATTAAAAATTTCAAAGATTGTACGTTATCGATACGACCGTTAACAATCGTTGTCAAACCGTTTTGTAGTAAAGACTGAAACAATTTACATCTGTCACTTTCGAACAGTGGCAATTGATTGTTTTCATTTAATTCGAGTAAATTTTCCATTTCTTCATACGAAAATATTGCGTATGGCACACAGGAATTTAACATTTCCCACAGTAAAAGCGCAATACTGTAGACATCGGCCTGTTTCGTAGGAAAGACAAAGTGTTTTGTCGATGATAATAGTTCCGGAGCTTGATAATAATATTCCGAATAGAGTTTTCGATATTCGACAAGATATGGAAGGAATTTATCCGGGATTTTTTGCTTCAATATCAATGCGCTCCATCCTTCGGTATTAATGATTGGTTTCAAAATCGATTTCTGTAAGTAAATTTTTTTGGAAATTAATAATATTAATAAGGACAAAAGGACAATGAAGAACTGAGTTCGTTTAGACGAACTAGTGAAGTGATTCATCCCTTACTTCTCGTTTCTCTGTGTTTTGCGGTCAATTATGAATCTTGGCTACCTAGACAACTTGAATTTTGGTTGTGCGCAAATGTTCGTCGCCAAATAGTGATAGTATAGATCGGCCTTGTATAGACGCCCAAAAAAAATCTGCTTACCAGATCCCCGGATGACCTATCACCACCGGGTATGTGAGGTTTAACCCACTAAAAAAAGACCATCTACAAGCACACAAAGTTCCGAGCCGGGACCCACTTAAGGCAACCTTCCTCACACTTTGTGTGCAGTACTTTGTCAACATATGTTGAGTCTGCGCATCAGTTCTCTCGTTTCGCACCGTTGCATCCACGATCGTCTGAGGGGTGGCCAGGCCAAGTGTGGACTCAATGGTGCGCCTCAAACTTACGAAGCGACTGCAAATAAAGAATGTGTGCTGAGCATCATCGAGCTCAGTCACACAGTACCGGCAATACAGTGTGACCACCTTACCCATTCTGTTCATGTATTTCCAGAAGTAACAGTGCCCTCTCTGTGGCTACGGTTAAGCCAAGGCTCAATAAGATCAATTAGCTTAGCCGTCCACCTTCCTTTGTCACTTTCACTCCAACGTTGTTGCAAAAGTTGGAGAGTTAGCGTACGCGCACGCTTCGAGCTTCAGCTCTGTCCAGCTCTAACCGAAAGAGGTACCCTTCCTTAACCTTAAGTGATAGTTTAGCTACGGGCAATTTAGGGATGACTGCAATGTATATATTATACAATAGGGGGATAATGGACATCCTCGGGAAACTCCAGCCGTAATTTATCTCTCGAATGAGAGGAGCTGGTCAGCCTGCCCTTTAGAAAAATTCTAACAATCTGGTTAAGAGAGAGGGGTATTTGAAGGCCTTCGCTATGTCGAACTTATGCTCCCAGACGATTTAGAATGATTAAGCCCTGATCGGATGTGTTGCACCACCCTTGATCTAGTAGGAGTTCTGTGGAGTGAAGTGGTTGTCAGCCAAACTGCTCTTTCGGGAGAGAATGTGGGGGTCAACTCGACTACGTGTCCCCTCATACCCGTTAGACAATTTTATTGATTGTGTTTTTGTGGTTGTGTCTTTGTGTTTGGGGTTTTTTGTTTCTTGTTTGTTTATCTTTAGTCTGTTGTCTTTTCCTGTATTTTTTTTACGTTTTTGTTGGTTATACTTCAATTTTGATTCCTGCTCGTGCTCTAGTGGTCGGTCGGGCAAAAAGTTGAAGAATAACTAACAAAACCGTACAAAAAATACATAAAAACACAACACACTGAAGACAAACAAGCAAACAAACAAAAACAACCTAAAAAACAAGCACAACCACAAAAACACAATCGGTAAAATTGTCTAACGGCTATGGGGGGACACGTGGTCGAGTTGAGACTACGTAGTCGTCTTACCGAATGTTGTTCTGGGGGACTTTATCCCTCAAGCGAGAAAGGAGAATGCGTTCGGCCAATTTAGCTCTTGATGACCAGAGGCTGATTATTCTCCAGCTTTAGGAAAATGTTAACTTTTTACTAGGTTTCGGTAGTACGACAATAATGGGGCTACTTTCCATGTTTCTATCCGTCGGGCTATGTCCGTTATGGTTTGTAGTATGTTATCTGGTAGGTGTGTCAAGCAAATGTTGCTTATGTTGTCTATCCCAGGCGATTTTGAAGATTCAGTCCATTCAACAGGATCACTACCTCAAAGTCAGCAGACCGTAACGTTTCTATCTCCCGAAGCTCAAAACTGATAAGGCTTGCGGCTACTCGTTCGATGTTTTCTTAATACTCTAGGGTGTCCACTCGGTGCAAATGATTTTCTCAAGTTCTTTGTGTTGCACAGTTCTTTGCAGTTAATACCCTTTCGGTTTTTTCCCCTCAATTTTTTGCAGCCTGAGAAGTAGTGGAGTCCGTCGCATTTGACGAAAGAAACGAGCCTGAGTATTACAATTGCTGGCAGAATGTTCAAACTGCTAGCAGTTGTGACACTACGATTGTGGATTTTGTGCCTTGACTTAGCACATTAGATGGCAGGACAATAAGGCAATAAGAGTATCTAGCAAACTACAGTTTACAAGTAAAATTTGGAAAAGATATAGCATTTAATTATATATAATTAAATATACTTACATTAAAATTATTTAAACTGCCATAAAATGTATAAATTATATCATTCTGAATTTTGTTTACATCGACTTGTGTTGTCAATTCGAACGCCGACAGCTTCACAACTTTCGTATTCTCGCAGACTAGTATATTATGACTACATATATTCGAATGAATCAATCCGTTTTCGTGTAGATAAATTACAGCTTTAATAACTTGTAAAATATATTCAATACAGTCTTCCGTAACTAATGTGTAGTTCTGAAATGAAAAGAAACCGGTTGCAATTTATCTATGACGTGCATATTTCGACTACTTACAGAATCGTATATGAGACAGTTTATATTCGATATAAATGGTTCCAAAACTAACGATGATATCCGATCGTTTTTATCTAGACAGACAGCCATCAATAATGTCACGTTAGGATGTTTGATTTTCCTATTAAATTTGAGGCATTAGTATAGTTATTCGTAAAATGGCTGAAAATGTCTTACTCCAAAACATCTAATTCGTGCATTAGACCATGTTCGCTCTGAATGAGGAAAGGTTTCTGAATCTTTCGTAAGCTTACAGTGGTTTTACGAAAGTTACCGGAAGATAGTACGATGGGACCTTGCATGGTGCTCTTGAGTGCGGACTTCCTTTGGCTTATATCACTTATTCGACACATCAGATTACTGCAGTTCTAAAAATCATTGACGACCGTTATATAAAGATCTCAGGACATGTTAAAATTGATTGCAAACCTTTATATCATAAAGCTTAGCTTCTAAATTGACCAACGGACTACTGACTCGACTACTCCACGCCTTCAGCGACTCAAGCTCATCGAATATATCAATAGTTTTGACCTTATCCTTCGAATGATCTGTAAAATTAATAAAGTCATAATGAATTGTTTCAGACGAAATGAAATATTCGCTTTACCATCTGATTTATCGAGGTCTGTGATGACAACATTTCTACGTTGGTGCTCGACATACTTATTTAAATCAACCAGGCTTTTGCTCATTCGTCTCTCAGCAGTCGGTGTTTTATTCGTCTCAATAAGTGGAAAAGTTGATGCACTTAGGTTTGATGTGACTTGCGTTATTTTCGGTACCTCCATCTCACCATCGTCACACTCCGAAAATTCTTCGTCATTCTGATCGTTGAACGGAATAGCGTAGTCTACAAGCTCACCGTGTCTATTCATCACGGTTTGATACAAAGCAGTCTGACCAACACGATTCACCTTATCATCATTCTCATAGATCGCTGATGGATTAAAATCATATTTCTTTGTTCTAATCGACTTAGTCGACTTGTTGATGGTCTTCAAGCTGCTTCGTCGAACTTCCTCAACCACATCACTGTCTTTGGGCAGTGAATCGCGAACAAAATCGTCCAGCAGTTGGTTCGAAGCCGAGAAACTAATCAAATTATATCTATTTATACGAACCGGTGACTTGACCTCTCTGAAAGGATTCGAATTATCGCGAAAGAATTTTCGCGGCGGTGAACCCCGTATATGTTCCAGATTAATTTGTTCTGTCGAGATGCAATGTTCGCTTTCGAACTTTTCCACATCATTCTCATCATTTTCGTCAATAGCGGGACAGTTGAATTTATTTGCCACCGAATCGATTGCACTTTTACACCCGAATTTGTCCTCGCTGTAGTTATTGGTGTTGGCAGGAAACGATTGGCTCTTTTTCAAGAGCTTTTTCGCACTAGTGAACAAGGTTTTCGGCCGAGGCTTTGGATGAATTCTCAACTCTTCGTACACATGGCTATCATCATTATCATCTTCCGGCGTTTTTGTTTGCTTCATCGCCGGTGCTCGTGAAATGGCTTTGTCTTTTTGCGAAGAGCACACTAAACTAGCTGATTTCTTGCTGGGTCGTCTAGGTAGATTTCGAAAACTGCCTGAACGCTCTTTACGACGCCATTCGTTGAATTTCTTCAGAGCTCGTATGTAAGCTTCATCGCAAGATCTTGGAGAGTTGTAATTACACGCGGATCTTCGTGCAATCGGCGGTTCACTGTCTCTTCGCTTGCAAGACTGCGTTGTATCCCATTCCCTAAAACAAACAATTCACAAGCTATTAAAGAGCCTTTTCAAATGCATAATAACACAACAATCTCTCCAATTAGCGCTTAGAACGAGTACACGGTCGCGTTAATTGTTATAATTTTCATTTTCTTTGGGCCATTTCGCGCTTTTTCGATAATTACCGAGTAGTTTTTTATCGGATCAACAGACGATCTGAACTCTCGAACGAAGTGAACAGAAGAACTAATTTGATTTCATGCAATGGAGCTTGGATCTGCACGACCACGTCTGTACGCGAATGCTATTATTTCAACGAGAAGAATTCAATGAAGAGGAGACACGCTTCAGGTAGCACATAAGTTTCAGTCGATGGCTAGAGATGTGTAACAGGTGTATGGTGGAGCGCAAGTAGAATCACGTCACCGCCAGCGGTACGAGAAATGGAATGAAAGCTGATACAGGGCCTTTTTTCCGCCCGAATGTGATCTCAGACCAAGGTCATCATTGTAAAGAATCTAACGGTCCAAAAAAATTACTGTACTAATGACGATGCAAATATTTTCTGATCTTCGATGCTTCTATTATGCTTACTTGCCTTTTAATCCATCGGAAAATATCCATTCTCGGTAACTGTTGAAACCAATCACCGGCGTCCGATTATAACTAATTCGTGATTGCACTCAAGTTTGAATTATTTTGATAAAAAATTGAAACTATGAAAGTCAGGTTAAAGTCGATTTTATTTCACGGTAGTTAATTACCGCCTGTCTCTCGAACCGAATTAACCGAGTCATGTGAACAATGCACAATACCGGAACATTCAAAACATTTTCGAAATGATCTCACGCTTGTTGTTACATGCGAAGAGAGGTCAACAGTATAAAATTCTGTATGCGAAAAACATCTCAATTTGGCTTAAATTGTAGCGAATGTGAATCCATTTATTTTTGGAAATTTAAATTTGATGATAGTTGGAGGCGAGTGTAATACAACACTAATTAATGGGAGCTGTTTTTTGTTAGCGAAATTTTACTGTTAGGCGAGATGTTAGTTGATCTGTGCAATGCAATTAAAACAAGTTACAGTTAAGACTGATATTTTATAGGCGCTAAATCATTTTGAATTGATTGTGCATATCCATGACTTCATACAAAAATAAATTAGGACAGGTGAAAATATTGGTTGTATGGTTCTTAAGTTTTTAATGAAAAAATCAACTTGCGGCTTTGATATTGAACCACTGTTATTTGTGTAAACCTTATGTCAATTTAATCGGTTATGCTAACCCAAATATAAGATCTCTAAAACAAGTTACTTTAACAATATGTTTAGAACTTAATCGGCATGCTAGCAAAATCTCTAAAGTAATATGTGCAGTGCTAATAAAGTAAGTAAATCAATAATAATGTAATATGTACTAACAAAGTTTAAACGTATGCTTAAAACGTGCAAAATAATAAGCAAATTAATAATCGTCCCATAACTTCCTGCTTCATTGTTGAATATTAACAAATTTACCCAAATTTACATTCCGGCGTTGAACTACGAAAAAATAGTGGATGGAGTACATCTAAAACAATGTATTTCAAACATGTCTGATTTGTTTTACAGCCTTCAGTTGTTTCTAATATGTTCAATCGGTATAACAGTTTAACATCATTTAATTCTTTCTCTCTTACATTGAGTTTAAATATTACCTTTGAGAACAAAAGATTGTAATTATCGACATCGTATTGTGGAGCTCTGACTTAAATTATGATTTTAGTTGTTACTTCCGGACGTACCAACGAATGCAAAAAAATCCAAAAAAGAACAATCAATTCAACCGGGCATCCGAATCCCACAACGCATTCAACAATTTGTTTATCAATTCACAATCGTCGTTGTATAACAGATATCCCCCCCAACCCCGACCGAATTTTTGCAAAGTTTGAAAAACGTCAAAGTAGCACTATTCTTTCCTCCGTAAAGATGTCTGCTTCATCGGTGAGCGATTTTTCCGTGCTGTCGACATTAATCTAATAACTAATTCAATTTTCACCTACCTCAAATCCTAGCTGAAGGATGGCGATTCTTCTGAAAACGACGTATGGGACGATTCACTGTTAATACGATCGTATGACAAATCGGTGAAACTGGCGAAAAAGGCGGTAGCCAAGAAAATCGCACGAGCTACAAATAAAATTAACAAAAATGAATCGTCAGATGCCACGGGCAATGAACAACATACATCGCAGGAAGCTGTGCAGGAAAATAATTTCAAAGTAGGTGATTACGTTCGTGCTACATATGATGATGGTGTGGACTATGAGGCGAGAATTGTATCCGTCAATGAGAACGGTGAATGTTTGCTGAAGTACATTGGCTATGACAATGAACAGACCGTTAAATTTGCGGATTTGATTCCATCTTGGGGTAAGAAAATGCGAAGGAAGCAATTCGAAGAAGCGAAAAAAGGCAACGGGAAGGCGAGCGGCCGTGAGCAAGACATTGATCGAATGTCCGAGCATCCTGCAATGTTTGGAAGACTTCCACCGCCACCACCAATGCCACCGAATCTTACCGGCGAAGACTCTGAACATTTATCAGCTATGCTGATGTCTTGGTACATGAGTGGTTACTACACAGGTTTCTATCATGGCCAACGGCTTCAGAAAACCCCGAGAAAGAAGTGATTAGTAGCGTAGAATGATAGATATATGTTGATTTTGAATTTTAAAGTGAATTTTATTGATAATAAATTTTCATAATGGATTTTATAGTTTGCTACCGTTCGAATTATTCCAGTCGATGTACTTCTGGTACGTTTTACTGCAAATCGGACTGATTTGCTTAAAGGCACCATGGATCTCGTCTCGAGATATTTGTTTTTCGCTAGCTAGAATTGAGAAAACTGGTGTTTGTTCATTGGAAGAAAATCAAATTCATACTGCTCTTTAGGGCGGACGCGTTTCTTATTTGTTTCATGGCTACCTCTTTGCACCCTAGACGAATTTCATCTCCTATAATTGAAATGAAGTTTTTGAACCCCTTCAACTTAATTGAAGCTCCAATGTGTTTTCTATCTGTACATAAATACCTGTAAAGCCTTGTGAATATTCCGCTAGTTCTAGAAGAGTATCTTCAGATATTTTCAACGCGGCAGGTAGGTACGATTTAATCATTTCTTTCCTTTCTTTCAACTCGGGAAGAGCTGTTAGGATTTTCTTTTCAAATCGCCTTAGAAATGCCAAGTCTATTTCCCTAGTAAAACATTAGGCAAAGCATTTTTTAATATTTTGGCAATAAACTAATGGAATTGCAGATTGATTGAAGTAAAATAATGAATATTATAACTTTACCACGGAAGATTTGTCGTCGCTAATATAAAAATATTGGTACTCTCGTCTCCAACGCCATCCAACAAAGATAGGAATTCAGTCTTGAATCGCTTGGAAGCTTCATGTTCGCAAATATCACGTCTCGAAGTCAAAGCTTCGATTTCATCGAAAAATATGATTGACGGGGCGTAAAATCGTGCAACTTCAAAAAGTACCTGACATAAAAACACATCATATCAGACTCGGAATATAATACAGGTTTTTTTTTGTATACTCTCAGTGTCTTTTCGGATTCTCCGCGCCACTTCGAAATGATCGTGCTAGGTAGGATCCTGAAGAAAGTTATGCGACCTAACGTTTCTGTGCAGAGGGCTTTAGCAATTAATGTCTTGCCTGTCCCTAAATTATTCAGACACAACTATGTAACTGTGCACTTGAGAATAGGTAAACATGCAAACAAATGTAATTTACCGGGTGGTCCATGAAGAAGAACAGACCTCCAAGGTTTCATTCCATTCAAAAACAATGCTGGTTGCTGGAGTGGTAATAAAACTGCTTCTTTGATTATTGAAACAGCTTTCGTGTTTCCATAGATACTTTCCCATTTCACTCCCAGATCGTTCTTCATAAGATCCCTGCAGGTGGCAAGGCCAGAACAATTTTTATACTGACATATTAAGCATACTATTACTTGCATACGATTTCGGCCATTTCTTTCCATTCATCTGTAAAGTGTTCATAATCACTGAGCGATCGATACACTCTCATCCCGTCGCCAGCATTATGATTTGCACTATTTATTTGCGCAATTTGTTGGACCTTCAGTGCGTCGGTTAGATGCATCATATCGTTTTCGCTTAATTTTTCTGCGGTTTTATGGCTACTTTGGAGGATTTCAGGATTTCCTGTTATCATTTTGGCTGTGGTTGATGGATTTATCATTGCTCTAGCAGATTTATTTTTTCGTCCGCTCTTGGCACGCTGATCCACATTCATATTTTCATTTGATTTCTTTATTATTTTGGGGAATTTTTGGAATTTCATGTGGTAGTAACTACAATAGTCCAAGTACAATGTATCCAAATCGATATTGTCGCAAACTGCATATTCCGGCTGTAGATGTGCATCATGCCTGACAATCTCAGCTGCGTTCTCGTATCCCATGTTGTTTAAGTATTGATAAATGAGATAAAGTATACTTCGTTTCCGATCAGAGAAAGCTTTCTTTGCCTCCTAGAATTATAAACAGTTTACAAAGGATGGCACGAAAGTATTACGAACCTCTTGTGACATATTTGCAATCGATTTCTATGGAATCAAGTTTAAAATTGAGCAAATACTGACAATGTTTGACGTTATTAACAATCGCGTTGCCTGGATATGTAAGGTACTCTTATTTGGTATCGAAGCATATTAAAACAACACAAATAGTTGCAGATGTGATTTATTTACATGTGACGAAAGTCACATCTGATCATCTTATATAGCTAAATATAAAAATCTTGCCCTCGCATACATCATTCAGTTAAAGCTTTCACTAAGACTTTAGCTGAAGGTCTATTTTCTGGTAATTCATTTGTACACATGTAGAATATTTCAATTACTTGGTGGTAATCATCAGGCATTTCAGTTGATTGTGGAAGTGGTGGTCGTGTTCCTGGAAATATATAAATCAGTTAATGAAACTAATTCGTTCAATAAGAATTCATGTTTTACCTAACAGTACTTCTAATTTATCGTGTAAATCCTCCATGGACTCCTCTTCTTTGCTCTCCTCTTCATTGCTCTCCTCTTCATTGCTCTCGCTATTTCCCAACACCCATGTGTGAGGTGCCATTAGAGCAATCGTTTCGTAAATTACAAGTCCATAGCTGAATATATCGCATTTGTCGGAGATGAGCTGCTCATCTAAAGCTTCCGGAGCGCTCCATAAATCGGTTCCTTTTATTCAAAACAGTATCAAATTTTACTAACATTTTTGTGCATAGAAAACTTTCTACTAACCCACATATTTTGCTAAAGGATTTTTTTCCAAATCCAATTCATTTTTTGCATTCAATGGAAGGCTTACCCCAAAATCGCATAATTTACATATATCAAAATCGCCTTTTATCAATACATTTGGGGATTTTATATCACCATGAAGAATTTTTGCCTCATTGTGAAGATAGTCTAGGGCTTTGCTTACATCCAAACAAACCTAAAGCAAGAAAAGTTATTTAAAAAAAATATTTATTCTTATGCATAATTTGAAGACGTACTTTACGTATATGTACAGCTGGTAAAGGCTTCATGTCATCTACTTCAGTTTTTGACTCGATAATGTCGTACAAAGATCGATCACAACATTCAATTGCCAGGTTCTCCTTCCCATCTACATCTTTCAACATTCCACGAAATCCAACGATATTAGGATGATTTAATTTTCTGTAGATGATACATTGGTATCGCAATTTAATTTTGCTTTCATGTACTCATTTTTTTTGTAAATTTTAGGGACATTATTTGATTTGCAAAGCAAAAAAATAGTTTTACTTAACTATAACTATTCTTCTTTTCTTTGTTAGAACTCTGATACTGATACAATTAAAAATATAATACTAATTCGTTTATTGTACGCTTTATTACAATATCCAGCATACCTCAATATTTCTGCCTCTTCCTTTATTCGCGATTCAAACATATCACCTGACGAGCTTTCTTTGCTTAGCTTTGTAACTCTCTTCAGAGCCCATGGGGAGCGCAGTTGTCCGTTTTGCGGAGATCGATCAAATTGATATACGTTAACTGCTGTGCCCTGGCCAAGACGACGTAGCAATGGTGTCGAAGGAAATTTCACCGGAGTAAGTTGCGATAGGATCTTATCTAGAGCCTTATTTCTAACAGTCTTTGATGGAGTTTCCATTGCTGCGTGCGAGATACTTGTTTATATTTAATGTTTTGCAAAACCAACCAGTGAAATCGAAAACTCGTAGCGCTTCGCACACTGTCGAACTAACTGACAACACTTGATTTAATTTCAACCATTTCAACACAAACTGCTCGCACAATTGTTTTAGTGCTCGCCATTAGAGGGTGCTCTCATCGCTAAAAGCCATCAATTCGTTTCGAATGATTTTAAATAATCGAAACGTGCGATTATTGGAAAATGTGCAATACGCTTAGGAAATGAATTCGCATAATAATTATTACTATAAATCCAATCAGAATCAAATTGATACAATAGTTTTTATTGAATGGTACTTTCATTCATTTGATTTATAGCAGACTATATAAATCAAGTCAAGTCGATTACTTCAATATGGTGTGAAATAAATAAATTTGTTTGGGAAAATTATCTACAATAGCTGCGATTTGACTCGAACATAGCATTATGAGATGTATAAAAAGATCGCTGAAGCTCTGTTCCACAAACTAAATCACAAATTATACAATATGCTCCACAATTTCTTATTTCTTAAAATATACATTATTACAAGTTCCGCGAATTATCTCAATACGGATGCAATTGCTGTTATTATTTATAATTGCTGCGACAACTTTAGCTTGACAAAGTCCAGTGATAAGGACTTTGAGGTAGGTTTTTTTAGTAATAATATACTGTTACATGCACGTCAAACAAAGCGTATATCGTTGTATCAGTACCAGAAATAGCTACAAACGTCGAGAAATATCTGTCTGATACATGTATTCAAAAAACGAAAACAATCTGTCGATAAGATGCAGGATAGAGCCCTTTAGAAGCAAAACCGGAACATTCCAGAACCCAAGCCACGAATCAGCACATGGCAACGGAAATTCACGGGTAAACTCGACTTGGGGTGTGTTCAATGCGCATGCTATAGCTGCTCAAAAAGCATAGCATAGCATCACTTTAGCAAGTGTCAAAATTCGCAGTAGCTAGGTGAAGCAGCTATGGATATTGGACAGCCAAGAGTTGAGACAAAGATCAGTTTTTACATAGCACAACTCAATAACAAATTTCTTCCGTTTTTTTTACTTTAATCTTTGTATTTACGTGGATCAGCTCAACATTTGCCTTGCACTTTGGAAATTGAATGGAGTTTTCGAGTTTTCAGCATACAGCTGCAGAAACCATTAAAATTTTCCTAATATATTCAAAACGTTTCACTTATTCCCGGCTTTTGACACCATATCTGTGAAAAAGAGCGTAAAAGAAACGTTCAAAATTGGATGGTACACGAATCAGGGTCCCCGCCCTTTTGCTCTTGACATCCGCCTTGTAAAAACTTAAGATGAGTTGCGCTGTGTAAAAGCCTACTTAAAACTAAAATTGAGTTGAAGTGTTCAAAAGCCCGTATTTAGTTTATGATAGCACTATACTCAAATTTATTGTTCATCCCCTTTGCAACCAAAGCGCGAAAACTGCTCTTCATTTCCATTTCTAATTTAAAGTCACATTTGAACAGTATGTCAGCTGTGTATGCACGTCCATTTTGCCTTAGCTACTTTCTTGCTATCCTCCAGACTGCGAGCAGCAAATAGCTGCTACTATAGCAGCTGCTCCGGAATCTTGGACAGCCCGACTGTCAAATAGCAAGCATAAGAAAGTAGCTATTTCATGACATTGGACAGCCAGAGCTGCTAAAATAGCAGCTAATAGTTGCTATAGCAAGAATATTGAACCAATGCCTTCTAGAAGTACGGGCCGTCATGCAGAATGATGACGTCACAGTAACAGGACAAAATGTATCTAGTTGTGTATCTAGTTTTGCCAATACACCTCTTCACAGTTCTGATAGTAATTGTTGTGGCAACGTTTTATCTTCTGGGACCCAGAATATACCTACACATACTAGCAAACTCTCGAGTACGCCTCTTCAAAGCAGCTATAGCTACACTGTTCTATTCTCTGAGACATCTGAATCAACGTTTTCTCAACCTTAAGGAACATCCAAGCACTCAGAAAAACGTTCGTCCTCTCCAGCACTTTCTGAATTCCTTACTAGTGACTCAACGACAAATTTATTTTAAGTCAAATAATAACGTGTTTGTGTGGCAATTAATTGTTACTAATTTTCGAAGAAAAGTAGTATTAAACTCGTTTCGCCGAAAATTCATATTTCTTTATATATATTATAATCGACTTCAAAAAGGCACTTATAATAGGATAAAATACTTTATTCTTCAATTCACAGTCTATTGCGTATCGATTTCACCACGATGCTTCAGACACACTTCTTTCTACATCAACTGTTCTACATCGATTGATTCTATGTATGCGTGAAGGTTGTCAGCCCAGTTTACATGTTTGATCCGCTTCAATATGGACGGTTTGGTTACAGCGGCATCTTCAGCAATGGTGGATTCTGGTGCTGTCTTACAGCTCGGCCAACCTGACTCTCGATCGACCTCGATCGAAGGATTTTCTGATTCGGTGACATAGGCATCATCAGCTGGTTTGTCGGTTGCTTCGAGATATTCTGGGTCCCATGCTTCTTCGTCTAACCACTCTTCGTCCTGATATTCATCGCGAGCATCTTCGTATATTTCAGCAGGGTCTTCGATACTAGTTTGGGTGTCAGTAAAGTTCTGAATTTCCATAGTGTCTTCGTTTTCATTCGTGTCTTGTTTAGTAGGAGTCTGATTTGATTCAGGGTGCGCTTGCCATCTCCTCAGTCTGCCCGCTTCAACCACACCATCATAGGGTAACTGAGAATTAGGACAGTCTTCTATGTCTCGAATTACATACCTATCATTTCTTAACCGTTTATGAACAACATAAGGACCGCGGAATTTAGGGATAAGTTTTTTATTAGTTCCGGCAGTGGTATCCACATTTCTAAGTACAACATATTCTCCAACCCGATACTCCTTCACCGGTTTACTATGACTATTATGATATTCCTCGTTATACGTCTGTGACTTCAAGATAGATTGAGATGCAGCCTTTCTACTACTTGGTAAATTTCTTTCTTCAGTTTTGAATCGATCGTCTAGATACTCATCCAATTCACTTATTTCTTTACCTCTCTGGACAATTCCGAACAGCAGTTCACTCGGGATTTGGTTTGTGGCACTGCTAACGGAATTATTGATAGCATATTCCACTTCAGTCAGCCTGGATACCCAATCTGCGTGATCAACCTCATTCGTAAGTTTTCCAAGCATGTTCTTCAAGACTCGGTTGACTCTTTCCACCTGCCCGTTAGCCTGAGGTGATGCAGTGGCCACTTGGATATGACTAACATTGTTAATTCCCAAAAAGTGAGCAAACTCGAGTGACGTAAAGCAAGTACCTCGATCAGAAATTATTCTTCTAGGCCGGCTATAATACTCGAAATATTTCTTCAGGGCAGCAATGACTTCTTTAGTACTAGTACTATTAGTCGCATATAATTTCACATATTTTGTAACCGAATCTACTACTACCAGTATGTGTTTCCTTTTTGACTGTAATGAGGGCAACGGGCCGAAGTGGTCAACATGTAGAGTGTCAAACGGTACCGGTTTCTTCGGGATGCTATGTAGGTTTCGTTCAGTAGAGCTCGCTGGAAGAGTGTACATAATGCACGGAATACAGTTTTTTATAAATTTTTCGGTTTTAATCCGCCTTCCGGGAAACCAATATCTAAACTTGATTTTCTGCAATGTCTTCTCTACACTCTGGTGACCTACGAGTTCATGGGCTATCCTTATAATGTTATCTTCCATATCTGCTGGTACATAAAGTAGGGATTTCAAACCTTCCTTCCGGAACACCAGTCCATCAATTAGTTCAAACGGCTCTACGACTTCATCTTGTAGTCTTTCCTTCAGTTGCTTAATTACCACATCTTGAGTTTGGGCTATTTGCAGCCTATGATCTACGTTTTCTTCAGCAGCAGCAGCTATCACTGGCGACCGACTTAAGGCGTCTACGTGAGGCATGCCTGTGCCTCTACGGTGTTGGATCTCATAATTGTAATTTTCCAGTTCCAAGGCCCATCTAGCAATCCGCGGATTTATCTGCTTCCGACTTAATGTTAACGTAAGAGAATTGCAATCCGTGATAATTCTGAAGAGTATTCCTTCCAGATAAACTTTAAATCGGCGTAAGGCGTATATAATGGCCAGAGTCTCTAGTTCGAAGCTATGATATCTGGACTCGGCTCCTGAGGCAGTTCTCGAGTAATAAGCTACTGGATGAAACTTCTTATCAAGCTGTCTCTGCAAAAGGACAGCACCGAACCCTATCGAGCTAGCATCAGTATGTAATTCGGTTTCAAGCTCAGGGTTATAAATAGCTAACACCGGTGAGTCAATCAGCAGGGATTTCAATTGTTCAAACGAATCACAACAGGCTTCCGTAAAGTCAAATCTGGCGTCCCTTCGTAACAGATTCTGCAGAGGCTTCGCAATTCTGGAGAAGTTAGGAACAAATCGTCTAAAATACGAAAGCAACCCAAGTGTTGACTGTACTTCTCGAGTGTTAGTGGGCATGCGTAGTTTCCTAATGGCATCTAGGTGGGCTTGACTAGGAGCAATTCCCTTGTCGGACACCTTATATCCTAAGAAATCAACTTCGGTACAACCAATTTTACATTTCGGCAGATTTAATTCAAGGCCTCGGTGTTTAATTCGTTTCAGCACTAGGGACAGCAGGCTACAGTGTTCTTCGTAATTTTTCGTAGCTATCATAATGTCATCCATATAAACCACTATACTTCCCTTCTCAATTAAATCTTGGAAGATTGTGTTAATAAACCGCTGAAATAGAGCAGGAGCGTTTTTCAGCCCGAAAGGCATACGCAAATATTCGTACTGGCCGCTTGGGGTTACAAAAGCAGTATACTTAATTGACGTCTCCGCCATGTGAACTTGGTGAAACCCACTCCTTAGGTCTAGCACCGAAAATAACCTCTTACCCTCCAGATACTCTAGACAATCTTCAATTAGCGGCAATGGGAAATTATCTCGAATCGTCAGTTTATTTAATCCCCTATAGTCAATACACATTCGGGTTTTATTATTCTTCTTCTTGACCAAAACAATGGCAGATGCATAAGGGGAATTACTAGGTCTGATGATTCCTTCCTCCATCAGGGCGTCAGTAATTTTCTTAACTTCGCGTTTCTCGAGAATCGACAGTCTTCTCGGCGAACAATGAAATGGGACATCAGTCGTCAGATGAATGTTCATTTTATATTCTAATAAATCTACTGGCAGTTTGGATTCAGAGACATAGTCAGTTGCTAATATAGACCTTAATTCTTCTTGTTCATACAACGGCAGTTCATGATTTATATAGCAACCATCTTCCGGGTCGTCTAGTTCGATATTAAAGATATCTGGTAAGGACATATAAGATTCAGTTTTTGTCGACGTTAAAGTGTTTAAAGGTATTTCAGACGCAGCAGACTGAGTTGGCAACGTTACTCTTTCATTTCCCTTCTTAAACAAATCAAATTTTTCTAACCTACTTACAACATTCTGTTGAGCACGGAAGGGACCAAAGGCAGTATTTACTTTCTCTTTTATTTTCAGCAGACTTTCTACTGTATAGCTTATTTTTTTACATTTCACCAAATGAATATTGTTCTTCTCTAAAAAGTCTCTACCGAGAATTAATGGAAACAATGGTTTTTGTTCGTCAATCACATATAGTTTTATTTGTATTATTTCATCATTATTATTGATTTTGGCTTCGATCGTTCCTAGCATTTTAATGGTCTTTCCACCTAGACCCTTATATTGCGCTCTCGCATCACTGATAGCTACTCCTTGAGGCAACTGTGTGCTACTAATTAGGCTGATCGGGCTACCGGTATCAAACATAGAGAGACAATAGGTTATCTTTGGGGTTCTTCCGTGCTCAAGATTATTTGAAAACAAGACACTTACCCAATTAGATACGGCAAGACGGCAGTGGCGTTTCTCAAAGTCCTCTTCTTTAGTGGTGGCTAGCGAAGCACTTGAGGCAGCATCTGGCAAACGGGCAGCAGGCAAGGCGTTAGTTAAATTTAACTGTTTTCTAGGATACGGGCAGTCGATACGGCTATGTCCCATTCTCCAGCACTTAAAACAGCTTCCAGGATTCCTCCTTTCAAAAGGGCATTGGGTTTGAAAATGTCCCCTACGAGAGCAATTGTAGCACCTCGTTTCCTGTATGTCTTCTGTTGATGGCGGCAATACTCGGGGCCCGAGTGGTGACGGAGACCTATTCATCCTCGAACGGACAGCTACCTGTGATGGTCGGTTCCAATACGATATTTGCCTTAACTCCCTTCTGGGCAGGACGATTCGGCTCCGGGCGACAGGGTTTCTTAACCGTTCTTCTTGTTTTCCATACGCAATTTCGTGCCCGTACCTGCAGGCTCTACTTTTTAATTCATCCATACTTTTACTTCCTTTAAGGACAGATCCGTCATAACCGCTTGCTTGAATGGCGTGGATAATTATATCAATTACTTCAATTTCCTCAAGATTGATTTGCGAGGCGCTCAACTGCATTTGCAATATAAATTTATGTAGTGTAGTTTCCTCCGGCTTCCAACATTGATTCTTCAAGCCGTTATACACTTCTTGTAGTGTGACCGCCTTGTTGAACTCCTTCAAAAGCTCTCCCTTAAGCTCCTCATACGTTTCAGCAGAAGACATCTTAGCAACAATTTCGGCAGCTCCCGTTAATGACCTTCTCAGGTACACATACCTTCGGCTGTCCTTTATTCCAGCGAGTTTCAGCACCTGTTCGAAATCTTCCAGGAACTTGCAGATGTGCTGTTGCGCATTTTCTCCATTATATGTCGGTAGCGCCGCTTGGACATCATTATAGTTAAGGGGTAATTCATCTTTTGTTTTATTTTCCTTTTCGTCATCAGGCACTCTAACCAGTGCGGCGGCAAGCATCGGAATAGCAGCAGTTGGTTGTTCGGGCATCTGTACAGCAGTATTTAGATTTGCACAAGCATCCGTTTGTCCTTCCGTATTGGTCACATCCATTTCAATTTCTTGCAACTCCCGGTGTCTCATAGCCAGTTCCTTCTTCTTCTCAACGATCCTCAGTTGCCTCTGCAATAGTTCCTCCTCTTCTTCTAGCTGCTCACGTATTTTTCTCAGTGACCATATTGAGTTCACTTCCTGATTCTGCCGCCAATTCCATAACAGCATTGGGTCTGCATTTGCCCATGGTCCGGGCATCGGTGACATAATTCTACTTTGGACTTCGTCGGCAGTTTGCAAAAGGTTGAGTCCGGGCGGCATCTTACTTGCTTCTACTTCCTTTGGCGTCGGTGTTTTCATTATTTCCGTTACTCCCGACAAATCAGCAGGCATCAGCGTTTTTTCAAACCTCAGGGTGTCGTCAGGCAGTAATACTTCCTTACTTCTCGGCAAATCGTCAGGCATCAGCGTTTCTTCAAACTTCAGGGTGTCGTCAGGCAGCAGTGTTTCCTTACTTCTCGGCAAATCGTCAGGCATCAGCGTTTCTCCAAACTTCAGGGTGTCGTCAGGCAGCAATGCTTCCTTACTTCTCGGCAAATCGTCAGGCATCAGCGTTTCTCCAAACTTCAGGGTGTCGTCAGGCAGCAGTGTTTCCTTACTTCTCAGCGAATTGTTAGGCATCAGCGTTCTCAGACTCTTCGGTGAGTCATCGGGCGTCGGTGCGTTAGACAGCAATTGCGGTACTTTCCTTACCGGCTTACATGACGCCGCCAGTTCCTTTGTTCTCGGAACTGGGGCTCCTGCGGCTGCCTTCGTCTTCATATTCTTTTTCGCACTTTTTTGGGTCATTTCACGTAGTTAGACCCCACACCTGAGCTATAATCGACTTCAAAAAGGCACTTATAATAGGATAAAATACTTTATTCTTCAATTCACAGTCTATTGCGTATCGATTTCACCACGATGCTTCAGACACACTTCTTTCTGCATCAACTGTTCTACATCGATTGATTCTATGTATGCGTGAAGGTTGTCAGCCCAGTTTACATGTTTGATCCGCTTCAATATGGACGGTTTGGTTACAGCGGCATCTTCAGCAATGGTGGATTCTGGTGCTGTCTTACAATATATATATATATATATATATATATATATATATATATATATATATATATATATATATATATATATATATATATATATATATATATATATATATCATCAAAATGATGAAGGGAGATAATCTCTGGAGTGGCCGATCCGATTGAGCTGAAACTTTCGGGAAACGTAGATGTATTTAGTAGGTAGGTCCACAATTTGCTAAAATTCAGATATCCTAAACCTTTTGGCGGTGGCGAACGTTTTAGTGAATTTTGAGGTACTCCTATATTTAAAAGCAGCGTGAATTTTTGTTCGAAAAAAGGATTGGGAATGAAAACTTATTATGTTTTAAGCTTGTTTATGGTAAAGAATTGGAAAATTTGAGCCGTGTGTGGGTGCAGCGTGCCTAAAAGTAGGCAAGGATTTTTTTTCAAATTTTGATTTGTCATTACTTCTGACGAAAACATTGGATCATCGTGAAATTTGCAGAGCGTATTGATGTTGACTAAAGTTTAATACACATGGATTTCCAAGGTAGTGCGGGTAACCCTGTAGCTGCGGCAGGCTCTTGAAAAAAAAATCCTTCAAATCATTGAACCTCCTGAAAAATTTTTGATTTTTGACAAAAAATTCAAATCATTGATAAATTTTAACGTTTGTGCATCATGTCAGTTTAAAATTTTTAAAATTCCGATTTGCACAAGAACGGCAACCCATCACTAAATTACCTCTATTTTCAGCACTCAAAAGTTCTGTTCACGAGAACTGACGACCGAATCATCCGATCATAATGAAATTCACAGAACATGTTGATATTAACTAGGAGCAGGTCTGATAGATATGATTTTGAAATGCGGGCAATCCTGTGGCAGTGGTGCCATCTTGAAAAATCACTGAGAAAAAAAACCGGTTTTTGGCCTATAACTTCCGATTCAGCCATCAGATTTAAACGAAATTCACACAATATTTGGATCTTACTTAAGGTAACATTTGGTGAAAATTTTGCTGAAAAACTAGAATAGGGTTGCCAGCTATGGTGATTTTTGTCTCCTAAATCTTGCAAATTTGCGCAGCAAAATAAAGCTTTTTTCCCTATAACTTCCGATGCAGTCATGATATCAAAATGAAATTTCTGCAGTAAATAGATTTTGATGTGAGCCAAATGTCATAGGAATTTCGTACAAAAATGGTGACTGAGCTGCCAGATATGACCATTTTTGTAATTTTTTTTAATTTCTTTACTGTGCGATTATGTCATTAGATTTGCAAATGGGAACGATCCTGCAATGAAAATTAACAACAAATATTAACGCTTTAAAAATTTGAAAAGTTTTAAGGGTGGTAACCCTAAAATTTTTTTCACCTGTATAACTTCTAGCGCAGTGATTCAATCGAAACGAAATTTATTGGTTGGGTTTAGTTTAACGTGAAGCAGATTTGGTGTATATGTTGCTTTGCTGCTGACACAGGGTAACAAGCTTTAGCCATTTTCGTAACTATTGCATCAACAGATGCTTCAAATTACATAGACATATGCAAAACATTTGCAATAAAACTAAGAAACCAATTTTTAAATTTTCCGAGCTTTGAACATTTTTTGGATAGCAGCTTCAAACAACGTTAACCGCTAAAGCTTTCGACGAAATCCTCCGATGAGAACGAAATTCAAAGGATAAGTTGATTTAAGTATGAGCTTGTGAAGGTTAACTTATTGCTGCTTCGTTGGGAAAATGTTACCAGCACTGAAAATTTTCATCATTTGTGTTATAGTTGAGTTCTGTTGCTTTGAACGAGGAATGGTTGATATGAATCTACAAAAAAGTGTATTACGTCTTTCCACATTGTCACTCAAAGACAATTTCTTCGAAAATTAGTTTTCTAGCGGTTCAGGTGCGCTAGAGTTTTTTTTTATTTTTACTTACCCTGACAAAATCATATAGGACGTCGCACAAAGCTCTGGAATAATTCGAGAAATGCTTGGCTCAGATATCCGAAACAAATACATAATTGATGGATAGCTATCATTCGTAGCCAAATATCGCAATGTCATTAACAACCTCAAAAGAGGTGGTATTGCTTCTCGAAAATTGGTATCATATTTCTTTATAGTAGGTAAAACTTTCTCAGCGAAGTACTCAAAATCTTCTTTACTCATTAGTGCAAAATTAAAACTTCATCGTCAGCAACCAAGTCCTTGTATAAATTTTGCTGAATTTCTTGGCCACCAACAAATAGTTCTCTTCTCCACCGTGGCCTTCTTCTTTTCTTTTTACAATTCAAAGCTATTACCACATAAGCAGCTACGACGACTGTTTGTAAAGGCATGACGCACACAAACTGAAGTTGGAATCATTTTAGACGCATGCTGCAAGCAAAGTCGACAAAGCGAATGCGACATGAGGGGACAAATTCCGCATGCAACACCGTGGAATTTTGTGATAGTTAGGAAACAAGTATCCTGCCTAATGTCGTTCAGTGTTGCCTCAGTGGAATTGCGCCTTAATCCACACTAAGATGTCGCCAAATATGTTTCAAGGTGCGTATAAGTTGCCATGTACTGGATATTCTTTTCCCTTTTAGTTCAAGCTTCATCAGCGACCACACATGTTCAATGGGATTCGCATTTGGACTCTGTGATGGCCAATTCAAAGTTTGTATCCCATTTTACTCCTTCCAAGATGTACAGAGGCGACCTCGATGCTTGAGATCAGTATCCTCTTGTAGAACCCAGTCATCGTTTTCAATTCCATATACATAATTTCTCTGCAAACTTCAGTAGTCCTTTTTTATACAAAGTGGGCATAAATTGATCACCCAAGTTTCTAGTGAAAGTAATTAACTCTCGGAATCCCTTTTCTGCGAAGCGGCCGTAAAAGTGCATCTTTGCTAGATGCTCAACTGTGCGCTGTAAAACCTTTTTCCTATTTTTTATCTAAGCCTTCCGCCAGCAGTCATAGGCAACAAAAGATGATTCGTCGGTAAATATTACTTTGCTCCAATAACGTTCCACATTCTCCTTTCCCCAGATCAGCATTTTTCTACTTGTGTTGCTGTCATTAGGAGTTTAGGGTTCGTGCTTTGGTTTTTTTGGCAGATTCTTAAATTCTCCGTCTGATTATATTAATTGAAACTGTAACACCTTTTCTAATAAGTTTTTCTCTGGCCTGCCATAGAGTAAGCGTTGGGTTTTTCCGAAACATCTCACCAATCACTTTATCAACCCTTGTCGCAATACCTCTAGTGCGGCATCTAGCTGGCTCATCGTCCACATTCCCACATTGTTAATACTTCTTTATCCACTTCTTTATTAACGAAACACTTATTTTCGTATATTTTGCTGTCTCTTATATACTCATTTTAGGACCTTTGGGATGAGTAACTAAAAATACAATTTCAAAACACTTCTTGTACGCGCCACTCATGTTTTCTTCATGAAAGCTCAAACTATAATGACAAAATTAACGAGGTGCGAAATTGGCAAAAGTGTATTAAAAGTGATTTACTGTTACGCGTATGAGTGCAAACACAGGAAAATATAACATGAGTCACGTTTTTGTGAAACACACTGTATTTTAAAATTTAATTTGTTTGACTGAATACTTTTTATTTGAATATTAACCACGCATTCGTTAATTAGATACATCTGAAATAGAATCATAGCAAATAGTGTAGGTTCAAATATGTATAAAGTTAATACTTTGGATCCACGTTGTAGTCCATGAGCTATGAAATCCCAATGAAAAATTAAGTAAAAATCAAAATAATTTATTCATCTCTATCATGAGAAGTAAAATTCCTCCTCCGTTATAAGCTCTAGTACACTATTTGGACACTTGTCATTATACAATTGGCAATTGTCTAATAATCCATTGTATTCCGCTTCATAGTAATCATTCGAAATATGTTCATCTTCTGAACTTGTCGGCCTGGAAAAATTAAATTGTTCTGCATTTAATTCAACAAACTTGAAATTTTCACTCAAATACTTGAAAACTACGTGCAATAAATCACCCAAAACTCCATTATTATGACCAAGATCGACGGCATTTACTTCGCATATAGTTCGCAGCAGGCACGGTTTACCTTTGTATCCCGAACTGCAAAATCAGAAATATGTTATTGTGGTCCGATATAATTTTCGGAGTTGTCTAGCTTACTGTCTCAATTTGTCTTCTAACATTCTATAAACGAATTTTCGTGTAATCAACGGATCTGCGATTTCTCTTTTGGTCTTATTTGTTCCTTTTGTTTTTGATTTGGTTTTGTTTTTCTTCTTTTTCTTGTGTTTTCTTCTCGATTTTGTTCGAGTTTCCGTTGAGTTGCCATGATTTTTGGTGTTTCTAGCTTCAGACTCGTCGTCCGCTGTGGGCTCCGATTCGAATTCAAATCCGATCTATAAAAAGGAATAAATGAAATGAAACAACTTCGAGAATACCGCATCATATGTAGATACCGACTCGTCCAAATGGTCCCGGTATAATTTGTGAACCAAGCCAAGGCAAATTATAGTTTGCTTCGAAATTGTAGGAATAGAAAACATCTCTATTGGGTAAATCGAGAGGAATAGCGACTGCGAATAGTACCTAAAACAAGGCATATTACTTCAAGATGCACATTGAGGGAAGATATGTATTCAAGTGTTCGAAAAACGGTAAAATTATGATGACAACAATCTTACACCCATTGTACTAGATGACGGAAATACGGCTCGCGTCTGTCTCGATAAACTGTCTGGTACTCGTGAGTCTTTTGCTACCGATTCCATTACAGCTAAACATATCAATATCACCGAAATTTTAATCATAATTCTCTGACTTGAAACTCTCGAACGGATTCTCCTGCCAAAGAGTCGTCCGGAAACTTACTAAATGCACTCTACGTTGATTAATTTACTAATGGACTACAGATAAATTGTTGGTGGCGTGTATAAACCATTATTGACAATTTCCATTATAGCGTTTTTGTTGTCAGAGATTGTGATATTTACCTTTTGATGCTGTTAGTATGAAAATCTTATAGGGCAATTAGATGGCTATTTGAAGAAGATATAAGCGGAAGATGATGACTGTTTATCTTTCCTAAGTCGGCTAGAATTGCTGACGGCTCCCATAATAAATTTTGTAAAGAAATTCGATTATTTATAGAAATGCGATAAAAAAACTTCATGATCGCGTAGATGAAATTTGTCTGAATTTGAAATCGCTTTCAATTAGTTATGGGCGTTTCTGTTATTTTCAAAAAACGAAAACGAACTGTTTTTTTTAAAAAAACAACTGTTTTTTAAAACTGTTTGAAAAAAACAGTTTGAATTAACGAAATGAAACAAATTTTATGCTGTACGACAATTAGAATTGGGTCGTACTAGGATTTTCACATACTAGGTATAACTAGTACGAGTACGAAAAAATACCTGTTCCAAATACCTGTTTGAAGTATGTACATATGTACATACAATGCATACGATTTGCAGTGATGTAATGAAACGTACTGATGTGCCCTCCCTACCCTCCAGACACAACGTTTCCAAGCTAGAATGGTGATGGTCAGGGGCGTGCACTTCATATAGGCACAAAAGCACTGCCTACCCTGCTGTTTTGCTTTTCTGTTTAGATATATTTATTTTACTAATATATCTATCTACAATCCAATTCTAAAATTTTGGATCAAAATTGAAAAATGAATTGAAAATAATTACGTGTATCTGGCAACTACCTATATTTCATGCTCTACCCAACGGGAATCGCGGTAATGTATGCTGGCGTAATGCATGAATCAAACAATGCTGGTAATGCACATTTCCGATTTCCATAGCTATTTTCCAGCAATTATAAGATATACTCGTAAACATGACTTGGAGCATGGAAAATGCTGCAAGGGAGAAAGCTCATATGTTATAAGTCCAAGACTGGCCAATGAAATTCACTCGCAGAAACAAGGGGAAAAGAACTTGCGAGCATACATCGGTTATGGGTAGTCTGCTATATAAAGCGGAAAGATGAAAATTTCGAAGCATTTCAAATCATCACGCACGGGTAAGTAAAATGTATGAAGACAATTCCCCTTAGTAGCGAGCATGCGCTATTGGAATTTCCAATGAGCGTCAGCATGCAAAAACCACACATGCAGAGATACGATCGGCTGCCGGCCAAAGCTTTCATTCATATTGAGGCGTATAAATGCGAGAATACGATGTCGTACTTTCCAAAAAGCTCTTATACATAAAGCTATAGAGCTAAAAGCATGAGTTTCCCCTTGTATAAATCTTCCCAGCCTAGGACATGCAATGTTAAAAAGAAACAACGCGTAATGGTCCGGTAATGCTTACACGCATTACGCGAAATGCTTACCGAATATATCCGTAAGCATTACTTTTCCCGTTGGGTAATTTCCTCATTTTCGATTTCGCAAGCATAGTCCAGCAAAATAAGAACAACAAATACCCAAATATGAGCGTTGGAAGGCATGCAGCCTCACTGCCTTTACCTTACGCACACCTTCACATGAATTTCGTATCGATACACTACGCCCAACTGCTCTCAGCTACAACAGTATGTGTAAGATGTAGTACTATTTTATATGAGCCAAAGGCATGCCTGCCTTCATGAATTTCAGGAGAAATGATACCATCGCTGCATGAAATCAACGCTCGCTGTGCAAGGGGAAGTAATTTGCAGCTATGCAGCACAAGTGCACGACGGTGCTGACAAGTGAACAGCCACACTGCACAGGCAAAGTTTTCATTATGCGAGGGAGCTGCCAGCAGAAATACTTGTATAATATAAATCTATTTTTGATATAAAATGTAAGTGTTAGCTTTGTATATTAGTCAAGTGTTAGTATTATTTTTGTACATAGTCTCAGATAGGAAATTTTAAAAATTATAGTTTCCTTGATTATAAATAAAAAAGTCGCCCATTTTTTCTCGAGATTTAGAATTTCGATAGGAAAATTCTACTTTAAGTACAAAAATTTGGGCAATGTTTGCCAATTTTTTAAAATGACAGCCATACCTTTAAAGTTTTGAGTAACATTGCTGTCTCATTAGTTCTTGAGTAGAGCGTATTTGCACTGCGTGACAACGGTTATAATATAATAAAAGTTATTATACATTGAGAAAATTAAATCAACAAATAAATGAAGTGTACTAAAACTCAGAGTTTTCAGCATCAGTGTGTCGTTTGTGTGAAAGCGTATGCGCATCAAAGTTGATGGAGTTTAGGCTCTTAATCTTTTCATTCGGAAACAAATATCGAATTGGCTCAGCAGGCCAATTGACGCCAGAGTTAGATTTAACTAAAAAAAGGGAATGCTATTCATCAGTTTAATCACAAGTATGATGATAAATTTACTTGACTGAATGCCTGCAAACACACTAACCGTTTTTTTTGTTTACCGTGTATTATATTCGCCAGCACAAAAAATATGTGGAATGACACTGAATATGTAGATTTCTCAAAGACCGATAGACACTGAAGCAGACAGCAGATTATCCTCGAAATGTAAATATCGAGCAAGAAAATAAAATACATGGAAAATCGGTGTAGCTGCGGTACAGGCTAAGTAATACCATTAGTGCATAATAAATAAACGTTGGGCCAGAAAAATATAAATAACACCAAAAGAAGCAGCAGGCAAAAATAGTGAAATTTTCTTTGTTAATTGAACTTTAAGTTAGACTAAGAATAACTAAGAATAACATAAATACAAATATTTAAAATTTAAAAAAACATTTTCAATAAAAAAAATTTTGAATTAAATTCTAATTTTTCGTTTGACTGTTATGTTTACTTCTAAGAGTATGTGACTGCCTACTCGGTGCGAATTGTTTATGCACGCCACTGGTGATGGTACAAGATTACCTTCAAAGAATACCGAGTCATTAGTCTGTGCAGCTTGTCCGTAACTTTCCAATGGTCGGTCATTTATTTGGCAAGTCTTTGTCCAATCTAGGGGCCATCTAAAGGAAAGCGATCAAATTCAATCAATTTAATTTGTTTTTCATTTTATTATATGCAAAAAAACACATCCTGTATTCGTTCAAATGACCAAAGTAAAAAAAATGACTACGATAGGACCAACTAGTCCTGTTGTCATCTATATGACTTTTCATCGAGCGATCTCTGATACCAAACTTTTCGTGGTTAATCTAAAACAGCCGGATTTCCACTTCGCCTCACGGAAGCATGAAGTTTGTCGAAAATTTTATTAGAAAGTGATAAAAAAAATGTTTCGTTTATTAAACATGCACCCACTAGGGGGCCAACCAACCTCTTCCGTAAGGCTGGACATGAGTGCAGGGGCACCTTATCTCCCGCGGTCTCGTAAATTTTAGAACCCCGGTAGGGTTGGAGACATCCTCGTGGCGACCTGCAGGAGATGCCAACTGGTGAGCCAAAAAGGATCTCAACATTTTCCTCCTTGGCACTTTTAGTGCTACTTTTAGTTTTTCCGCCGAAACTAGGCCGCTTTTTCCCAGACTTGTATGGACATTTCGCCCGAAACAACTCAGAGAGGTCCCCGAATTTATGCCAGACCAAAAAAAAATTTTTGGAAAACATGGACGTCTTTGCCCAATTTCCTCCTATAAAAAAATTTTTCGCTCTTAAAATATCACTATTGTACTCCCCGACCACTTTCAGTCATCGAAAATGCCGTAAAGTTAGTTTTTGCCAAAGTATGGCCAAAAAACCCCCTACTACCCTATAAAACCGAAATTTTTGTATGACAGCAATAGGTCTTGGCCTTTTTTTATGTCCCAAACGACTCTAACCCAAAATTGGCCGATTTTGTCAGATTTCAGCTCCTTTTGCCCTAAAAACTTTTTGAATATTTGAATAAAATACTTGCAAGTACGAAAATGCTCGCAAGTACGAAAATACTGTTCTCCGCAGCTAAACAGTTTTCCACTGCCAAATTGTTCGTTTTAACAAACGAAAAACGGTTCGTTTTAAAAAAACGAAAAACGATTCGTTTTAAAAACACAGTTCGTTTTAAAAAAACGATTCGTTTTAGAAAAAGAAAAATGATTCGTTTTAGAAAAACGATTGGCTTTAGAAAAACTATTCGTAGTAGAATAGTTGGAATAATTGGTTTTAGAAATACTATTCGTTGTAGAAAAACGGTCCGCTTTAGAAATGCTGTTCGTTTCAGAAAAAAATTTCGTTTCAGAAAAAAATTTCGTTTTAGAAAAACTGTTTGTCGCTGTTTGGAAAAACTGTTCGTTCGTTTTTTGCAGCCAAAGGTTTTTTACAAACTGTTTGGCGTTTTTGAGCCCATCACTACTTTCAATCACATTTTTCTCTAGAAAAAAACATCAAAGTTTATGTTGAAAGATCAAAATTTATTCAAGCATTGAAATTAAGTGAAGTAAACTGATTTTACACTTTTGCTTATAACTCCTACAGCTTCCAAACTCTCCCATTTGTTCGGCTACATAATAGTCGTCTGAAAGTCCTTCGTCTGCGGACGTAGACGGGCTGAAACATATCATGCTTTCAATACTGAATCCCAATGATTTGCATTACTTACATGAATAGAACATGCAACAGTGATCCAAATACGCCATTATGTTCCGACAGATTTTCACGTGCAATTTCGCAAATAGTTCGTAGTAGGCAATGCTTTCCATCATATCCAAAAAGCTCAAAATAAGATGAAACCGATTTGTAGAAATTCGAACGTGTGTAGAATGGATGGTGTAGAGTGTTTTGATTTGGCTCTATATCTCTTCTGCTAATGTTACTATAGAAAAATTCTTCGGGTTTCCACTAAAAGAAATATTTTTATAATTGGTGAAACTTTGTTTTGTTTAGACTCAAATTCTGTTAAAAATTTATTAGAACTTGTTCGAAAGGGAGTAAAATAAGAATTTCTTCTTTATTTCATCTCATTACATCAAACTTCTATAAATTATGTAACCACCTTTTTCAAAAAATTGACGTGAGTATTGTTATCTGGCATAGCATGATTAGCTTCGAAAGTAAATGAAAAATAAGCATTTGCTGGTATGTCTAACGGTATGGCAAGGGCGATAATATACTGAAAATAGAGAAAAATAGATATTCTTAAAATATAAAATTAATAAATGTATTTTTAGAAAAATGTATCTACTATTTCTAGGCATTTATGCAAAAAGAACCAAAAAAAAAAAACGATGAGAGCCAGCAGGCCAAAATAGTATAGCCGCTAGATTTTAAGTTATTTTTCTTGTTAATTAAACTGTAAGTTAGGTTAAGATTGTACAAATAATTTATAATAAAAATATTTTTCAATTCAATTCTATTTCTAGGCAAATAAACTTAACTTCTAAATGTAAATTGCGTTTCGGCATGGAAACATCGAAAAAAGAAAGGGCGATAAGACGCAAGCAATCTAAAACAATTGACAACTCCCCGACAAGTGATAAAGAGGCAGAAATAACGAAGATTATTGGTATGGAAGGATTTGAGAATGCAGAAAAGAAAGAAAATGTAAACCTCTTCATACACGAAATAAATAGTCCTCGCCCAGTTTGTGCTATGTCCAGAGCTGAAACTTTTAATTGCACCCCCGACGATGTGAAAAACAATATCATTGACATCCTATACCAGACAAAAAATTTTAACCTTCTGACCGCATCTCGGTTGCGAAAACTTGTCAACATCCTCGGGTGTCATCATTCTATATTGCTGCTTTAATACCATCACACAGTCCAGTTTCTGGCCAATGAACGCATTCGTCCGTGAGTTTATACTAAGAAATCGCACTACGGCTGGAAAATCTCTGCCAAAAAACGATTCGAAAACATGTCCATCTTCTACGCTAACATTAGTGGCATGTGATCAAAAGCTAACGACTTTTATATCTACATTCTTTCTTCAGACTTCAATGTCGTAGCTTTAACTGAAACTTGGTGTGGATACACAAACACATACACTTATCTCACTTACATTCCACTACTTGACATTTAACACACTACACGAAAATATTGTACATCAGTAGGCTAAGTGAAAAACGTTGGAATTTTATAAAAATATTTTGTGTTGTCAATGAGTTTTTTATATGGGTTGTCAAGTAATTTTTCATGTACGTATCGACCTTTCCTACGGTCTCCGAACGTTTTAAGGTCATTCACATCGACATAGTTGGTCCCCTAACACACTCGCAGGAATACACATACTGTCTCACCATAGTCGACCGTTTCACACGTTGGCCTGAAGCAATTCCTTTAGCTAGCATTACTGCCAATGACTTTTCTACTGCTTTACTAAGCACCTGGATTGCTAGATTTGGAGTTCCCTAATACATTGTCACCGACCAGGGCAGACAATTCGAGTCAGCGCTCCATGCTGAGCTTGGTCGACTCTTGGGCTTCGAACGCAATCGTACCACAGCGTACCACCCTCAGGCCAACGGTTTCTTAGAAAGATGGCATCGTACACTTAAATCGGCTATCATGGCTCACAACGACGTTTCTTGGACTAGCACTTCCCATAATTCTTCTTGGACTACGATCTCTAATCCGAGAAGAATTCACAGCATCACCGGCACAACTCCTATATGGAGAAAACCTGCGTCTTCCTAGTGATTTTCTTCAAGAAAATCCTAGGAAGATTAGCCAAACAGAATTTGCCAACGAACTTTCGGCTACAATGGCAAAACTTTGGCCGGTTGATGCTAAACATCACACAACACCGAAGATATTCATCTTCAGGCAACTCTACTCTTGCTCACACGTCTTCGTTAGAGTCGATTCTGTTCGTCCACCACTCATTCCACCGTACGACGGTCCTTTCAAACTCCTAGCCAGACATACGAATTATTACACTCTGGAAATCAGAAACAAATCCGTCAATGTTTCAATTAACAGGCTCAAGCCCTCTACGGAACCTGTTGACAAACCTTCCACGAACCAACAAACATCGGATTCTTCGATGGCACTATTACTACCTTCAGCTCCTGAAAAGAGACCAGCGAGGAAGGTTACATTCGCCCCGTACGTCTCTCTAGCTGGGCGAACCACAAAGGTGCCACTCTCCTACGCCTCGCGATAACGCGTAAAACGCAGGCAGGGGAGTATTGTGGATACACAACACATACACTTATCTCACTTACATTCCACTACTCACCAGACTACTTGACATTTAACACACTACACGAAAATATTGTACATCAGTATGCTAAGTGAAAAATGTTGGACTTTTATAAAAATTTTTGTGTTGTCAATTAATTTTTGATATGGGTTATCAAGTAATTTTTCATGTACGTATCGCTGTGAAATTTTGGATAAATAAAGTTTTAGTTGTGTGAAACTTTCGATTCCACTTTGAATTACTTCATATTAAACTGCTCAACGATCGAGTAAACAACCAAATTGGCTTTGCGCGATGATATTGAATATAGAACTATTTGATTCTCGGTTTTCTGTCTTCCGTAAAGATCGTCACGGAGTTTTACTCGACGCCCCGGTATGTGGGGGCGTATTGCTTGCCATGCGTTGCGCAGTTCGGATCGCATATCAGAAGTAATCATACCGGAACACCGATAGCTTGGAACTTGTGTGTGCTCATGTGGATCTGGGAAAAGTGCAATTCTAATTAGCAGTTTTATATATTCCACCTAACTCAGCAATGATTTGTTATGATCAAGTACTTAATGGAACTCATCATTTATGTGACCTATTAGATGTAAATGACGAACTCATCCTCATGGGTGACTTCAACCTACCCCGGATTACTTGGAACTTATCTGAAGACGGCTTTACCTTAGCCCGAACTTTTTCACCTGGTAAGTGCCCGTATGCCGAAGAGTTTATAAACGCAATGCTTGCGTGTGGCCTAAACCAAGTAAACAGCATTGTAAACAGTCACGGAAGGTTATTGGATCTAGTTTTTACTTCAAACGCCCATTACAATTAATACATCTCTAAATATTCCTTTATATAGCACTCCTTGTAAATATAACTTTAGGAAAGTCGACTTAGATGAACTAAATGGTCTCATTGCGAGGTGCGATTGGTCTCCTGTGATATCAGAAAAATATATTAATAAGGCTGTGTACAATTTTCATTTCATTCTTTTCGTATGTATGTGTACCAGTATCTTTCGCAAACGATTTGGAAAAGGTTCCATGGGAATCAAAGGCAATACGCCACTGAAAAAATTTAAAATCTAAAGTTTGGCAAAGATATTGCTCGTCTCGTTCTGAGAGATCGTTTGGAGATTCGACTGTCGCTCATTCGTTCGACGTGGCCAGCCCATTGTAATTTTTGGAGTCGTATAACGGTAGAGACTTCCGGCTCGTCATATATGGTATACAGCTCGTTGTTGTATCGGATTCGTCATCCATCTTCTTCCCGTATTGCAGCGAGGATCCTTCGCAATACCCTTCTCTCAAACGTATTCAAGGCTTTTTTAGATGCTTGGGTCAGCAACCAGGTTTCGCTTCCGTAGCATAGCACAGATCTGATAATTGTTTTATAGATGCGAAGTGGGAAGCACCGAAAAGAATGTCTTATGGGCTAATTGAATCCGTCGTTTGATTTCGTCAAGCTAATTCCCATCCTTCGAGAGGTTCGTCCCTAGGTACACGAAGTGGTCTACGTTTTCAAGGTTATAGTCCCCTATTGTTATGTTTTCTCTTATTGGCGTCCTTTTTCTTGATTGAGTCATGATTTTTGTTTTTTGCTCGTTAATTTGAAGACCAACTTCCTTGGCGGTTTCGTCTAGAGCTGCAAATACTTCCTTGACGTCGTTGAACGAACGTGACATAATGTTGATGTCATCAGCGTAAGCTACTAGCTGTGTTAAAACGGGGGTTTTTCATACTTAAGCGCTAAGTTAAAGAGTATAGGAGCTAATCCATCCCCTTGTTTTAGCCCTGTATTCGTGGAAAACGAGTTCAGCATGGTGTCAAAATGCTTTCGTTTCGTACGTCTAATTATTCTATTAGCTACTCTACGAAGATTGTCATATTTTTCTTTTTTGGCTCTAGTCGGTCGTTCAATGTGGATTTTGTAGGCCGCATTCTTTTCATCCGACGCGGCTTGACATTCCTCGTCGAACCATTCATTTCTGCGTTGCCCGGCTGTATATTGCACTACTTTTTCGGCCGCTGCGGTCACTGCGCTTTTGATAGTAGTTCAAACATCGTTGATAGACGTAGTGTTAGGCGTGGAAGCTAGTTCCATTTCCAGAGCAGATTTATACTCGGCTTCCATCGTCTTGTTTCGAAGCTTGTCGACATCGAACTTGCGTCTTGAACTTGCTCTGGCTTCATACGACAGTTATATTCGACATCGATATTGAGTCTTGACTAAGTAGTAGTCGGAGTCACAGTTGGCTCCTCGGAAGGTTCGCACATCTAAAATACTGGAGGCCCACCTTTTCTGAATCAGAATATGATCAATCTGATTAAAGGTGTGGCCGTCGGGGGATGCCCAAGTCCTTTTATGGATGTCACGATGGGGGAAACACGTTGAGCTTACGACGAGATTTCTGCTACTCGCAAAGTCGAGCAGTCGTTGTCCATTGTCGTTGCATAGGTCGTGAAGACTAAATTGGCCGGTGGTTCCGCGGTGTGTTCCCTCCTTTCCAACCTTTGCGTTGAAGTCGGCCAGCAAGATTTTCACATCATTTGATGGCACAGAATCATATAGCCTTTTCAGAAGGCTATAAAAATTATCTTTCACTGCCTCATCCTTATCTTCAGTAGGGGCATGAACTTTAATGAGCCAAACGTTAAAAAACTTTGCACGAATGCGGATCGCCCACAATCTTTCGTTGGCAGGCTTGAAGTTGATTATTTGCGGTTTCATTTTTTTGTCCACGATGAAGGCCACTCTGAATTCGTGACTTCCCGATGATTTTCCGCTTTTGAAGATTGTGTACGATCTCATGTCCATAATCTCAGCACCAAACAGTTTCGTTTCCTGGACAGCGAGAATGTTTATTTTGTAGTGAGTGACCTGTTCTAGGAGGGCTTTGATGGCCCCCGGTCTGTACAGGGTACACACGTTCTAGGTTCCAATAGAGTAGTCCAAATTTCGTTTGCGTGGTCGTTTCCGTTGATCCAATCCAAGTATCCGAGGCGAAGTATCAGGTTCCTGAATAAGTCAAGTTTTACGGGAACGGGTTATTGGCCCATTGCTCAACCCCCAGCCTGGAGGACCAGTCTGGTTAATGTTCCCGATTTAAGGCGCGGGAAACTCGCCTTCACCCTCTTTCGTTGGCAACATTCATGATCTGAAATGTCATGAAGGCTCCCGGCAGCCACCCGATGTGAAATTGTAAAATCACAACTTCGGGAAGGTCGAAGGTAGGATTCAGTAGCAAAGCTGTAGATGTTGTTTCCAGCAGGCATTTCTCGGGATTTCAGTTGCTTCTTCGGTAACCAACACCCGATGATGCCCCCGTGGCCTATGCTACCATTTGACTTTAGATAGACTGTATTTACACTGACTTCACGAAGGATTTTGACAAACTTTGGCTTTCATCAGCTATTTATTTCCTAGATAGCATCTTATTTTGAATGCCGTACCCAATGCATATCTTTCTGTGGTGTCCTTTCATCAGAAGTTGATGTCATATCTGGTGTTTCTCAAGGAAGTCACTTAGGACCTCTACTATTTCTTTTATATCTCCCATCTGTCCTGAAACATGCGTCAATTTTACTATATGCAGATGACGCCAAAATTTTTAGAAAGGTATTTTATATTCACGACTGCTTGGGACTTCAAGCTGACCTAAATAGCCTCACGACTTGGTGTGACACTAGCAAATCAGTAATTAATATTGACAACTGTACCGTTGTTTCGTACACGCGTAAAATTAGTCCGTTGAGCTTTGAATACTCTTTGAATAGTATTCCCTTAAGGTATTCTGGCAAAGTACTCGATTTAGGAGTACTTTTAAATAAAGCTTTTACTTTTGGCGATCATATTAACGCCGTCTTATTAAAAGCTTTATCTACTTTGGGAGTTGTGAGGAAGCGATCTAAAGAGTTTCATAACATACATCTAACTAAGATTCTTTTTTGTGCTTTAGTAAGACCGATGATCGAATATGCGTGCATAGTTTGGGCGCCTTATCACCAGGTGTATCTGGACCGTATCGAGTCCATTCAGAAAAAATGTCTACGGTTTTGTTTGTGTGAATTTGCTTTTCCTTTTCGCTTGCCTCCTTACCATAATCGACTTAGGCTACTGGTCATGGATACACTTAATAACCGACGTGAAAATTTCAAAACCATCTTTGCTGCTAAGCTTCTCACGTGAAATATTTCCTCTGAACACCTTTTAGGTTTATTTGGCCTCAATACCAAAGGTCACAGAGTGAGACATGTCAACATTTTATCTGTCCCTTCCTATCCCTACGCATTCAATGAGCCCTTTTCGTCCATAAAAAGAAATTTTAATAATGCTTACAATAAATTTGACTTTAACATATGTCTACCATTTTTGAAAAAGAGCTTGGCTAAAAATAGTAGTATATGAATTGTAAGTAGAATATAAAAATAGTATAATAGGAGTTGTTTGTCTGTTTTTCATTCTTTTGCAATTTTACTAGTCTGCATTAGACAAACTTTTTGAATAAATAAAAATAAAAGAAATAAAAACCTAAAAATGATTTATCAAATATGAGTGTGGAGTGATTAGTCCCACGACTCACATTACCCCAATATCTATTCAGAGCTATATGAGCTCAAAGATCGGTGCGCAGTCTCTCGTCCAAACCTGGATGCGAATCAGGGACTCCACACAATAGAAGCCATACGAGCTATAACAGCTCTTTGTAGGACCCCAATATTCACCAAATAGTTAACTCTCTTCAATATTCAGTGCTGTGGTTATGCGCATAAAATAATTCATTTTCTTATCTAATTATACACATGCTGGGATCAGTTTATTGGGATTTGGTAGTCCAACTACCTTTCTGATGCAATAAGGGCTGCCAGGTGAAGTCATGAAGAGACAATTATCACCCTCGTAAACTGTAATTGATTATTCAAATTCGTAAGAGCTAATCTGCACTCCCAAGGTCAGGCGACCAGTATTGAACAATTTTAACGGAAAACGACATCATGACGACAATGAATCTGCAGAAGTAATCGTACAATTGTTCTACTATAACTAACAACAGAGCCAGATGATCCAGCTCTCCTTGAAATATTAAATGCTAGAATTGGTGACCATCTAATCGACGTATCTTTTATTGCTGAGAACGTTAAAAAGGCTATGACCAGTTTAAAAAGTAACTATTCTCCTAGATTAGAAAGCATAAGTCGTTTCTTCCTGAAGAAATATGTTCATATTTTTATGAGCGCCTCATTTAGCAAATCAACAATTCCTGCCTCCCGGAAAACTCGTGTATTTAAAGAAAATGACAAACTTAATTAGTCTTTATCCTTCAAAGCTATTGAAAGTGCTCCTCTCAAGAAGTGGAAAGGAAATATGCAAAGTGCAGGCCATCTGCCATCTAATGTGCAAAGTTGAAGCACGAAATCCGTGAGGTGGAGACGGAATGCACCACGTTTCAAACTGCAAAAAGCCGAGAGAAGAAAAGCCAAAGTGTGTTAACTGTAGAGGCGAACATCCTGCGAGCTATGGGGGCTGCCCACGCAACCCAAATAACTAGAAGAAACTCCAAGCCTCTATTACCACCACAACCAGATCTCCATCCAACTACCTAGCAAAAACTAAACAGCCAGACTCATCCATACCAACCACTCCCGAACACCATGATTCGTCATAATTTATTGTTTTTATTTTTAATTTAATTTATGGTTATTTTTATATTTAATATTTAATGTTATTTATATTTAATTTATTGTTTTCATTTTGTATTTAGTTTATTGATTTGTTTTTATCATCATTGGCAACAACAACAACTCCCCCTATCCATTACAGGAGTTTTTGGTGTTTCCAATGCGTCTGCACTGGTTAGCATTGTTCTGTTATGGATAGGGGGAGCAAAAAAAGCGCTTATACTTAGGCGTTTTCGTTAGGATCTAAATACATTAATTGATAAATGGTGACAGGAGAAACGGTAAGATACATTTTTGTATTTGAAAAATACCTATAGCGATCTGTCTGTGAAAATACGATAGTAAGCTTATTAAAAATAAAAACAAAAAAGTGAATTGTTGAAATTGAAATCTTGGCCTTCTTGTTGGGCGAAAGCCCACGAAGACTTTCTTTGTCAGGGCCGATAATTGATTAGTTATTCTTGGAATTTCAGATCTCTATTAAGGAAGGGACTTTTGGTTTTGATTTGTTTAAGGTCAAGGTCAGTGGACGGAGAGACCCCCTGAAATCCGGGGTCTGTCTGCCTCATCATCGAGCCTGTCTAAATAGAGGCAGTTTTCCCCCTTATTAGATTTTCGAGTGTTTTTCGGTCCCCTTCTTACAGATAGCTAGCAACGTACTTTGTCACGTCTCGGCTGGGTCTGGTTTACTGCCCATGCTTGAGAGCTGCATCTGGTCCTTTACGGACAAAAACCCCTTTTCCCCTTTTTTATTGCGGCTAGTATATGTTCATTTGACGGATGAAATATACGTAGCGTCCCTTTTGTGTTCTGGGAGCAAGTCCACCCCGTTTTGCAATGACCTACCGCAGGCCGCGTAGAGCTAGCAAAGTGGCAAACTAGCATCCGTCGGGATCGGACTACAGGGTGCTCCACTTATGCATTTCTAGGGTACCCTGCTCCCGTGGCACTTCTTCTGTTTTTGTTCCGCCATCACCTTTTCCTGCTTGTCAGGCCCTCCTCTGGACTTCGGTTCAGTTGAGGTGCCTGCATGCATCCCTCCTATTTTTTTTAAATCGCTACAATCCAATTACGATTAATAAGTTTACCAGTGATCCACCATCTTCATATTCACTCAAAATAATTGATTTATGCAAATCACACTAAAATTTACACCAAACCACTTGTAGATCATTCGAGACTGATATCTGATTTAATTTCAATTTAGAGCTGATTTTGCGACTGGCTCTTGCCCTTAAATATTGACAAGTGTGTGATACTACACATCGATAAAAATAATCCTTGTTTGAATAATGATACACTGCTGGTATTGATACCAGGGTATGGATACCACGGTATCGATAACTTGGGAAGGTGATTCACTGCACCTACGTGGTATTGTGTGACATCACCTGTCAAACGTGAAAACTGACAAATTGAAGGTAGAATCAAAAGTGAAACGGAATTCAGACGAACCTGTATTTTTTGTCAAAACTTGCTTGATAAAATTATCCTTTTTTCTAATTCATATCAAAACAAGCGACGATTTCAAAATAAAACCATTCAGTGACATTTGTCAATGATCTGTATTGCAAAGTTTAATTGTTACACTCACCACTGGCTGATAATTGGGTCTGCTGGCAGTAAAATCTTCGATATACCGGGTAAAATTCTCACGCTACCTATACACAAGTACCGCATAATATGGAGCCTTCTACTAACACTAATAGCTATAATGACAACTCGACAATGATCCCAACATCTTCTTTGGGAATGAAAGATATGTATATTGACCAAGGTACCATTTTGGCGTTTTCTAGGAAGCTGGACAATAATTTGATACCAGGCCCTGACGGCATTCCTAATGCTATCTTAAAATGTTGTATTTCCTCCCTGTCTCCTATTCTTGTCTACCTATTTAATCTTTCAATCGTCACACCTATTCATAAAAAAGGCGATAGAAACGTTTTAGGCAACTATCGCCCCATCGCAAAACTTCCATGTGCTGCTAAACTATTCGAAGCGATAATCAACAATGTTGTGGTGTTTCATAGCAAATGTATATTATCTCCTTTCCAACATGGTTTCATGAAAGGCAAGTCCACAACTACTAACCTGCTTGAGTTTTCCAATACTGTTATTCCCTCAATCGAGGCAGGACTTTCATCATCGGGGCACTACAGCCCGAATCGAGCCTTAGCCTCTGTAATGCTTCGCCTCCATTCGTCTCGGTTCAGTGACCGCGTCCTCCAGCTCGGTGCTCCCAAAAGTGACTTGCTGTCAGCATCTATCGAATCCTCCCAGCGCTTGTGTGGCTTACCGACTGGCCTGCCTCCGCTCGCTCGTTCCTTGAGAGATCGTTCGGAGATTCGATTGTCGCTCATTCGTTCGACGTGGCCAGCCCAATGTAGTTTTCGGAGTCGTATAACGGTAGAGACTTCCGGCTCGTCATATATGGTATACAGCTCGTTGTTGTATCGGATTCGTCATCCATCTTCTTCCCGTATTGGAGCGAGGATCCTTCGCAATACCCTTCTCTGAAACGTATTCAAGGCTTTTTTAGATGCCTGGGTCAGCGTCCAGGTTTCGCTTCCGTAGCATAGCACATGTCTGATAATGTTGTTTTATAGATGCGAAGCTTCGTATTCCTGTATACGCATCGAGATTTCAAAGTGGGAAGCACCGAAAAGAATGTCTTAGGGCTAATTGAATCCGTCGTTTGATTTCGTCAAGCTCATTCCCATCCTTCGAGAGGTTCGTCCCTAGGCACACGAAGTTGTCTAGGTTTTCAAGGTTATAGTCCCCTATCGTTATGTTTCGTTATGTTTTGTCTTATTGGCGTCCTTTGCTTTTTGCTCGTTAATTTGAAGACCAACTTCCTTGGCGGTTTCGTCTAGAGCTACAAATACTTCCTTGGCGTCGTTGAAAGAACGTGACATAATGTTGATGTCATCAGCGTAAGCTACTAGTTGTGTTGACTTGAATAATAGAGTTCCTCTCGTGTCAACGGGGATTTTTCTGATGACATACTCAAGCGCTAAGTTAAAGAGTACAGGAGCTAATCCATCCCCTTTGTTTAGTCCTGTATTCGTCGAAAACGAGTTGGTCATATTATTCTGAATCAGCACTTGTGACGTGGATTCGGTCATGGTCATTTTCACCAGTCTTACTTTGCTGGGATTCCGAACTGCAGCATGATGTTATATAATGCAGTTCGGTTTAACATATGTGTAGTGAATGGTAACGCTGTTAAATGTTGCTGGATTTGTTCGCAAAATAGCGGTGGAGCTTCTGAGGCTACAAAAGGGCTCCATTTCCAGAATACCGACGCCTTCAATTTTGAGGTCTTGTCTTTGCCCGTTACACGTAAGTGCCGCAGGGTTCGCAGTGCGAGAGGATTAACACCATCGAACTTCATTGCCCCGTTAATATTTTATTGAGCATTGGTGACCATCCGAACTGTATCTTGGACGAAATCTACGACCGATTCAACAAGCAGCCTTGTCCTCAACACATAATACACGTGATGAGTATAATGTGGAAACAGCTAGTCCGGCCTAACACATGGCTGTTTCTCGCCTCCACTGCGAACCCTGCGGCACTTACGTGTAACGGGCAAAGACAAGACCTCAAAATTGAAGGCGTCTGTATTCTGGAAATGGAGCCCTTTTGTAGCCTCAGAAGCTCCATCGCTATTTTGCGAACGAATCCAGCAACATTTAACAGCGTTACCGTTCACTACACATATGTTAAACCGATGATCCAACAATTCAACACTACCAACACAACATTTGTATACGAGCCATCAAAACTGATTCTCGAGCAAGATGACAATTTTATTCAGAGCATCCAGCATCAGGAGGCCATACTTCGAACTGATATGACGACTACCTCCTGGCATCACTTGAGACACCAAACCATAATGATCGGGTCTAGTTGTGGACTCGGGTTTCTGGTTATCAGCGCCATTATCGGTGCGCTGTTCTGCAGAATCTACCAACGGGAAACCTGCCAGTCAACACCACAAGCAACAGCAGCTCCGGAGCCCACAAGTCAGTGGTACGATCTCACCAAACGATAACTCGCTCGCGCACTTTGGAAGAACCGTTGGTTCTTGGCGGGCAGAATGTTTAGAATTATAGTTTTGCTAAGAATTATAATATATTATATAAATAAGATAAAATATCATGTATATTTTTGTTTTAAGTCGACGAATATTTGATGGACATCAATGTTGAATTCCCAGCATTTTTCCAAAATTTGTTTGACCGTAAATATTTGGTCAGTTGTCGATCTTCCACGTCTGAAACCACTTGGATATTCACCAAGAATTTTCTCAGCGTGATGGGAAATCCTTGACTCTAAAATCTTTGTCAAGAGCTTGTACGACGTACAAAGTAGTGATATGCCCCTGTAGTTTTCGCATAGCAGATTATCTCTTTTTCTTGTGAATGGGACATATAACACTTTTTCGCCACTCATCCGGCATCGTTTCTTGTTGCCAGATGCCTGTCACCAATCCATGGATTGCCCTTAAAACGGAAATCCCGCCTGTCTTCAGGAGCTCCGCGGGGATCCCATCGATGCCTGGTGCTTTGTTGGGTTTCAAGCGGTCCATGGCCTGTCGGACTTCATCTAATGTATGAGGGTAAGATGAGGCACTGTCAAGGTATGTGCCAATTAATGATGGTGATTCGTCGGGTGCGGGGACATTTCCGTTCAGTAATTGCTGGAAATCGGACGCCCATTTTTTCTTCACCTGTTCTGAGCCACTTATGATGCTTCCATCGGTAGCCCTACAAAAGCTAGTTCGTGGTTTAAAGCCTTGTTTTAAGTGCCTCACTACTTTGTACGCTTGTCGAGTGTTGTTGGCCATAAAGTTGTAATTCATGTTATTCAGCATGGTGTCAAAATGCTTTCGTTTCTTACGTCTAATTATTCTATTAGCTACTCTACGAAGATTGTCATATTTTTCTTTCTTGGCTCTAGTCGGTCGTTCAATGTGGATTTTGTAGGCCGTATTCTTTTCATCCAACGCGGCTTGACATTCCTCGTTGAACCTTTCATTTCTGCGTTGCCTGGCTGTATATCCCACTACTTTTTTGGCCGCTGCGGTCACTGCGCTTTTGATAGTAGTCCAAACATCGTTGATAGACGTAGTGTTAGGCGTGGAAGCTAGTTCCATTTCCAGAGCAGATATACACTCGACTTCCATCGTCTTGTTTCGAAACTTGTCGACATCGAACTTGCGTCTTGAACTTGCTCTGGCTTCATACGACAGTGATACTCGACATCGATATCGAGTCTTGACTAAGTAGTGGTCGGAGTCGCAGTTGGCCCCACGGAAGACTCGCACATCTAAAATACTGGAGGCCCACCTTTTCTGAATCAGAATATGATGAATCTGATTAATGCCCATGTCCTTTTATGAATGTCACGATGCACGAAACACGTGGAGCTTACGATGAGATTTCTGCTACTCGCAAAGTCGACCAGTCGTTGTCCATTGTCGTTGCATAGGTCGTGAAGACTAAAGTGGCCGGTGGTTCCGCGGTGTGTTTCCTCCTTTCCAACCTTTGCGTTGAAGTCGCCCAGCAGGATTTTCACATCATTTGATGACAGAGAATCATAAAGCCTTTTCAGAAGGCTATAAAAATTATCTTTCATTGCCTCATCCTTATCTTCAGTAGGGGCATGAACATTAATGAGCCAAACGTTAAAAAACTTGGCACGAATGCGGATCGCACACAATCTTTCGTTGACAGGCTTGAAGTCGATTATTTGCGGTTTCATTTTTTTGTCCACGATGAAGGCCACTCCGAATTCGTGACTTCCTGATGACTTCCCGCTTTTGAGGATTGTGTACAATCTCATGTCCATAATCTCGGCACCATACAGTTTCGTTTCCTGGACAGCGAGAATGTTTATTTTGTAGTGAGTGACCTGTTCCAGGAGAGCTTTGATGGCCCCCGGTCTGCACAGGGTACGCACGTTCTAGGTTCCAATAGAGTAGAATTCCAGCCGGCATTTCTCGGGATTTCAATTGCTTTTTCGGTAACCAACACCCGATGACGCCCCCGTGGCCTATGCTACCATTTGACTTTAGATAGACTGTATTTACACTGACTTCACGAAGACTTTTGACAAACTTTGGCTTTCATCAGCTATTTATTTCCTAGATAACATCTTTTTTTGAATGCCGTACCCAATGCATATCTTTCCGTGGCGTCCTTTCATCGAAAATTGATGTCATATCTGGTGTTCCTCAAGCAAGTCACTTAGGACCTCTACTATTTCTTTTATATCTCCCATCTGTCCTGAAACATTCGTCAATTTTACTATATGCAGATGACGACAAAATTTTTAGAAAGGTATCTTATATTCACGACTGCTTGGGATTTCAAGCTGACCTAAATAGCCTCACGACTTGGTGTGACACTAGCACAACTTGGTGTGACACGTTGTTTCGTACACGCGTAAAATTAGTCCGTTGAGCTTTGAATACTCTTTGAATAGTATTCCCTTAAGGGGTGAGTAGGGTTAATTCGTGTAAAAAAAGGCACATTTTTGTGATTTTTTTTAGATGAAACAGTTAAAATCTATTTATTAAAACCAATGGTACATTATAGTATAACATTTGAAGAATATTTTGCGAAATTTTCATTAAAAAATATTAAAAAATACGACAATGGCAGCAATTCTTCTGGAGCGTCTCGGAAAAAAGGTGAATTGCGGTGCCCATCATAACTCGGTGCCGAATCATCTGAAATCTATTTCGTTAGATAATCGTTTTCTCCATGTAACGCTGGAAGGGTTTTTTGAAATTTAAATTTTTCACTTTTTGGGAGCACTTTGAACGAAAAAACGCGATTTTTCGCAAAAAAAATCGGTTAATTTGTTATTATAAAGTTAAAAAATAAACAAATTCGAAAAAAACTCTCCAGCGTTACCTCGTAAATTATGTAGAAAAATAGTGTTCAAAATTTCAAAGGGATCCGTGCAGTAGTTTTGTAGTTATGATGGGCACCGACTTTGAAAACGTGAGTTGTGGGAAAAACGCTTTAAAGTTTTGAACACAAAAAAATTTGGGATGAAACGTTCATAAGCGAGATCTATCGGCTTACTTCACACTGAACCATCAGTGTCAGGTCCATAAAGGATGTTGCTATCATCCACAATATCTAGAGCATCTTGTTGCTCCTGTCTATGATGAATCCTGCCTTCTTTTGTTTGCTTCTTTTTTAGTCGGCCTTCTTTTTTAGTCGAATGAAAATTTATTTTTCCATCACATTTTATGCATTTAACTACCGTTGCAATTGTTGAAAAGACTAATACAAATTTTTTAGGTCGATATAATCTCGCACTAGTTTTTGCTCTATCAGATCTTGTAACTTTTTTTTGGCATTTTAGCAATATTTTAGCACAAAACTGAACGAAAATGGAGCTAAAATGATGCGAAAATCGGAAAGTGAGTACACGCACTTTCCGATTTTCGCATTCTCGCATTCGATAGAACGTTTACTGCCACACTAAATTATATACTCTACATTGACTAAAGTTATAAATAATATAATATAAAGTTATTATTGACTAAAGTTAAAACGTTTGTACTCTTTTTTAAATTTCTATAAAGAAAGATAGGGGTAGCTTTTAAGGTATTCTATAAAAATCGAACCAGCTGCCTGGTAACAAGAGCGCGCTCGAGTCAGGCTGGTATAAAAATCCGACAGGTATAAAAATAGTCTTAGCTTCGTCAATTTTGCTCTGATCGACTTGAAATTTAGACACAACATTCTTGAGATATTAGTCGTTCCTTTACAATAAAAAATAAAATCGAAAAATAAATAAATTTAAAAACCCTACTCCCCCCTTAAGGTATTCTGGCAAAGTACTCGATTTAGAAGTACTTTTAAATAAAGCTTTTACTTTTGGCGATCATATTAACGCCATCTTATGAAAAGCTTCATCTACTTTGGGAATTGTGAGGACGCGATCTAAAGAATTTCATGACATACATCAAACTAAGATTCTTTTTTGTGCTTTAGTAAGACCGATGATCGAATATGCGTGCATAGTTTGGGCGCCTTATCACCAGGTGTATCTGGACCGTATCGAGTCCATTCAGAAAAAAATTCTACGGTTTTGTTTGTGTGAATTTGCTTGGTCAGATCCTTTTCGCTTGCCTCCTTACCCTAATCGACTTAGGCTACTGGTCATGGATACACTTAATAACTGACGTGAAAACTTCAAAACCATCTTTGCTGCTAAGCTTCTCACGTGAAATATCTCCTCTGAACAACTTTTAGGTTTATTTGGCCTCAATACCAAAGGTCACAGAGTGAGACATGTCAACATTTTATCTGTTCCTTCCTATCGGACCAACTACGCATTCAATGAGCCCTTTTCGTCCATAAAAAGAAATTTTAATAATGCTTACAATAAATTTGACTTTAACATATGTCTACCATTTTTGAAAAAGAGCTTGGCTAAAAATAATAGTATATGAATTGTAAATAGAATATAAAAATAGTATAATAGGAACTGTTTGTCTGTTTTTCATCCTTTTGCAATTTTACTAGTCTGCATTAGACGAACTTTTTGAATAAATAAAAATAAAATAAACAAAAACATAAAAATGGTTTATCAAATATGAGTGTGGAGTGATTAGTCCCACGACTCACATTACCCCAATATCTATTCAGAGCTATATGAGCTCAAAGATCGGTGCGCAGTCTCTCGTCCAAACCTGGATGCAAATCAGGGACTCCACACAAAACACTACACGAGCTTTAACAGCTCTTTGTAGCACCCCAATATTCACCACCCTAATAAAACGCTGACCTTCAATATTAAGTGCTATGGTTATGCGCATAAAAGAATCCATTTTCTTATCCAATTATACACATGCTGGGATCAGTTTGTTTGGATTTGGTAGTCCAACTACCTTTCTGATGCAATAAGGGCTGCCAGGTGAAGCTATGAAGAGACAATTATCACCCTGGTAAACTGTAATTGATTATTCAAATTCGTAAGAGCTAATCTGCACTTCCAAGGTCAGGCGACCAGTATTGAACAATTTTAACAGAAAACGACATCATGACGACAATGAATCTGCAGAAGTAATCGTACAATTGTTCTACTATAACTAACAACAGAGCCAGATGAGGCAGCTCTCCTTGAAATATTAAATGCTAGAATTGGTGACAATCTTAACCGACGTATCTTTTATTGCTGAGAACGTTAAAAAGGTTTAAAAAGTAATTATTCTCCTAAATTAGAAAGCGTAAGTCGTTTCTTCCTGAAGAAATATGTTGATATTTTAATGAACGCCTCATTTAGCACATCAACAATTCCTGCCTCCCGGGAAAAAACATCAATAACTCGTGTATTTAAAGAAAATGACAAACTTAATCAGTCTTTATCCTTCAAAGCTATTGAAAGTGCTCCTCTCAAGAAGTGAAAAGGAAATATACAAAGTGCAGGCCATCTGCCATCTAATGTGCAAAGTTGATGCACGAAATCCGTGAGGTGGAGACGAGATGCACCACTTTTCAAACTGCAAAAAGCCGAGAGAAGAAAAACCAAAGTGTGTTAACTGAAGAGGCGAACATCCTGCGAGCTATGGGGGCTGCCCGCGCAACCCAAATAACTTGAAGAAATCGTTTGTACAAATGGCAAGTAGAAATCCCACTCCATCCCCCCAAGCCTCTATTACCACCACAACCAGATCTCCATCCAACTACCTAGCAAAAACTAAACAGCCAGACTCATCCATACCAACCACTCCCAAACACCATCATTCGTCATAATTTATTGTTATTATTTTTAATTTAATTTATTGTTATTTTTATATTTAATACTTAATGTTATTTATATTTAATTTATTGTTTTCATTTTGTATTTAGTTTATTGTTTTGTTTTTATCATCATTTTGTTTTTATCCATAACAGGAGTTGTTGTTTCCAATGCGTCTGTACTGGTTAGTGTTGTTCTGTTATGAATAGGGGCAGCAAAAAAACACGCCTATTGTTAGGCGTTTTCGTTGTGATCTAAATACATTAATTGATAAATGGTGACAGGGGAAACGGTAAGATACATTTTTTTATTTGAATAATACCTATAGCGATCTGTCTGTGAAAATACGATAGTAAGCTTATTAAAAATAAAAACAAAAAAGTGAATTGTTAAAATTTGAAATCTTGGCCTTCTTGTTGGGCGAAAGCCCACGAAGACTTTCTTTGTCAGGGCCGATAATTGATTAGTTATTCTTGGAATTTCAGATCTCTATTAAGGAAGGGACTTTTGGTTTTGATTTGTTTAAGGTCAAGGTCAGTGGTCGGAGAGACCCCCTGAAATCCGGGGTCTGTCTGCCTCATCATCGAGCCTGTCTAAATAGAGGCAGTTTTCCCCCTTATTAGATTTTCGAGTGTTTTTCGGTCCCCTTCTTACTGATAGCTAGCAACGTACTTTGTCACGTCTCGGCTGGGTTTGGTTTACTGCCCATGCTTGAGAGCTGCATCTGGTCCTTTACGGACAAAAACCCCTTTTCCCCTTTTTTATTGCGGCTAGTATATGTTCATTTGACGGATGGAATATACGTAGCGTCCCTTTTGTTTTCTGGGAGCAAGTCCACCCTGTTTTGCAATGACTCACCGCAGGCCGCGTAGAGCTAGCAAAGCGGCAAACTAGCATCCGTCGGGATCGGACTACAGGGTGCTCCACTTATGCATTTCTAGGGTACCCTGCTCCCGTGGCACTTCTTCTGTTTTTGTTCCGCCATCACCTTTTCCTGCTTGTCAGGCCCTCCTCTGGACTTCGGTTCAGTTGAGGTGCCTGCATGCATCCCTCTTAAATTTTTTAAATCGCTACAATCCAATTACGATTAATAGCTTTACCAGTGATCCACCATCTTCATATTCACTCAGAAAACTTGATTTATGCAAATCACACTAAAATTTACACCAAACCACTTGTAGATCATTCAAGCCTGATATCTGATTTAATTTCAATTTAAAGCTGATTTTGAGACTGACTCTTACCCTTAAATATTGATAAGTGTGTGATACTATACACATCGATAAAAATAATCCTTGTTTGACTAATGATACACTGCTGGTATTGATACCAGGGTATGGATACCACGGTATCGATAACTTGGGAAGGTGATACACTGCACCTACGTGGTATTGTGTGACATCACCTGTCAAACGTGAAAACTGACAAATTGAAGGTAGAATCAAAAGTGAAACGGAATTCAGACGAACCTGTATTTTTGTCAAATTTGCTTGATAAAATTATCTTTTTTTCTAATTCATATCAAAACAAGCGACGCTTTCAAAATAAAACCATTCAGTGACATTTGTCAATGATCTGTATTGGAAAGTTTAATTGCTACACTCACCACTGGCTGATAATTGGGTCTGCTGGCAGTAAAATCTTCGATAAAATCTTCACGCTACCAATACCCAAGTCACAGCGTGCGGACTCCGTATATGAATACGGACCGAAAATCCAGTGAACCGGCCTGAGATTGTTGCTCAGCCTGGAAAATTGGAAGAAATCGCATGGAGCAGAAAGAGGTGCAAGATAAGATTCGGCAACTACATACTCAGGCTAGATTTTACGTTGCTCACATACGGCTCACTCTCGCAAAAAATACCAACACACTCTCAGGTTGCTTTGACAGATAATGCATTGCGGAAATGGAGGCGCAATTTCAAGGTCAAAGTGTTTTTTTCTGGAAAATGGAAGGAGTTCACCCACTTATCTTTCTTCCAAGTGTTGAGAAAGGTAAGTGGGTTAACTCCTTCCATTTTCCAAAAAAGAACCACTTTGAATATGCGCCTCCATTTACGCAATGCGTTATCTGTCAAAGCAACTTGAGAGTTAGTTGGTATTTTTGCGAGCAGTGAGAGAGTAGTTAGCCGTATGTGAGCAACGAAAAACCCAGTCTGAGTATGAAATTGTTGAATCTTATCTTGTATCTCTTTTTGTTCCATGCGATTTCTTCCAACTTTCCAGGCCTGTAATCAGCTGATCAACAATACAATCCCAGGCCGGGTCATTGGATTTTTTGACCGTATACATATACAGAGTTCGCACGCTGGTTAGGAACTAACTTCTTACGGTGTGTCAATACCGTCCAATGGCGTAGATACCCCGTGTGTACCGCTTTGCCGAGCTGGACGATACCATGATATCAATACCAGCAGTGTAATAGTAGTCTGACATATGTATATGAAAAACGATATCAGCTTTGAAACTGTGTCCTAACACAGAGATTTAGGATTCATTATTAGCTCTGATCTCAGTTGATCTGCCTATATTATTGATGTCTACAAGAAAGCAAACGCCGTCTTATATCTTTTGCGCAAATCATTTCTGTATGTCTACTTTTAAACATCAATAAAATTGGAATTGTTTTTGCGGGATGACTAAAATTGAAAAAATTTTTATTTACATAGAAAATTTTATTTGACAAAGTGGTTTCGAAAGTATACACTGATCACTGATTTGATAAGCTTTAGAGTCGATATACGTTGTCTATGCTGATTTATAGACAAGAAGGGAACCATGATCACAATTAAATAACCTTATCAATAAAATTGTTTAAGGTTTTTGTCAGACCTATCCTTGAATATGCCGGACCACACTAGTTCTTATTAGTGACTAAGTGGAGAACGTTCAGCGTTCTGCAACGCGACTAACTTTTGCCAATATCATAAAAGACCTTTCTATGACGAACGACCCAGACGCACAGCTTGTGCACATTTATTCAAACACGTGTTAAGCCGGGTACATATAGAGCCAGCGAACGGTCAATGACAATTCGGCCTAACTTTGGTCGTCAACGATTGGCGTTGGCCCTGTCCTCTAAAGCCGCGTACACATAGGACCAAAACCAACGGCCAAGCCCTTCGTTGGCTCGGATTCGCTTAGTAGCCCGGGGAAATCTAACATGGTGCTTCGGAAAAATTAGGGGAAAGCTGAATTTTGGTGTGAACCTTGGTACTGGCGTGTGGAACAAAATGTCAAAAGTCCCCATCGATCCGAGTGCTGCGTCCCACCAAAAATACTGCGTCACACACCAAAAGTGACCTTTCTTAAATATCTCAGTAACGGTTACGTCTTTAGAAAAACATTGTTTGACAAATTTGTAGCTTAAAAAATTTCCGACAAAAAAGATTTTAAATTTTTTTTCTGTAACTATAACCATTTTTGAGATATATTGATCTAAACATTTGTTACTAACAGCATCCTCTTTCTCACGGCATGTTAATATTATCCGATTTTGATTACGACTTGGCATGTTTGGGAGTTTGTTTTTCTATGTTTAAGAGGCGCATAAAAAAAAACATGTAAATAAACATATCTACCACACTCCAGGGTAGATGGAAAAGAGTGCTCCGAAAAGTTCCCCCCTCCCCCTTTGCCATAAAATGGTATCCCTGAGCATCCATCCCAAATCTTCAGAAATGAGCTCGTTGCCTACTCTTTGCCCACTGTTAAACAAGATAGGATCACTTTTTATGCTGTTAATTGCCTATTCTTGACATCGCAGGACCAGCCCTACACCCACACCTTACCCACACCCTACCCACCCCCGCAAACGAACCTCCCCGAAATACCCGGTTTTTGAGTTTTTTTTCCATACCGTCTTATTCCATGAACGATCAGGCCAAGGTCACGTAATTTTAGGTGCAAATTGGTTTCGAGACGTGTCATGTCCCTTTGACGGTATGCAGTCATCACAGGATTGGTAAAAAACTGATTATTCGGGGATAATCTGCAGCGGGTTGCGCTCCTATAATGTCAAGAATGAGCGTTTACAGAATTATGCCATGATATTATCTTGCTTTTTCATACTCCTAGGCCCATGATATGTTACAAAACTTACTTTCACCTGCAATTTTGTTGTTTTGTCCTGCTCTTTCTGGGAATATCCCAAAAATGATGCAGCAATACAGTTTTTTTCAGAGAAGAGAGTAGCGAACAGATGTCCCTACAAGTTTTATGGCAAAGGGGGGCGCGGGGTGGTGGTAACTTTTCGGAGTACACTTTTCCACCTACCCTGGAGTCTGGTAGATAAGTCTGTGTACATGTCTGTGTACATGATAAGTCTGTGTACATGTTTTTTATGCACCTGTTAAACATAGAAAAACAAACTCACAAACATGCCAAGTCGTAATCAAAATCGGATAATATTAACATGCCGTGAGAAAGAGGATGCTGTTAGTAACATATGTTTAGATCAATATATCTCAAAAACGGTTATGGTTACAGAAAAAAAATTTAAAATCTTTTTTGTTGGAAATTTCCTAAGCTACAACTTTGTCAATGTTTTTCTAAAGACGTAACCGTTACTGATATATTTAAGAGAGGTCGCTTTTGGTGACCTTTGACCCCGTATAAAAAGTGACGCAGCACTCGGATCGATGGGGACTTTTGACTTTTGGTTCAACACGCTAGTACCAAAGTTCACACCAAAATTCAGCTTTCCCCTAATTTTTCCGAAGTTTCGCCTTTTTTATGTCGGATTTCACTGGGCTATAGTATACGAAGAGCAAACCTTGGCCTTGGTTGCTGTTAGCTCTGCTGACGGTAACATCAAAGCGTTGGCGATGTATTGGCCTTGAAACTCCGCTGTAGTGTGGACGGTTGGTCGAGTTGGCTGTCATTAATAGTGAGTAGTGTGTTGAGCTAGGCTGTGTTTTTTTGTATATTGTCGAATATAGTGTATGGTGTCGAAATGCGTTCTACTACCATAAATGCGTTCTACTTTGCAGCACCAATTTAATCGCTGTCAATCACTAAGTGTACAAGACACTCAACCCGAACCGTATCCAATGCCTTGGCTGCTAGCCATTGGTCCCAATCTGTTCCTGCTTAAGCCCTGAAATGTATTCGACGCGAAACGAAACGAAGTGTCAAATCCCATACGAAATCGGCCTAGCGCGGAATTTCGTTTCGTTTGGTTTTGCTCGTCAGTAATGTGTTCGAAGACGTATAACTGTCTTCGAAGACAACGCAGTGACTCACTCTGAGATGGCGCTGCACTATGTATAAGTTAAATTTCGCGGCCATTTAATGACCCAGGTACCTTAAATTGATGCAAAAAATGTGACAGCTCATAATTTCATTCGAGTTTGCGGATATTTTATTGAAAAATGAGTGGAAATGGATGGATGAACAGCACATCCTTGCAACAGTAGTTTTTATTTTGCCAATAATATCATTTTTGATGCCGGTTAGTTAAATTTATATGCACCGAATTCAAATGTAATGCACTTGTTTAATGTCATCAATGGCAACTTATACTGCCCCCGGTGTCGGGACGCGGAACTTTATTTCGCTCGATTCCGCACAGACGTTTTCGCTGTATTTCGTTCGTCGAATACATTAGGTCTGTTTCCGTACTTGAATCTATTATAATTGGTGCGTTTTTTTGCTCCGATGTAGAGCAGAGTACAACTATGCCGCAAAAACAACGATCTAGTATAAAACAGCAGTGCTTTCGCTAAGACTGACATAGGTTGCGGTATTCGCTGTGGTAGCAGAAAACAGCTGAAAAAGAGGGAGAAAATAACGAGTATACACTACCACAATCGATAGAAAATAGAAAAAAAAACTAACAGAAAATTAATTCTTTTAACTTTCTACACATTATGAGGGCTTTTTCTAATTTCCTAACTACCAAAACATTCAACATAACCATGAAAACCGAAAGCCATCTCACAGAAAAAAATACAACTTCTCATGAGCTTTTCTTTTTTCTATCAGCACATTCTACACTTCAACACGTGAACTACAAATGACGCATAGAATTTCTGTACTAGTGAATTCACTGGTGTAGGAGTGTTGTTGTTTTCAATGCGTCTACTCTACTCTCCGCTGGATAGAGGAGCAAAAAAACGCGCCTAATATATTCAAATAGATTCGCAGCAAGTCGTTTCCGTACTTTTGCTGCAAGCCAAATGCAAGCCAAATTTTGCAGTAAAAAGAAGCCAGCTGCCAAATTCTGTTACTGCTGCAGTTTGCTGAAGTACGGAAACAGACCTATTACTAGGCTTTAAGGCGCGTACACATACAACCAACGAACGGCCAATGACAGTTTGATCGAATGTTGGTCGTTGTTGGCCCTATGCGTACGCGGCTTTCGAGGAAACGGCTTGATTATCGCATTTCACTTATTTAAGTATAATTTTGCAAGTCTAAACAACCTATTTCAAGTAAATATTGACATCGGTCTTCGCGAACCCGAGATCAAACTTAACAAAGAAAAATTTAAAGCTCGTCAGCGTCAAAACTTTCTTCCAAATTGTGTATTTCAAATATGGAATAGACTTTCCGGATCCACAATAAACTCACCTAACGTTAATATATTTAAAAACAAATTAGATAGTGCTCTAAAATAACTCTTTTGTATTTCAAAGCTTGTTTGTACCTGAACGTAAGTATAAATAGGTTTGATAGGACTCATTGCTCAACGTTTTACTGTCAATAATAATAGGTGCGTTTTTTTGCTCCGATGCAGTGCAGAGTACAACTATGCCGGAAAAACAACGATCTAGTATAAAACAGCAGTGCATTCGCTAAACCTGACATAGGTTGCTATATTCGCTGTGGTCCCACAAAACAGCTGAAAAAAGGGAGAAAATAACGAGTATACACTACCACAATCGATAGAAAATAGAAAAAAAACTAACAGAAAATTAATTCTTTTAACTTTCTACACATTATGAGGGCTTTTTCTAATTTCCTAACTACCAAAACATTCAACATAACCCTGAAAACCCGAAAGCCACCTCACAGAAAAAAATACAACTTCTCATGAGCTTTTCTTTTTTCTGTCAGCACATTCTACACTTCAACACGTGAACTACAAATGAGGCATAGAATTTCTGTACTAGTGAATTCACTGGTGTAGGAGTGTTGTTGTTTTCAATGCGTCTACTCTACTCTCCGCTGGATAGAGGAGCAAAAAAACGCGCCTAATAATAGCGAACACATGTAAGAGTCTGACGCCATTTCCCAAAAAAAATATACAGTGGCTCAAACGTATAATCGGGCAACGATAGTATTCAGGTAGAACATGTGAAAATATGGCAAAATAATTGCATTTTATCAATGATATGCAGCTTTAGTCTTTTCACACTTTCTATAAATGTAATATAATCTGAAAATAATACAAATTTTTCAATTTGTGCACGTAAAATTCAAGCATATCAGTAGGTTATTCCATAATTCAAGTCAAACAAATAATCGGACGGGGAAGAAAAATATGGCAGCACTTGCCAGCATAGCTGCATTTTCTTAGAAATTGCCATGAATTAGCTTCTTTCAGTTTTAGTAGTCAGTGTGAACATTCAATTGAAGCTTGAAAGTGCAACAAGTGACAAAATGCCGCCAAAAGGAACACAAACTACTTTTGAGACTCGTAAACTAATTATTAAGCTTTATGGAGAAGGAAATTCGGTACGGGATATAGGATTTACCGTTGGAAGAAGCCGTTCTACCATTCACGATATTATTAAAAGGTATCGTGATGAAAATAGAATAGCAAACAAAAGCAGAAAAGGTCAATGACAAATATTAAATGAACGCGATCAACGGCGCATTCTTGCAGAAGTGAAGCTAAATCCATTGAAAACAGCCAATGAGTTGAAAACTTTTGTACATGACAATATTGGAAAGGAAGTCTGCGTTGAAACTGTAAGAAATGTTCGCAGAAAAAATTATTACCATGGCAGAGTTATCAGAAAAAAGCCATTCCTAAGCGCTAAAAATAAGTCATGTCGTTTGAAATGTTTTCGAAGGAATATTTCTTCAAAGACAGTGAATTTTGGCAAACGGTAGGAAGATTTTATGGATATTAAATGAAATACTTATGTAGTACTTATACAATATATAGGTCTTATTTACTGATGAGAGTAAGTTTAACTTACATGGATCAGATGGAAGGACGTACGTATGGCGAAAGAAAATGCATTAGTAGATTTATTTATTTTAAAAAATACCCGAGCTACTGTGAAGCATGGTGGTGGATCAGTAATGGTTTGGGGCTGTATGTCCAGTGCGGGGGTGGATAATTTGCATTTTATCGAAGGTAAAATGAACAAATTTGCGTACCTGAATAATTCAAAAGAAAATGTCAAGCAAAGTGCCGAAAAATTGGGCATTTTAGAGAACTTTGCTCTCTACCAGGACAACGATCCGAAACATACATCGGAAGTTGCAAAACTTTGGCTGATTAATAATTGCCCCAAGCTTTTGCAAACGCCTGTTCAGTCACCGGACTTGAATGCTATCGCACATTTGTGGGAAGAAGTTTCAAGAAGGCTCTACCATAAATCATTTAATTCTATAAACCAATTAAAGCAGGCATTACAGAATGAATGGAGGAAAATTGAACCTAAGTTTTGTGAAAATTTAGTCAATTCAATGCCGAAGCAATTAAAAGCAGTGTTTGAGTCAAAAGGATTTGCAACTAAGTACTAACACAAAAAATTATGTATGATTTATTAGCATTTTCTAGTTTGTCCGATTATTTGTTTGACTTGTTTTGTAGAGTTGTTTGTTGTTATGTTTTATTTTCTAAAGTACGAATTAAAAAATGCGTTATATTATAATGTGTCTTAAAAATATAAAAAACGACAAAAAATTTCAGGTATATATACCTTACATTGCGTAATTATTTGACCAAATTTTCACATGTTTTATCTGAGCACTATCGTTGTCCGATTATACGTTTGAGCCACTGTATATCTCAAGTGCTCAGGTAGGTTTGTTTGATATCAACCACTCATATAGTAGCAAAGTAATAATTACTCAAACAACTATTTATTGCAGAATACAAATAATCGGCCTAGTGGAGTCGTATATACACTTATATATTTTTTCATTCACTTGACCACACATCGTAGCTCACTGCATCTACTTTAGGTTATCCTTTTTTTTAATTAAATCATCTCATATATTTTTTTTAAATTAACTGATGAAATGAAATTTGGTAGTGTCTGTTTTATATTCGCAAAAGATCACATAACTCATAGTTTTTATTATTTAAGACATAATTTCAATCCATCAATAAATTGTGTTTTTAAGCAATACTAACACCAATGGAACTGCCTTTTGGATAAACAACCGAACGTTTACCAAGAATGCTCTCACTAAATGCTCTATACACTATCAGTACTAAACAAGTTAGCGCAATTGACTTAAATTTGATCACTTGCATTTTTGATACTAAATTACCATTTTGATACATCCAACTTGGATATCATGTATTGGTTTCTGCATATGTTTCATAATTCTAGTTTCATGCATAGTTTCTCCAATATATACACACAAAACCAAAAATGATTGCACAATTTAAAGTGGTCGTCGATTCCGAGCTCATAATTCATATGCTGGGCTGTAAACACATTGAAAACGAGTATTTACTGTGAAATCCCACCCACCATATAATTTTTTTTGGTGTTCAACCAATCGTAATTGACTACTCAAATAAATCCATAATTAATGTGTAGTAAATTCCAGTACAAATCAAATAACCGAATATGTGGAGGTATTTATCCAATCACAATAATTTGAAGGGAGGATCGCTAGATAATTGAACTAATCTCATATTTTTGTTGTCTTAAAACTACACTTATTACCGATGTACAAATTATAAATATATTATAAATTGTGATAAGTTCTCCCTCTGCCATAAACCATCATAGTGCCGACCACGAAAAAACATATTTACTATGTTACATTAATGTTAAGATAATAGATATTTACTTAAACTAAGAATTATAATAGATTTATAAGCTCCCACCTGAAATTTATGGAAATAATTACAAATTATGTTTTAACAGTCATTTAACCACTGATTGTTGATTGGATATTTACAGCATTATATACAACCGTTGGAATTAAGTAGCGAAAGGAGAATTGTACATGAATTTCTTGCAGCGAATGTACTTTAGATAACAAACAAATAAGTAAACCAAGAACGCTTCTACTCATTAACAGCTATCTGCTAATTAAACACCAGCCATAATTCAATCTGAATGAAATATTGTTCTAAAGCAACAATAGCTTTCGCGATAATTGAGATGAGTACAAAGTTTAATGACTTACGATCATGCATGATGTAAATTTATTTTCCAAAACGTTTTGACCATTGTGGACTATTCTAAATTAAGTTCGCAAAAACGACGCAGCAAACGTATTATGAAATAAGAATTATTGGATCGAATGAATAAATATAAACCATTGACATCTATAACGATTTTCGGTTATTTTATTAAAATTAATTACACTACGACCTGCATCTAAACATCTTCAAATTCTTGAATAATTAAATCAAGAACACTCTCTTCACAATGCTCTGTGTATTTTTCACAATTTTCATTTGTTCCGTCAATTTCTGCTTCATAGAACACATCTGCAATACCTTCGTCCGTTGATGTGCTTGGTCTGAAATTCAATAATTGATGTGAGCTATTTAAATAAACCGAAATATTTGTAGTTTACGAGAATATTATATGAAATATTGATCCTACAACACCGTTATGCTCCGCTAGTGAGAATGCATTCACCTCACATATGATTCGCAACAAACATTCTCTACCGTTATAGCCAAATCTGAAAGAAAATCACTATAAAAAAATACGTTTTTAACGAATTTCAAACACCATTACAGCTTAAATTTATCAATTAGCGCCTTATAAACGGTTCTTCTTGTAAACAGTGGTGCACTTTGGACCTCATGCTTCTTTCGATGCTTCCTTTTCTTCTTCTTCTTCTTTTTCTTCTTCCTTTTCTTAGATTTTTTCGATGTTTTGTTCAGTTTTGCAGAAGGTTCACATGTCGAATTCGATTTGCAATTCAAATTTCGACTACCATCTTCTCCTAGACCGATTGTATCAACCAGATCGAACTAAAATTTGGAAATGTTTGAAATCTTGCTAAGTGAATTTGAAATTCCACTTCTTACACGTTCCAGAGGGCCCGGAAAGAAATCCGAAGCTGCTGCTGGAAGAATGTAATTTGCTTCGAAATTGTACGAATAAAAACAGTTCATTTCAGGCAAATCAATGGGAACGGCAACCGCAAAAAGAATCTATCAGATGAAGTGTGTTAAAAATAATTACTGTTTAAAAATCTGAATGAGAATTTTACGCCAATTCCAGTGTTAGCGGGAAACAGAAGAGCCCTAGATTGTCGACTCGAACTTTGCAATGCACCATCCTGTATCTCATCCGTACCAGTAACACGACTCAGTAAAGTTGCAATGATAGTAAGACAAGTCACTAAAGATAGATCTACCATCTTCTTTTTAATGAATATGTTAATGTCATTCTGCTAGACAAACACAAAATAACGATTAAATGAAGCTGTACAAATGGTATCATGTTTGTCTACGCATGATCTTAATGTGACGAATAAACAAAATTATCACGCTCTAATGAGCGCTACAAATAATTAGAACATTTTAAAGTCAAAAAGTTAATTCATTTCGTGATTTGGCTTCTGAAAAGAGATGTGGTATAAAGCCACAAGTACACTTGAAACAATTTATGTCTTGTGGGGATTGAATGTCAGCAGAATTAAGCGAAGAATTGAATTGGCTGTTGATCGACATAGACCTGACGACAGACGCACATAGGCACAAAAGAGACTCGATGTGATGTCACAGCAAATGTTTCTCCTTTAGTCACTACAGTCTGAAACCATCTGCTTCCTTTGATAAACCGCACTATCTCTCCTTTTGGACAACCAGTAACAGGTCAGTCAGATGCGAGAGGAAAAGTGTACCGAGTGCCACCGCTCTTCTCCTCGCCAGAGCCGGACATTGACCCATGAGATGAGAGGACTCCTCGTCGTCCTCCGAGCCACAGGTGCGACAACAATTGTTGAACTCAGCGTTCAACCGTTGCACCCAGAACGCCCACAGCACACCTCCTCACACCATTTCTGGGCTATACCTAATAGCTACCTGTTAGGATACACGTCAATGGAAACAGGATTGTCTTGCTATCGGATGATTCATCATCACAGGACTTGCTAACGTCGTCGATGTACTTTGGCCTCAAGGCTGACTTAATTGATTACATCAGTAGTCCTATGGAGGAAGAGCATGAGACATCCGGTAGATAGGTAAGCCTCGCTAGTACATCGGCCTCACAGTTGCCCTGAATATCCCTATTTTCAAGTATTCTAATCAATTGTAGTGCCGAAAGCGACATCCTTATGCCATCATGACCGAGAGTGACACCATCATGGCATTCAGCACTAGTAGGAGTGCAAGTTGTAAACTCTAAATCGAGTAAAACGTCCGGAGTGATGTAATTAACGTCCTTTCATTCTCTTTTAGATAAAATACTAGCGTGGCTAGACCCAGTTCTAGTCCAAGCAGAAATGCAATAAAGTCCCACAGTAGCCAGATTAAGTAAGATAAGTAGATTGGTTGATAACCAATGGAGCAACACAAAAGCCGTAAATCGAAAACAAGCTACAAAAAATTCCAGCGCACCTGAACCGCTAGAAACACTAATGTTCGATGAACAGCGATGAACAGCTCATAGAGTGGATACGATTTCAGGAGTTTCAAGATTAAGCAAAGCCAAACACCGCAAAACTTTGAAAGCAGCATAAAATAACATTAACAAAGAAAATGGTTAGTGCTTGCAACACTTTACTAGCCCTGCAACTAAAAGTATCTCACAATTGCCTCACGTTAAAATCAAATACCTCTCTCGATTTTATCCGATGATTTCATCGAAAGTTACAGGGATAGAAAGATGTTTACGGTCAAAAAACGAAAGATTATTGGAACCAAAAAATTTCTAAAAGTTAGAAAATTTAAACATTGGTAACTTATTTTCATTGTAAATGTTCGCGATGTGAATACTTAATGTAAGCATTTATTGATACGAAAATAGCAAAAAACGCCTAGCGCTGGCAACCCTTCGCTATCATCAAAGCCAAAAGTATATCACACCTGCCTCACATTGAAATCAACCTACTCTGCGAATTTCGTTTTGATCCGATGACTGCATTGGAAGTTATAGGGGTACAAAGAAATTTAGGGTAACCAGTGGCAAAAGTTTTCAAATTTTCGAAAACTTAATACTTGTTGATTATTGTCACTACAAGATCATTACCGTTTGAGAACTTTACGATAAAATCGCTTAATAAAGATATTGCAAATAAATACAAAACCAACAATAGCTGGCAACCCTATAATGTTTTTTTACCAGATTCCTTCTAAATATGGTCTATAATAAGTTCCATATATGATATTCGTTTTGATTTCATGACTGCACTGGAAGTATACGACAAAAAGCTTTATTTTCCTGAGCGAATTTTCAAAACCCAAGACACCAAAATTACCATAACTGGCACCACCAACCAAATTGTTCAACAAATTTCTACCAAACTTGGCTTAGAGTAAGTTTCAGCTACTGTGTCAATTTCATGAAAATCTGGTTACTGAATCAGAATTTAGAGGGCAAAAAGCAGTTTTTTTGTCTTTATAATTTTTCAAGATGGCACCACTGGCACTGAGCTGCCCGCATTTCGAAATCGCTTCTATCAGACCTGGTCCTACTCAATACCAATACACTCTGTGAATTTCATTTGTATCTGATAATTGGATCGTGAGTTCTCGTGAACATAAGTTTTTGATACTTAAAGTATAGGTAAATTGGAGGAGGGTTACCGTTCTTGTCCGATGTGAAATTTCAAAAGTTTTCCATTGATTGTATAGACAAAGCATACAATTTCTACATGAGTTGATGTTCACTGTAAAAGACGAACATTTTTCATTAGAGTCGATGGTTTGGAGGTTTTCACTTTCAATGCCTGCCGTAGCTGCAGGGTCGCCATCACAAATCTACAACTTAGCAACAACAATATGTCCTGTAAGTTTCATAATGATCTAATAATCTGGTCAAAAGTTATCACAATTCAAAAATTTTCAAATTATCCCAACCACATTTTAGGCGCCTAGAGCACACATAGGGTTAAAAATTTCAAAAAATTGTCATATTCACATTAAAAACACGTTCAAATTTCATTCCATAAACTTTATTTTTGCAAAAGTTATTTGTTGACCGAAAAATAGGTATATTTAAAATATCACTAAAATGGCCGCCGGCTCCAATGAGTTAAAGATCATTAGCTTTTTGTGAAACCGGGCACTATTCTGCATATATACCAATGTATCCTAAAAATTTCAGTTCAATCGGATGGCGGGTTCCTGAGATTCTTTCACTGACATTTTTTGATTATATATATATATATATATATATATATATATATATATATATATATATATATATATATATATATATATATATATAAATAAATATATATATATATATATATATATATATATATATATATATATATATATATATATATATATATATATATTGAAATGTGAAGTTCTGGCCAAAATGATTTTAATACTAAAAACCGTGTAAATGCGAATTTTGCTTTTAAAATATCCTTTCAATCGGGGAAAAAAGGTTAATTTTGTACAAATTATTTTATGTTATACATTATTCTATTTATTTTAAATAAATACGTAGCCCAAGCTTAAGAATAAGTCCAAACATGTTTTTTTCTACCTTCCACAGACACATCTAACAAAAAACTAATAGTTGTTTAGAGTTTTGACAACTATTTCTTCATTAGCACCTTAGTTTTGATGAAGTCATTAAATTGTCGTGGTATATTTTACCGTAATTCGGTTTCTCTGAAAAATGAAACAAACATCGGAAAGACATAGAGTTGACACAACGGATAGTTAGATTGTATCATCAAATCCAAAATGATTTTAATGAGACGAATATCTATTGTCAATTACTTGCTTTTGTTGTTAATTCTCATAAACTCAGTGTTTGGTAAAAGAAAATCGAAAACTCTAATATTTCCCCCAACAGCACCAACAAGACATCAGGTAATAGACTTATACAAACAGCTTGCTTTATCTAAATTGTGCTCTAATGATTTTGCAGCTTATCGTCGGTGTCGGTATTCCCTTAGAGGATCTAGACTATGAAGCAATGACAACTGGCTATGTCCTGAAAGCTGAATACTTTTTACCAACAAAAGCAAGTGAATTAAGGCCGCTCCAACAGACTCCTTTGAATATTTCAGGTAAAAAGCGAGCAGTAGATTTCCGAGAAATTTTCGATAACAGTACATCACATAGTGATGAGGAGATACTTGAGGATCTGCTTTACTCATATGGAGACGGAAACGATAATAAACATTGGAACTATCATAGGTGGACGTTGTATAAGGCTGTGGAAACCTTAGGAACGAGGTACTTATGACAAATATGAAAGTCAATTTGCAATATATTGATTCATTCGTGCCTTTAGAATGGGATTAGACGGAAGAGCGTGTATGCTTAGAACTATTTGTGAAGCAGCTGAAACACCTTTTCACTGGCAAAATGGTTTAATTGGAGATATACTTCATATACTTTTGACGTAATTGCTTTCAAAGTATTTCCTGTTGCTTTTATTGACAATAATAAAATTGCAGACCATCATCATCTGTGGATCCATTGTCAAAGCATTCCGATAATGAATATTATCATGCTGAAAAGCTGGGTCGAGCAGGGGCTCCCTGTGATTTGATATTTAAAGAATGCAAGAAATCATTATTGTCGATTATATCACAGGTTTATGATCCACTTGGGAATTTGATTGAATGAACATATTCGGGGTTACTTTTCACATAAAAGTCTAACAATCAATTTAAGGACTGGAAAGCATGTAAACCAAGTCTGCATTTCAATCATTTTTGAAACAAGAACTGTATTTAAAAAGAATTTAACTTTCACTTTACATGCAATACATTGTTGAATTTTAGAAAAATATGTTTTTTTTTGTCCTACAGAACAAACCTTAATGTATAAAAAAAATAATTTAATTTTAAATGAACTGTACCCGAAAATTAAAACATAATGGAATAATGGACCGTCTATTGTAGTATAAAAGTCTGAAATACTCTCTGCAATCGTTTCGTACCGAAAATTCTCATTAATTTCTTCTCTTCTTCGACACTTCCCATTATTTCCCTGAACATAAATGCAGTGAAAATAGCAGAAAATAATCGTAATATGCATGGTATCATGGATGTATCATTCTATTCCCCATAAAATTACTAAAACTGAAAAATAACAGTTTCTCCCAACTGACTTATAGTATCAGTAGATATAAAATAGCGGCTCTGGACCAGGGCAGTGAAGAGGGGGAGGAGGATGACGTCACAAAAGGAGGGTGACGTCAGCGAGTATCGGTCTGCGCATGACGTAAACGATAATCTTTGAACTGATAAACAGCTCAACAGGGCTGTTTAAAAGCTAAACAGGGCTATTAATTAGCTCAACAGGGTTGTTTAGGAGCTCAACTGAGGTGTTTATTGGCTTAACTGAGCTGTTTATCAGCTCAAAGATTATCGTATAGCTGACGTCACCCTCCTCTTGTGACACCATCCTCCCCCTCCTCCTCATTGTCCTGGCCCAGAACCGCTATTTTATATCTACTAGTATCTAAATGTATATTTCTCCTTTAGTTTTTTTATAAATCGAAAATCATAGCAGAGCTTAGATAAGGGAATCGTTGATTATGAAGGTTATATTTCAACCATTACTTTCGCATAGTGCATCAGCGTGTAGTCTAAGTATAGCTTACTAACCAATTAACGAAAAATATGCTAAAATAAGATCCATATTGTGATCCTCGATTAAATTATTTTATTTTTCGACTAGCTAAGTACACAATCTTGTCAAACGCTCCATACAGAGCGCGAAGGGGTTTTTTTGGGAGCGGGTGTCAAAAACCTTCAATAGGTATCCTGCGAATGATACAAGATTATGTGAGATTCGTACTCACTAAAAAAACATCACCGGCCGACCACGGAAGTCCGAGCCGGAACCACTTTCGCCTTACTTCAACTCGGCCGTGCTACTTCCACCTATCAGGTGTCCCATTGGCTTACTTCCGTTCTGTCAGGCTTTCAGGGGTCTATGAGGCATCCTTCCTCTTTTTTCAAACTATTTCATATGCTGACACAGCTGACCAGGCGTCATCTGACTGTATCATCATCTCCACGATTGACTCCGGCGTCACAGGGCCAATTGCAAAGAAAATCATGTGTCGCTCCCTTCTGAAGCGGGCGCAATGGAAAAAGGTATGCAAAGCGTCATCACTTTCCTTAGCACAATACTTACATAACTCCGTCCTGACTTTCCCCATTCTTTGAAGGTATTTCCTGAAGTAGCCGTGGCTCGATAGGAACTGGCACAGGTAGAAGTTTATTTCACCGTGGTTGCAATCAAGCCAAGGTTTTAAGGCGCGAATTAGCCTTATCGTCCAGGCTTCCTTCGAGGTCATAGCCCGGCGCTCCTCCCAAAGCTCAAGCTTTCGCGCTCGTGCTTGAGTAGCCAAAGTTTCTCTTCCCACTTCTGCTTTGTTCAGAAACACCTACTTGCGCTCGCTCGCCAATAGATCAATTGGGATTACTCCCGCTATCACTAACATGGCTTTTTCTGAAACTGTTCTGTAGCTGCTTGCAATTCGCATCGCTCCCCTACGTTGGACGCTCACCATCCTGGCTCGACGTTTTTCAAACCTTAACGCAGTGGCCCATATCTCCGCGCCATACAGCAGCATTGAATGAGCCATCGTCATAAGGAGCTTACGTTTACTCGCACTAGGACCGCCAACGTTTGCCATGACTCTCCCAAGCGAGATAACAGCCAGTAACGCCCTATCGCATAATTTTTGGATGTGCTCTTCATAAGCCAGCTTCGAGTCCAACATCACTCCAAGTTACTTAGCCGATTTTCTGGTCTCAAGGACTCCTCTACGTTATCATAGTTTTTGCGATCGCCAGCTGGAGTCCATGGCGTCCCACCCAGCCTTCAACCCTTCTCATTACTTGATTGAGTTTGAGTTGGGCGAGGTGAGGATTTCTAGATGTGATGACAGCGGCAACATCATCGGCCGAGCCCACCAAGAGGCCACCATAAGCTATATTACATAGGTCTGACCCAAGAATGGAACCTGGCCCAAGAATGAAACTCCCAATGACACCGTCGGCTAGTCGAGGGTATTGAATTGCTCCCTGTGACCACCCTTCTCTGATGTTTTCTAAGAGGAATTGGTTAAATTCGACTGTCCAGGCTCACCGAGATGTTTGCATCTTGCTGTGCATCGTTAGTTATACCTGCGCACATATTAAAGGAATGTGCTATTGAACACTCCACCAAACAGTCAATTCGCTTATTAAAGTCACGTTTGACATCTGTAAAAGCATGGGCAACTAAAATAATATTTAAAACTACAAGATGTACAGATAAACTAGCAAGGTTAATAAGAACTAAGCCTTATAATGATTCTCTGAAAATGCACTATAAAAGGTATAGGAACAAGCTCAATTCCACAGTAAAATTTGCTAGGACTAATTTTCTCAAAAAATAAATAGAAAAATTACGTGATAATATAAGCAAAATATGTAAAAAGATGAACGAAATAACATCTGGTAGTATTTCAAAGCGACGAATCAAACAAATGAATGAAAGCAGGGAAACGTTATTGAAAACGAAATTAATATTCGGCAAAACTGGACTTGATGCCCCACACAGCTGTTACATAAATTTCGCCGATAGATATCGGGCTAATATGTTTGTGTTTTTGTGGTTGTGCGTTTGCTTTTGGGGCTTTATTTCTTTCTTTTTTTTTTGTTTTTCTTAATTGTTTTATATTCTTTTTTATTTTTTTCGTATAATTTTGTCTGTTTTTCTTCAATTTTTCACCCCTTCTACCAACTTTTCGACCTCTGGTGGTGGGATTTCCCGGGTGTGGGGCATCAAGTCCAGTTTACCCCAATATTCTAAACGAGCACTTTGTAAATATTGGTGAAGATTTTGCGTCTAGATTACCTGTGATAATAATCGTTACATATTGCAGCAAAATGATTGCACGACTTTTCTTAAGTGGCAAATACATATTGGCTGAGCCCAGGCGAAAGCTGGCAAGCCCGAGTGTGTGGACGATCCAGACAAGCGACTATGACAGGCCTCGCCGGCGCTCGTGCGACTTCCGATCGGAGTCGGTTTTTTGGGCACGAGTCAAAGGGATTTCGTCACGATCCGGCAAATGCCGTCCACCTGGAGTGTGTTCAATATTCTTGCTATAGCAGGTATTAGCTGCTATTTTAGCAGCTCTGGCTGTCCAATGTCACGAAATAGCTACTTTCTGATGCTTGCTATTTGACAGTCGGGCCAATGCCTTTTAGAAGTACGGGCCGCCATGCAGAATGATGACGTTACAGTTTGCGGGGAAAATATCGCGAAAAACACACGTAGTCTTATGGGACGTCCGCGGGAAAATGTTAATTGTACAGGTTGTGTTGAAGTGAGTGAAGTGAAAACAAAGTAAGATCCGCGGAACAGTACAAATGACCAGCTTAAACACAAATTAATGCGGTGCGTGCGGTATAATTGGAAAAATTCGCTACGAAATGCTCATCAGTTGTTGTTAGGCTATGTGATGTTTTGTGTCGATTCACTGTCGATACAATTGATTGACACAAAATGCAAGGTATGACTAAATATTATTATTATAACGCGTCCACGCACAAAAAACTAACGTTTTATTTATATTATAGCTAAAAATCCGAACGTGAAATCTCCGTGTACATTGGCATTGCCTGGTGGAAATGTCAAAATGAACAGGAAAAATGACGTCAAAGCTACAACGATTACGTAGCATGACGGCCCGTACTTCTAGAACGCATTGATCCACATCACTAAAGCCTGCTCCATTTTTTTTGCAGCATATGCGTATTAATCTTTGGTTAAGCTCGTAGCTTTTCCTGATCGATGGCAGCTTCATTTATAGAATAAAATTTAGCCACATCGATTACTCTTTCTCCAGTGCGCAGTCGATCGAGAATTTTGATTTTGGTTTCCAGAGAAATTACTTTCCTCTTCGTCTGTTTATCTTTTCTTATCTGGGTGTGGCATTGGCAGGACTCAAAGATTCACTGCACTTATTTCTTGAACTGAATGAAACTTCTACTACGAAAATCAAAACTTTTAGAATTTATCTTCGCTAGACTAAATAATTACCCACACTATACGATTGCCTCGCTTTCATTAGAAAAACTACAATTGCAGAATATCAACGCATCATTGCGTCAGAGGTGCCGTTTGTTTATTTCACCATTATCTCTCATATTTACACTAAATTCAGTCAAAGCATGGATTCAGTCGTCAGTATGTGCATACATATTTGTGAATGAACCGTTATTACATATATTGCAAATGACTCTCTCTCTATCTATCTCCTCCTCTCTCTGGCTGCTGTTTTCAGGAGCATAGGGCATTTCGTAAATGACTGTGAATACAAAATTAAACTAAATGAAAACTAGCGCACCTGAACCGCTCGAAATACTAATGTGCTCCAACCTGTTTCAAGTGCAAAATCACTTTGATCCTAAGAATGCATTTAAACTCATAGGGTGGAAAGGATTTCAGGAATTTCAAGATTTGAGAAAGGAGGAAGCTGCCTTATAAATGCCATCCACAAATTGATCCAGCACATCTGGGGTCAAGAAAAAATACCGCAGGAGTGGTGCAAATCCATCATATGCCCTATCCACAAAAAAGGAGACAAACTTCGGTGCGAAAACTACAGAGACATATCGCTACTTTGTACGGCCTATAAGATACTGACGAAAATATTAAAAAATAAAGTAAATGTGTACGCTGAAAAGGTCTTTGGGGAGTACCAAGGAGGCTTTAGGTCTGGTCGATCAACTACGGATCAGCTCTTCACAGTCAAACAAGTGCTCAAAAAATGCTGGGAATTTAACATCGACGTCCACCAGATTTTCGTGGACTTTAAACAAGCATATGACAGTATTGACCGAAACATACTGTACAAAATAATGCTATACTTCGGCATCCCGGCAAAACTAGTCCGGCTGACCAAAATGACAATGACGCCGACAGCATCACAAGTCAGAATCAACAACAGTCTGACTGACGCCTTTGACACAAATGTCGGACTAAAGCAAGGAGATGGGTTGGCCCCTCTGTTGTTCAACCTAGCACTTGAGTACGTGATAAGGAAGATTCCTGTCGACACAGGGGGTACGCTTCTGTATAAGTCGAACCAATTAGTGGCCTACGCGGATGACATTAACATCTTGTCCCGTTCCTTTACATCCGCCAAAGAACTCCTGTTGAAACTTGACCAGGAAGCCAAAGATGTAGGCCTGAAGATCAATCATACGAAAACAAAAATCATGACGCAAACAAGAAAGCAGACCTCCATTAGACGAAATATAATTCTGGACGAATATAATTTAGAGAATGTGGACGAATTTACATACTTAGGCTTGAAATTGACAACGAAAGGCAGTGAAACTGATGAAATTAAACGGAGAATACAGCTCGCTAATAAAACATTCTACTCCGTTCTGGCCCTACTGAAGACCAGCTGCATACACAGGAAGACGAAGCTCCAAGTTTACAAATCAATAATAAGACCTGTGTTGTGCTACGGATGTGAAACTTGGACCCTTACCCAAGCATCCGCAAATATGTTGAACGCCTTCGAAAGACGGGTCCTCAGGCGTATAATTGGAGCTAAACAAGAGTGCGGCCAATGGCGGATAAGGTACAATCCCGAGTTGTACGAGGTTTTTGACGAACCAGAGGTTGCTATAATAATCAAACTGCGGAAGCTGCAATGGGCTGGTCACGTGCAACGAATGGACGAGCATCGAGTACCTAAGAAGGTATTCGACGTAAGGGCCGAGGGTCGAAGACCAGTGGGAAAACCCAGAAAACGCTGGTCTGACTCTGTCGACGAAGACTGCGCAAAGCTGCTCGGTTTTCGAAATTGGAGGACGCGGTCATTGGACCGAGACAACTGGAGGCGTCACCTGCGAGAAGCCAAGGCCCGAAAGGGGCTGTAGTGCTACGACGACACTGCAAAACTCTGAAAGCAGCATAGCATAACATAAACAAAGAAAATGCTTAGTGCTTGCAAAACTTAACCAGCACTGCAACTAAAAGTCTCCCACAATTGCCTCACGTCAAAATTTTATCCGATGATTTCGTCGAAAGTTACAGGGATAGAAAAATGTTTAGGGTCAAAAAACGAAAGATGTTTGGAACCAAAAAATTTCTAGAACTGAGAAAATTTAAAAATGGGAACCTTTTTTCATTGTAAATGTTCGCGATATGAATACTTAATGTAAGCATTTATTGACATGAAAACAACAAAAACGCCTCGCGCTGGCAGCACTTTGCTAGCATCAAAGCCAACAATATATCATACTTACCTCACATTGAAATCAACCTACTCTGCGAATTTCGATTTGATCCGATGACTGCATTGGAAGTTATAGGGGTACAAAGAAATTTAGGGTAACCAGTGGCAAAAGTTTTCAAATTTTCGAAAACTTAATATTTGTTGTTTACTGTCACTGCAAGATCATTACCGTTTGAAAGCTTTACGATAAAATTGGTTAGTAAAGATATTGCAAATAAATACAAAACCAACAATAGCTGCCAACTCTTTAATGGTTTTATTTTACCATATTCCTTCTGAGTAATGCCTATATTAAGTTCCATAAATCATATGAAATTCGTTTTGATTTCATGACTGCACTGGAAGTTATACGGCAAAAAGTTTTATTTTCCTGCGCAAATATTCAAAACCCAAAACACCAACCGAATTTTTCAACCAAATTACTACCAAACACGGCTTAGAGTAAGGTTCAGCTACTGTGTCAATTTCATGAAAATCTGGCAACTGAATCAGAATTAATAGGGCTAAAAGCAGTTTTTTTCTTCATAATTTTTCAAGATGGCACCACTGGCACAAAATCGCCTGCATTTCAAAATCACTCCTATCAGACCTGGTCCTATTTAAGACCAATATATTAACAGAAGTTTTTGACGCTAAAAATATAGGTAAATTGGGCAAGGGTGTCCAGGCGTGCCCGTTATACCATATCAATTTTTTTCTTTGGCTATGTAAACAAAGCATAAGATTTACATATGAGTGGCTTTTTTTTGAAGAAGCGGCATTTTTTCAAGAGAGACGATGATTTGGAGGTTTTCACTTTCAGTTCCTGCCCTAGCTACAGGGTTGCTAACACGCTCATTAAAAGCTACACAAATTTACAACTAAATAATACCAATGCGTCCTGAAAATTTCGTAGTGATTGAATAGCTCTGTCAAAAGTTATCGCAATTTAAAAATTTTCGAATTTTCCCGTTCTCTTTTAGGCACCTAGCGCACACATGGGGTTAAAAAATTCCAAAACATCCGATTCGCATTTAAAACACGTTCGAAATTTATTTCGTCAGCTTTATTTTTGCAAAAACTATTTGTGTACGGAATAATAGGTGTATTAAAAATATCACTAAAATTGCCGCCGGCGCCAAAGGGTTAACAATAATTGACATTTAGTGAGACCTGGACCTATTCTGCGTATACACCAATGTATCCTGAAAGTTTCAGCTCAATCGGATGGCACGTTCCTGAGATTATCTCACTGAAATTTTTTGATGATATATATATATATATTATATATATATATATATAGATATATATATATATATATATATATATATATATATATATATATATATATATATATATATATATATATATATATGGAAATATGAATTTTTGGCCGAATCGATTTTAATACTAATGGTCTTCGAACATTAGTAAAAAACACGATCTTAATTGGTACAGATGTATTTCTCGACTGAAGCTAACATTTGCAGGTAAGTTCTATTTATGACAAATGAATTACAATAGAGATCGATTACATACTTAAACAAATGATTGATTTCCGTGAGATCTGCTGACTGGGAAATGCTCGATCAGGTGTATGTTGAGTTGTGTGATCGGCTGACTCAGCGTTGTCTCAGTGGAGCTCAGGTGTATGTTAACTGACCCAATACTGTTCCTTGTGGAATCCCAATACTTACACCTAGGCTGGAGCTAATATGGTCATCTATGCGTACTGACTGGGTTCTACCATACAAGTAGCTTCTGAAAAGGTTTAGCGCTACTCCTCTTATACCCACCCTCTCCATTTTTACTAATAGCAAATGATGATCTACCGTGTCAAGAAATATTTCTAAACATCTCACCCTTTTATCCAGCTTTGATACTAATGTTTTGGTCACCTTGTAGATTGCGTCTTCTGTCGAACGTGATTCTATAAAGCCATATTGGTCATCTGAGAGAAGCTTTAGCTCTTCCAAATACCTTGCAAGACTAATTTTTATTGCTTTTCCGAATACTTTTGAAAGGCATGACAACAGAGATATAAGCGTTAGTTACAATACAGCGTTTTGCCGCAGTGGGCTGCGGCAAATCGCTGTCAAAAAATTAAAATGCACTGTTTTGTATGGTAATGCGCACAATGCCTGCGGCCGAATTTGCCGCAGCGGCAGAATCTGCCAAATTTCTAATTTTGCCGCATCGCTAGCGGTGATACCAACCGTAGGTTGGCATCACCACTAGGTTCAATCAAATCTACTTTAATTAGATTGAATGGTCTGGTGGAATAGACAAGCGATGGTTGATATGTATTGTGATAAGCAAACCTAATCCTCGTACAGCAGGATTTAGCAATAAAAAAGAAAAAAAAAACTCTAGCGCACCTGAACCGCTAGAAACACTAATGTTCGAAGAACAGTAGAAGAATCGTGCAGGTTTTGAGTGCATATTCCACCACATGAGCTGCTTATTACGGCCAAACTGTTTCAAATGCCACGTTTTACTTTGGTCTCAAGAATGCATTATAACTCATATGGTAGAAGGTTTCAGATATTACCACTGGCATGAATTTCAACGTTTATGAGAGCAAAACACGGGTTAATTATATTCGTTATCAGTTGCTTATTTCACAAAATTTTGAAAGCAGCATCTCATATAACATCAATGAAGAAAATGCTCAGTGCCTGCAGCACTGTAACTGAAGTTGGTGTTTGGGGCTGCGATCCGAAAAATTTGCAGAACTTTGGGAATTGAAACATTGATTATTTATTTTCATTGTAAATGTTTCCGGTATGAATACTAACTGTAAGCATTTATTGATACAAAAGTAGCACCACCGACTCGTGCTGGCAACTTTTCGCCAGTATCAAAGCCAAGAATATATCACATCTGCTTCACGTTGTTATATTACATTCGAAGTTATAGGAGTATAAAGAAATTTAGGGTTGCCTGCAGCGAGTTTTTTCAAATAATCGAAAACTTAATATTTGCTGTTTATTGTCACTACAATATCATTACCAATTGAAAATTTTACGATAAAACCGCTTAATAAAGATATTGCAAACAAACACAAAACCAACAATAGCTGGCAACCCTATCGAGGCTTTTCAACCAAATTTGGCCTGAATAATGCTTATAATAAGTTCCATCAATTGTATGAAATTCGTATTGATTTCATGACTGCACTGGAAGTTATAGGGCAAAAAGTTTTATTTTCCTGAGCGAATTTTCAAAACCAAAGACACAAAAATTACCATAGCTGGCAGCACCAATCGAATTTTTCAACCAAATTTCTATCAAACAGAGTTTAGAGTAAGGTTCAGCTACTGTGTCAATTTCATGAAAATCTGGTAACTAATTCACATTTCATAGGGCAAAAAGCAGTTTTTTTTCTTTGTAATTTTTCAAGATGGCACCACTGGCACAGAGTTGCCTACAATTCAAAATCGCTTCTATCAGACCTGTTCCTACTTAAGTCCAATGCATTCTGTAAATTTCAATTGTATCTGATTATTGATTCGTGAGTTCCCATGAACAGAAGTTTTTGATGCTAAAAATATAGGTTAACTGGGAAAGGGTTACCGTTTTTGTCCGACATGAAATTTCCAAAGTTTTACTTTGAACGTGTAGGTAAAGCATAAGATTTGTAAACAGATTGGTTTTATTGTAAGAAACGGACATTTTTTAGGATATTCGATGGTTTGAATGTTTTCACTTCCAAATTTTTATTTTTTCAAATTTAAGACACCAAAACTATCATAGCTGGCAGCTCCAACCGAATTTTTCGACCAAATTTCTATCAAACGTGGCTTAAAGTAAGGTACAGTCACTGTAAAAAATCGAACGTTAAAATCGAACGATTCAATCAGAATTTATAGGGCTAAAAGCAGTTTAGTGATTTTTCTTTTTTAGTGATTTTTCAAGATGGCACCACTGGCACAGAATCGCCCGCATTTCAAAATCACTTCTATCAGATTTGGTCCTATTTAAGACCAATACATTCTGCAAATTTCAATTAATTCTGCTTATTGGATCGTGAGTTTCCGTGAACAGAAGTTTTTGATGCTAAAAATATAGGTAAATTGGGCAAGGGCTACCAGGCGTGCCCGTTATACCATATCAAATTTTTTTTTTGTCTATGCAAACAAAGCACAAGATTTACATATGAGTGGATTTTTTTTTTGAAGAAGCGGCATTTTTTCAAGAGAGACGATGATTTGGAGGTTTTCAGTTTCAGTGCCTGCCTAGCTACAGGGTTGCCAGCACGCTCATTAAAAAGTTACCGCAATTTAAAAATTTTCAAGTTTTCCCGTTCTCTTTTTAGGCACCCAGCGCACACATGGGGTTAAAAAATTCCAAAACATTATCCGATTCACATGCAAAACACGTTCGAAATTTATTTCGTCAAATTTATTTTTGCAAAAATTATTTGTCTACGGAATAATAAAACAATATATTAAAAATACCACTAAAATGGCCGCCGGCGCCAAAGGGTTAAAGATTATTAAGGTTTTATTTATTTTTTGTGAGACCTGGCACTATTCTGCATACACAACAATGTGTCCTGAAAATTTCAGCTCAATCGGATGGCGCGTTCCTGAGATTTTTTCACTGAAATTTTTTGATGATATATATATATATATATATATATATATATATATATATATATATATATATATATATATATATATATATATATATATATATATATATATATATATATATATATATATATATATATATATATATATATATATATATATATATATATATATATATATATATATAGAAATATGAATTTTTGGCCAAAGTGATTTTAATACTAATGTTCTTCTTCGAACATTAGTAATAATGTTCTTTGTGGAGCAAATTCGTGGAGCACTAGCAAGTAATTGTGACCAGCCTGACTTAAGTTATTTTCTAAAATATTAATATTTATATCACCAATCAACATATGATTAAGATACATCTTATTCGCTTCTAAGAACAAATTTAACGGCTTAATAAATTCAACAACGTTTGTATCATTTGGTGAACGATATGTACCGGAAACCAGAATCTCTACATTTTCAAGCTTTAAAATTACGTTCAGTGCGAAGGCATGATATATTTCAATATCTAAGATATTGTTACGGATGTATGCCACATGTTGTTGTTACGGATGTATGCCACAACTCCATCACATTTATTGAATTTGCAAGGTTGCAGACTGCAGTACCGGCAGTACGGTGTGACCACCTTACCCATTCTGTTCAGGTATTTCCTGAAGTAACCGTGCCCTGTCAAAAATTGACAAAGGTAAAAGTTTACCTCTCCGTGGCTCCGGCTAAGCCAAGGCTCAATAAGACCAATTAGCTTAGCCGTCCAGCGTCCTTTATCACTTTCACTCCAACGTTGTTGCCAAAGTCGGACGGTAAGCGTACGCGTGAGCGTCAAAGCCTCAGTTCTGTCCAGCTCTGAGCGAAAGAGGTACCCTTCCTTGCATTCTCGCGCTAGCAGATCAATCGGGATTACTCCCGATACAACCATCACAGCCTCTTCTGAGCCCGTGCGGTAGCTACAGGCGATTCGCAGGGCACCCCTGCGCTGGACGCTTGCAATGCGCTTCCGGAACTTCCTAGCTCGGAGCGCATCTCCCCAAATTTCGGCGCCATATAGCAAGATGGAATTGGCCGTCACCATCAGCAGCCTCCGTCTCGTCTCACTGGGTCCGCCTACGTTGGCCATTAGCCTACTCAGCGAAGTGACGACTACTAGAGCCCTATCACATGCCTTGCGGATATGATCCCAATACGTCAGCTTGGTGTCCAGGATCACTCCCAGATACCTGACCGACTTGCTGGTCTGGACCTCAACGGAGCCAACTGTCATGGGTATGACAGTTGGTATCCTCCGCTTCATCAGCATGACAATCTCTGTCTTTGAGACTGCCAGCTGGAGGCCGTGCTCAGTCATCCACCGATCCACTCTTCTCATAACTTGGCTAAGCCTAAGTTGAGCGAAATCGGCAGATCTAGAAGTGATTACAGCTGCGACGTCATCAGCGTAACCTAATAGGAACACATTCGCAGGCATTTCCAGGCGTAGCAAATCATCGTACATGATGTTCCAGAGGTCAGGTCCTAGGATTGACCCCTGTGCCGCACCTGAGGTCACAGGCCTCCTTCTGACTCCGTCCCCCGTGTCGTAGAGCAACCATCGGTCCCTGAGGTACTCCCGCATCATGGCCAGCAAGTAGCCAGGGATACTGAACCTCCATGGATATCGCTTCCACAAGAGTGCTAGGTCACATGCAGCCAAGTCTGCGAGTGACCAATTTGTAGCCATCTTCCCACGGGCCTGAGTTGACCTCCTCACGAAGAGCCTGCCATTTGGCACGTCTACTCCTCGTGATGGCCTTGATCAGCTCCCTCTTTGCCGCAATGTGGGCAGCAGATAGCTCAGCCACTCCCGGCCTATTTCTGGCTCGCTGTGCCCTGCGCCTGCATGTCAAAGCGATGCGCCGCAGTTCGGCGATTTCTTCGTTCCACCAGTACGCATGTGGCCTCCTACGAAAGGGCTTCCGTTTGGGTATTAAAGCCTCCCACGCCCTGCGAATCCACCCCATGGTGCTATTAACAGTGGCCTCTACTGCTGCATAAGTCACTGGGGTCTCAGATGTTAGAGACTCCCCTCCCAAGCTCGAAACAAGCGATGCGACCATCTCGTCCCTGTTAAGTTTAGCGGCATTCCAGCCTAGCCACTTATAGGAAGAGCCTTGGCGTCTTTGCTTACTCTCAGCAATTTGGAAGGTGATGTAATTATGATCACTTGCAGTGTAATCTTCCATCACCCTCCAATCGCTGACGAGTGCCGCAATTCTCTCCGATGTCATGGTGACATCGGGAATGGATTCGCCAAAACCGGGCCTTCGGAATGTTGGCGTCGAACCCGTATTCAACACCAACAAACCCAACCTCGATGCCATCTCAACTATGCGCCGTCCGCGAGTGTTTTCGGTGGGCATGCCCCACTCCAATGCCCTTGCATTGAAGTCACCGCCTACGATGACATTACCAGCGATGCCACGGAGAGAGTCTTCCAGTGAGCTAAGTTTGACTCCGAATTCCTGTAATGAGTCATTCGGAGACAGGTAGCAGCTCACAAAGGTAATCTCTCCGTATGTCACCCACACGTGACCGTTGCCTGAGCCGCGGGCGCCGATGCAAACCCTCTGCCCGTGAGCGATCCAAATCGCCGCGTACCCCCTAGCATCTGCCAGTCAAACGGACGAGTTCCTCCCCCTATAAGGGTCACTGATCAATATGATCTGAGCCTTATGTTCGCGGACTAGTTGCGTGAGGAAGTCGTCCGCAGCTCTGCAGCCCTGCAGGCTGCCTTGAAGGACTCTCATGTTCTACCCTGCTTTTTCTTGGTACCGAGTGTGTCTCTGAAAACCCGACACGCACTCGATCCCATCAGATGCTTAGCGCCATTCGCGTCATGTTTCTCAGTGCATAATATGCACTGAGCCTGCGCAGAGCAGTCTGCTGTTCGGTGGCCAACCCGTCCACACTTCCAGCAGCTGGCGCTCCGGTCTGGACCCTTGCAGCTACGCCTTGTGTGGTCGTAGCCTAGGCACCGGTAGCAGCGTGTCACCTTAGCCCACCTTCGCACTCGGGCACTTATCATTCCTACCCGGACTCGACCAGACTTGAGGATTTTGGATGCTGGTGTCTCATCCAGCTCCACCACGGCTCTCCTCTGTTCCCTTGTGTTAAGAGGGAAGAGTGTGGTTTTCACCTCGCCGGCTCCTTCCTCTCAAGCCTCGCGTTTGCTGGAGGATGTCACCTCTTCGCTTACTGTGAGGCAATCGAGGTTGAGATGCTCGATCTTAACCCTAGGAGTCATAAGCTTCACGTCCCCATGGCCATCTACGGCGGCCCGGATCGAATCCTGCAATTTCCAAAAGGACCCCTTCTTCTGCTGTCTTTCTAATACGCTTTACTAGCGTACCAGTTTCATCCGGAGAAACACTTTGGCGGATGGCCCCCAGGACCTCCGCGTAAGTCTTTCCCGGAGCCGGTTTTACTACAACAGCGTCTGTTTTTTCCCTCGCTGTCTTTGTCTGTTATTCTTCTTCGTTTTTTTTCTTCGGTACTGCTTTCTTATCGCCCTGTGGTATACACTCTTTCTGAGCCTTTTCCGGCCCTGCGGGTGTCACTGGTGTTTTTGTGATGCTACCCTTTTTCTTTTTGTGGGCCACCGTCACCCACTTCCTGAGGTCAGAAACTGGCACCTCCTTCCTCACTCGGACTTCCTGAATATCTTCAGGGCCACGCGCTTATTCTGCCGTGGCCAATCTACTCCCGGGACCCCTGTAAGAGTGGCTGACTCAGCGATCTTTTCCCCCAAGACCCGCTGGTTGTCTACCTCTGCCTTCTGCCAGTTCGTCCGGCAGGTGGAGATGACCTCAAAGGCCTCCTCCAGCTCCAACATACCGTCCTTGACGTGCTTTGAAATATTCCTCTGCACGTTGGCGGCTTGAAGCATTTTATGAAGGATACGTTGACACTTCCTCAACATATCCTCCTCAGCCACTCGCTCACGCTTTATGTACTCCCTCCTAGGGGATACACGTGCAAGTGGCATATTTTCCTCCTCGCAAACGCAAAACGGTCGATGGCAGCGCCTCCTCCGCCCTGCGTCGCCGCTGTCGTCCCCATGTTCTGTTGTCCGTCTGTCTTGTCTTTTGTGTCATTTTGTTTATGTAGTATACTCAGTTTTGTTGGGTCCTAACTCAGAGCCGCTATCTCCACCCGGATGTGCAGTCGCCTTAATGACCTCGTGGTAATCTATGTAGAGCAGGGAGGCCGACGCGAGGGTTGATCACCAGCCTTCATGGGGCTGGATCTCAGAGCCAGGTCAGCGCTAATCGGGAACAATGTCAACTGAACCTGCACCACCAACTCAATGGTGCGGGCCTCGAACGTACTCTGAGGCTTGCCAGGTTTTAACGGGACGGAGACAGCATGACATTAGCCTGGAGCCGTTCACGCTCGGATTTCACTCCAGCGGTACTGCGCATAAATCGACTAGGTCCAGAATGCCATAACCGCCAGCCCAGATACATTTTTCGCTGATAGTCGGTCGTGCCTTAAACCATTAAGCCAAGCCAGGTGATGCCATAAAAAATCTTTGCTGCCATTGCCAGAAATTCCAATCATCAATCAAATCGTAAAGCCAAGAGAAAAGCCGAGTCGTACCGGTTGCTGTTGTTGGGCCATTTGGCGTTACCCGGGGTGCACCGCGAGGAGGCGACCCAACATTACACCACTTATGTTATAGATTATTCTATTTATTTTAAATTATAAATACGTACTATAACCCCTTAAGCTTGGGTTATAAGTCCAAACTTGTTTTTTTTTCTACCTCCCACAGACACATCTAATAAAAAACTAATAGTTGTTTAGAGTTTTCATATGGTTAATGATTTGACAACTATTTCTTCATTAGCACCTTAGTTTCAGTCATTAAATTAAATTAAATAAAGTCATTAAATTGTCGTGGTATATTTTACTGCAATTCGGTTTCTCTGCAAAATGAAGCAAACATCGGAAAGACATTGAGGTGACACAACGGATAGTTAGATTGTATCATCAAATCCAAAATGATTTTAACGAGACGAATACCTATTGTCATTTACTTCATTTTATTGTTAATTCTCATAAACTCAGTGTTTGGTAAAAGAAAATCGAAAACTCTACTATTTCCCCCAACAGTACCAACAAGACAGCAGGTATGAGACTTATATAGCTAGGTATAGCTTGCTTTATCTAAAATGTGCTCTAATGATTTTACAGATTATCGTCGGTATCGGTATTCCCTTAGAGGATCTAGACTATGAAGCAATGACAACTGGCTATGTCCTGAAAGCTCAATACTTTTTACCAACAAAAGCAAGTGAATTAAGGCCGCTCGAACAGACTCCTTTAAATATCTCAGGTAAAAAGCGAGCAGTAGATTTCCGAGAAATTTTCGATAACAGTACATCACATAGTGATGAGGAGATACTTGAGGATCTGCTTTACGCATATGTTGACGGACACGATAACAAACATTGGAATTATCTTAGGTGGACGTTGTATAGGGCTGTGGAAACCTTAGGAACGAGGTACTTATGACAAATATGAAAGTCAATTTGCAATATATTGATTCATTCATGCCTTCAGAATGGGATTAGATGGAAGAGCGTGTATGCTCAGAACTATTTGTGAAGCAGCTGAAACACCTTTTCACTGGCAAAATGGTTTAATTGGAGATATACTTCATATACTTTTGACGTAATTGCTTTCAAAGTATTTCCTGTCGCTTTTATTGACAATAATAAAATTGCAGACCATCATCATCTGTGGATCCATTGTCAAAGCATTCCGATAATGAATATTATCATGCTGAAAAGCTGGGTCGAGCAGGGGCTCCCTGTGATTTGATATTTAAAGAATGCAAGAAATCATTATTGTCGATTATATCACAGGTTTATGATCCACTTGGGAATTTGATTGAATGAACATATTCGGGGCTACTTTTCAAGTAAAAGTCTAACAATAAATTAAAGGACTGAAAAGCATGTAAACCAAAACAGCATTCACTCTAACGCACATGTATCATTTTTAAAACAACTGTATTCAAAAAGAATTTTACTTTCATATTACATGCAATATATCGTTGGATTTCAGAAAAATAATTTTTTTGTCCTATAGAATGTAGCGAATATTAAGATTGAGAAGGCCTTAGCACAACTCAGAACCAGACCGAAGTCTAGAACCAAGAGTGCTAAGGTCACAAGTCGAATGGCTAACGCCATTCATGAGGCTAATTAAAAAAAATTGCCCCGAGAGCAGGGTACCCTAGAAATGGCCGTGAAGGCCCCTCGTCCGCATCAGCGGAGTACCCTTTAACCGACCTTCACGGATGCTGGGGTGCCGCTTTGCTAGCTCGCTGCGGTAGGTTCTTGAAACAAGGAGTCGGTTGGCTCTCAGAAAAACGGGATGCTACTTATGATTTCATCCGTCATCATAGAGTAGCCGCAAACTGGTATAATGAATATACTCAAGGGGAAAAGGGGGCATAGTTCCGTAAAGAAAACCACCCGTGGCTCTGCAGCATGGCCTGGCTAACCAGACCCAATGCTCGTGTCGACTCACGGAGCCAGAAAATTGAAAAATTCTAAGCGGAAAAAGGAGAAGAAATACTACCTCTCTTTTCGCACGAACCCGGGTGAGGCAAACAGCCCCGGGCCCCCGATGGTGGCGGAGTCCTGACCCCGATGGTCTGGGGTCCTCCACCCACTGACATTGGCCTGACTGTAACAAAAATGCAAAAATTAACCTCGAAAAAAATGGCCAATGTCCCTCCCTTAGAAGAGTTGAAAATCACAAAAAAAGCCATTTAACTAATCATCGGCCAGCCAGGTCATACGCGGACCCTGAAAAGAAAAGAACTTCCCGGGCTTTCGCCCAATAAGAAGGCCAGCGGTTAGATTTACAAATTCATTATGTATTCACGTTATATTACTTTCTTCTTCAAAGCTTTTACAAAAAAATTATTAACTGAACTCAGATGAAACAGATTCATACGCCTACTAACTTAACATAGTTTAACATCATCTTCTGGTTCGTGAATTTTTACCATTTGAATATGGAACATGACGGGTTGTTAACCGGAAGAAAAGTATTTGAATACAATAGGCATGTCTACATATGTGACACATTGCGATAGCAATATTACGTTTTTCTTATAATTTTTAATGATTCTTATGATTCTTCTATTTCCAAGTATTCTACAAGTAGTGTGATATTCGATAAAGAACCATTCGTTGATAAATGTATTCGTCTTTACTATCAAAAGCATATAACCCGATCATGAGTCCCTCCAAGATACATCTTTGTGAAAAACTAAGTTTCTAATATACATAATTTAAACTATCAAAAAATGTTCTTGTGAGAGTTTACGTCTAAAATTCAGTCAGTATATAAATTTGGAAAAGTTTATATATACAGTTGCTCACGAAAGTCAGCATACACCGCTTAAAAACGCGGAATTGGCAATATATAGGTAGAAAGAAAATGAATAGACGGGTGAAAAACGAACTTAAAAGGAATATCAGAGACATTGTAATCTATTTTACACAGAATTAATGAAAACATACATATACATACACATATACATAATAAATAACAAGAAATTCCGCTGAAAGTGAGGAAACAAAAGTCAGCATACACCACAGAAAAATCAAAAAAAATCAGTCCAAGCGATGAGTCATACTGCGATAAAGATTGCTACCGTGTTAATATACAAAGATAAACATTAGTACATTGCAAGTCTATCAAACTAAAGTGATTTGGGTGCCTTTAATACTTAAAAATGAGTACACGGAAGGAAACGAGTTTGGAAGTGCGAAAAATCATCGTAAGTGAACGAGTGGAAGGGAAATCGTATGGCGAAATTGCTAAAATAATTGGAAGAAGTCAGGCAACGGTGCAAACGATCATACGGAAAGCGGAAACGGAAGGGAGAATACAAAATAAACAACGAACAGGTAGACCGAAATCCTTAAATAAGAGAGATGAGAGAGACTTGTTACGGAAAATAAGTAAGGACCCACAAAAAAGTGCTCCGGCAACGGCCACTGCACTTGCAAAGGCAACAGGGAAGCAAGTAGAGTTTTGCATAATCAGGGTTATAACGGTAGAGTTCCGCGCGGAAAACCTTTCATTTCTCCAGTTAATGAAAAGAAGAGGCTTGACTTCGCTCGCCTGCATCTTAATAAGGACGACAGTTTATGGAATCAAGTTATGTTTAGTGACGAGAGCAAGTATAATATTTATGGCTCTGTCAGGCGCGGATACGTGTGGAGGAAGCGGAACGAAGCATTGGCAAAGAAGAATTTGCGTCCTACAGTGAAACACGGTGGAGGGTCAGTCCTCGTATGGGGTTGTATGTCGGCCGCTGGTGTGGGGCAATTACATTTTATTGATGGTACTATGGATCAAAACATGTATTTGAACATATTGCGAGGCAATTTGATACCTTCTGTGCAGAAATTAGGCCTACAGCCAAGTTGGATCTTTCAGCAGGACAATGATCCAAAACATACAGCTAGAAGTGTCAGGGAATGGTTGCTGTATAACATCCCTCATCAGCTTCACAGTCCGCCTCAGTCTCCCGATTTAAACCCCATAGAGCATTTATGGGAGGAATTGGATCGCAGAATTCGTGAGCCAGCCGTAAGAGCGATTATTACTAGCAAAGAGACCCTAAAATCTGCTCTGCTGTGTGCCTGGATGAATATTCCACCCGAAATTACCAGAAATCTCGTTCGTTCGATGCGAAGGCGTTTAGAAGCTGTTATCAAGGCTGGTGGAGGGCCTACGAAGTATTGAGCTCACGTTTTTTGGTAATTCTCGTTCTTTTCGAAACATGGCTTGTAGTGTATGCTGACTTTCGATGGATGATTTTTTTTAGTTTTCATGGTTTATTTCTTTCTGTGTTCGGATTTTCTTTATTGTTATGTTATGAAACTTATTTTTAATGCCAATAAAGCTACTTTTACGTTTTCATTGCATTCTCTCTTATTCCACTGTACCATATTCGTGTTTTTACATGCTGTATGTTGACTTTTGTGAGCCACTGTATATATGTATTCATCAAGTTGCAAGGTTTTCTCTCCACAGTTTTGTAACAAGAGAATTTAGATTTTTCTAGACTTAGTAAAAATCACAAATGTTGGAATTGTGTTATCGTAATTTCTACTCTATCATTCACCGGAAAATTATGGAACTTTCATACTGAGCGAATGTATGATTCTCGATTGACATCAGCTTTGATACACCATGTGTCAAATTTAAACCAAATTGTATCAATGTACAAACGTAAACTTAAGGGAAAAAATTAAATACAAAGAAACTTACTGAAGCGATCTTAACTTTATGCAAAACCGTTTGATTTTACTTAAGTCTAAGTTGACTGAAATGCCGATCGCGTTGCCAAGTGCTTCAACAAATTTATATTAATGACGAATTCACAGTTTTTCATTTCAAAACCTTATTTTAGATAATTATATTAGCATTCAATGTGTATTATTTCTATTCACTAATCGTTGGTTTAATACTTTCAAGTTATCTACGAAATATTTGATGAAAGTGCTAAGGAATACATATTGCCGCATAAAGACAGGTCTATGAATTGAGGTGATGTGTTTACTTTCTTAAGTATGAGTTTATAACCAAGCATTGGTTGAAAAGAAAGATCATCAATATAATTGTTTGCTTAGCTACGCATATATAGATACAATAAAATAAGCTTTGGAAAATCTCTCGAAGAAATTCGAAAAAAATGAGAGGGTCAGTTTTAAATCTAATAAATCAGATTATGTTTTTTTCATAGAATATCGAAATTTTTGCTTATAGACAATGTTAGTATTATCACTTTATCGCTTGATACTTATTTCTGTCGATCGACACTATCGTCCCAGTTGCGTGCATGATATGGTGTATGTACTTTAACCCAACGTGGAGATTTCTCATTGCAAGTATATTGAAAACAGAATGCCCTCGATTCGCCCCACTTTGTGTGTACTTGTGTCACGTGTTGGTTCGACCATTTCAGCTCCTAGCGCACCATTATCTCGACACGCATGCAGTCTAAAACCTTTCAAATTTTCATTTTTCCAGCCGAAATGTGGTGCTTGGATCTACGCATCAATTTACATCCGATAAGGTTGACGCCTGTTCTTTCGCTAAAGACAGTCCTCCGCCTAACTTTGTGAGCGATTCCTACACACAACACAATATACTGTTTTATGTAGGCGAATTGACGTCGAGTAATTAGGCCACCAATCGATTCAATTGTTGATCATGTCCATAATTGCGACCGCATCAAGGAAATTTTTGACCCATTTCTGGCAGATTCAATCCAAAGAAAAATCAAATTACATACTTACAGCGATCTGCCATATTGTACAGTTATACACCACCAAACTTTACAGTTATCTTCCCAAATTCAGAATTCTTCAAGGCTGTACGATCGAATGGTGAAGAACAACTCAGGCCAAACTTTTCGGGTCACCCGCCGAACGATTTGATAAGCAGTGGTAAGGATGTATACTCTGCATTAGATCTCACTTTAGACAATTTTTTTTTTTTGTTTATGAAAAAGTTCAACCAATCTAACACCCGGCACCCAGAACCATTTACGCACAACAATTGTTTTTAGAAAAAGATCATGTATTTCACGAAATTCCACTTAAATCACAATATTTAGCTCCATAATTGGCCTTGTTATGCTGCGAGCAGCAAATAGCTGCTACCTTAGTAGCTATCCCGGAATCTTGGCCAGCCCGACTGTCGAACAGCAAGCATCAGAAAGTAGCTATTTCGTGACATTGGACAGCCAGAGCTGCTAAAATAGCAGCTAATAGCTGCTATAGCATGCACATTGAACACGCCCCTGGTGTTCTCAGCATTAAGACACAGCATTAAGGCTTTTCGGTTGTGAGTGCGGTAGAAAAGGGTGCACTGAGCGGAATTTTTGTGAGAGAGCAATGTTGTGCGTGTATTAAAAAAGGCATACGAAGTTTTTCTTTCCTGACAAGCTCCTTGTTTCAAAACTATTTCACACAGCGAGGGGTACTTGCGAAATTCCTTTCGGATTTTCTCACTGTGCATGCAAAATCTAGGACGTGCAGGAGAAGTTACACAAACACGTGAGGCGACAATTTTGCATCCCGCAACCGTTGATTTCTTATCACATAAAACACGGTCTGCCTCACGATTTTCCACACACGGATCCGGTATCTAGACGGATTCAACGATTCGCCATGCAACAAAATGTCTTTTGCCACCGGAGGGGCCTTAAAACCACGGATGTTTTCCCGATTTTTATTACAATTCCGAGTTACGTGCACGAAGGTTTGAGTCCTTTGAACACGGGCCTTTCTGTCTTAAATTAACTGAAAGGATACTTTAAGTAAAACTCTTATTTTTATTTCACGCTAATTTAATTTTGCTCGTTCTGATGCACACCAATCAAATAACTGAGAACTAAAACTAAAATGTGCAAACTTAAATACTGTTGCTTATATGTATCTTTTTCTCATCGAAACGACAGTAGTCATAAAACATAGACCCTATCATAAAAAAAACTTAGTGTACAAGTTAACAACGAATTCCAGACACTTATGTAATAAGATAACTCACCTGCACGAGCATGCGAAATGTGCAGTATTGCACTTTCCATGTGAACATATTTTCATGGGAAAATATTCAACAGCGTTGCGAGCAGTAAAATTCGGATCAGCAGTTTTAGGTTACTTAAGCTAGAAATTAAGAATAATGAGTTGAGTTGTTTTTGAATTTTCAAGTAATAAAAATCGGGGAACCGACCCTGTTTAAATTCTAAAAAGTATTTTTTTTTTTACTAATTCTCGTCGTTATAATTTAACTGGCGCTCAACGTGGGGCTGCTTTCACGCGTTCTAATAAGTTGATAAGTGGTTCGATTAGCAAACTTATTATTAGTGAAGTCAAGTAAAACCGTAAAAGGAAGAAAACTCAATCTGGTGCGAAAACCAAGTACCTAGGGAACGCGACATCAAAAGAGGCCCCTTAGTAGCGAAGGAAGGTATAATAAACACCCCAACCATAGCAAACAGGACGTCTTTAAGCCGACCGCCCTTTTGATACGAAAAGCAGCCACAAGCAGAACAACTCCCGGCGAGAAGCAGCAATCAACCCGAATAATGGGGCATACAACGATAATTATAACAATGTAAGTCAATTCTGATTGTAAATCTGACTATTTGCTTTCCTTAAAAGGATATTAGCTTAAGAAGAAAAGAAAAATTCGAAGTTTAATATTATCCTGAATATTAATTTCATATATACAAATTTTTTTGATACCTAATATTTTCTTGAATACTACTTTCATTTATATATATATATATTGATTTAATAAACGAAGTGAAATCATATCAAACTTATTATTAGTGAAGTGAAAAGTGAAATTGTTTGTCGTAAGAAAACCCGAAAGTTTATTTCTTTTTCAAGTGTTTGTTGTTGTTTGAAGGCTTTTTGTTCCATTCCGTGCATAATCAGATTTCGATCTTTCGATAGCTTTCGGTTGTTCATATCTTCTTTCGATTGAAGTTTATGGGAAAATTCGGCACTGTGTTGTATTCTCTAATAATTACTTAGTGTTTGTGAAATTTTGCGACAATTCGTGAAGATTGTCGTGATCTTGGTTTTGGGGAAATTCTCTCAGACTCGGTGCCTTCGACACTGTTGTTGTATTTTTTAATAACTACTTAGTGTTTGTGAAATTTTGCGACAATTCGTGGAGACTGGCGTGATATTTTTTTTGGGGAAATTTTCTTAGACTCTGTGCCTCCGCCGAAACTTAGACAGAATTTCTTCGGGTTCAACTGTGGTTCCGGGTAATATACCGAAATCTAGAGCTAACATGTCAAACCCAAATAATTTGATTACGCCTAGCCGGCTAGGCGAAAGCATTGCCGCTGGCCCCTCTGTTCCAATAGCTGCCGATCAGGGCGGTACTCCGAACGTTCCGCCGGCCGGTATCCCAAACAACGTAGAAAATTAGTTAGTCGGCTTATAGCAGAGACCCTACACCAACAAGGAAGGGATTTATTCCATTCCCTAATGAACCCCACAACGGATATCAATAATGAAATCGATGTTCCCATCAGAATCGGGGACGACTTGTCTGACATGGACAAGATTCCTGATGTGGTCAAAAGTCTTAGGGTTTTTTCGGGGGATCCTGGGGAGTTCAGTTCCTGGAAGAAAAGCGTGGAACGAATCCTCAAAATATATGACCATCTGAAGGGGACTCCCAAGTACTACGGCATCCTATCAGTGATCAGAAATAAAATTACTGGCCACGCCGATATCGCCTTGGAGTCTTATAACACACCCCTCAATTGGCCCAGAATATCGAAATGTTTGACCCTGCACTATGCAGATAAGCGGGATCTTGGTACGCTAGAGTACCAAATGACGACATTGGTACAAGGTACAAAATCTATTCAAGAGTTCTACCAGGAAGTCTACCAGCATCTTTCATTGATTCTCAATAAACTTTCCTCAAGCACTGAGACTGCCAACATTATGACCCAGGCATATAGGGATAAGACACTCGATACCTTTATCAGAGGGCTACGCGGTGATCTCCCAAGACTCCTGAGTATCCGCGAACCGTCCGATCTACCCCAAGCGCTGCATCTTTGCCTGAAACTCCAGAACATGGACTACCGGGCACAACATGCAAATAACTCGCAAATGCTACTTCGAAGGGCTTACCATCAACAGTCACCTCCTATACCACCTCGTAAAAGCGCACCCCCTCAGCCGAAGCCTTCACCGATTCCGGCCCCAAGACAAACATTCTATCCAGAATTAGCACACCTACCTCGAAACTCTCAACCACCACAATTCAATCAGCAGGTATTTTACAAAAACCAACAACGACCTCCTTACTCAAGGCAGCTCCCGCCTAAACCACAACCTAGGCCTGAGCCTATGGACGTCGACGTCTCCCTGAGGACTAATGCGATTAACTACGCAAACAGACCTCATAACCAAACGGTACCGCAGAAGCGGCTACAACCCCAACAGAACCACCCACCACAAAAACTGCAAAGAATTTACCACACGGAGACCGGAAAAGATAACGAAACTCTAGAAGAATACGATACAACGCAACAGGACGAAGAACACGAACAAACGTTAGACGAATATATCGACGGGACGAACGATGAAAATATCGACCAAGTAGAGGTGATGGATGATATTTATTTTTTAGGATAAAGCGCTCTTCGCTCCCCTACTTCGAGTATAAATTAAGGAGCGGAGAGGTCCTGAAATTTTTAATAGATACAGGTGCTAACAAAAATTATGTGCAACCAAGACATATCAAATACCCTTTACCTAATGAAAAGATTTTTTACGCAGAATCCGTCGGTGGGAGCGTTAAAGTTACCCATCATTCATATTTCCAACCGTTCAGCAATTGCAAAGATAAATTAAAATTTTTCATCCTACCATCTCTCATTTCATTCGACGGCATCATTGGGAACGATAGTCTAAAAAGCTTAAGAGCTGTAATCCACACAAATGGTAATTTTATGACAATCAATGATAACACGCATATCCCTCTTAAGCAACAAGCCTGCTGTTAAAACAGAACACCTTAGCACAGAGTTGTCTAAAAAACTAAATACAATCATTCTCAAGCACTCAAGCCTTCTCTCGGACCCCGACGAGAAACTTACTTTCACCACCAAAGTAAAGGGTGACATTAAGACAACGACTAGCGATCCCATTTACTCCCGATCCTACCCCTATCCTATGGCTTTAAAAGGGGAAATAGACAAGGAAATCAGTAAACTATTGGAAGACGGTATTATTAGACCGTCAAGATCTCCCTACAACTCCCCGGTATGGATCGTTCCAAAAAAATCGGACCTATCCGGAGAAAAAAAATATCGAATGGTTATCGATTATCGGAAGTTGAACTCGGTGACCATCCCCGACAAATACCCGATCCCAGAGATCAACGAAGTTCTCTCCAACCTCGGAGAGAACAGATTCTTCTCAGTCTTGGACCTCAAGAGCGGTTTCCATCAGATCCCACTCAAGGAATCAGACATTCAAAAAACTGCTTTCTCCGTGAACAATGGGAAGTTCGAGTTTACTCGATTACCATTCGGCCTTAAAAACGCCCCTTCAATTTTCCAGAGGGCGTTAGATGACATTTTACGTGAACACATCGGGGTAAGATGTCACGTCTATATTGACGACATTATTATGTTTGGGAAAAATGAGCTTGAGCATCTTGAAAACCTAGATAAAATTTTCCAGACTCTAAAATTGGCTAATATGAAAATCCAGATCGACAAGTGCAACTTTTTAAAGGAATAAGTAGAATTCCTGGGGTATGTCGTAAGCAAAGAAGGCATTAAAACCAATCCTGATAAAGTCAAAGCCATCGCCGACTTTCCGGCACCAAAAACGCTCAAGGACCTACGGTCCTTCTTGGGAATGTCAGGTTACTACAGGCGCTTTATTCAGGATTACGCTAAAATTGCTAAACCCCTGACATCCCTTTTGAGAGGGGAAGATGGACGTGTGTCCAAAAACCTCTCCAAGAATAAACCCATCTATCTAAATTCAGCAGCAATCAAAGTATTTAACAACCTTAAGAATGCACTCATCTCCAGGGACGTTATTCTCATACATCCAAACTTTGAGAAGGAATTCGAACTTACAACCGGCGCCTCCAGCTACGCGATCGGAGCCGTACTTTCTCAAGAAAATCGACCAATCTCCTTTCTTTCGCGAACACTAACGAAAACTGAGGAAAATTACGCGGCAAATGAAAAGGAGATGCTTGCCATCATTTGGGCTCTCCATTCCTCAAGAAGCTACCTGTACGGATCTCGGAAAGTAAAGATCTACACCGACCATCAACCTCTTACATATGCTCTTAGTAACAAAAATACAAACAGCAAAATGAAGAGGTGGAAGGCAGCGCTTGAGGAATATAAGTATGAGCTCAAGTACAAGCCTGGGAAAGCTAACATCGTGGCTGATTCATTGTCAAGGCCTCCCTTAACCACCCTGATAAACTCTATGACACCAACAGTGCATAGTGATGAAAGTTCATCACAAAACTTGATTCCAACTGTAGAGACACCCGTCAACGTTTTCCGTAATCAACTTGTGCTAAAAATCGGGCAAGAAGACAGTTACCAGATTACTTATCCTTTCGAAAACTATAAACGACACATTTTTATCAAACCACAATACTCTGACGCTAACTTGGTAGACATATTCAAGAGATACTTAAATCCCGGTACAATAAATGGGCTCTGTACAAGCGAAGAAATAATGGGGAAAATCCAGCAAATATACCCTGCCCATTTTAGAGACTACCGAATTCGTTTTACTCAGAAGTTAGTAGAGGACATCCCTAGCGAGGCCGCACAACATGAGAAAATCCTTCAGGTCCATAAGCGGGCACACCGGAACGCAGTTGAAAACAGATTGCAGTTACTGGAAAACTTCTATTTTCCAAAAATGGCTGCGAAAATAAAAAACGTCGTCAACTGCTGCAAAACCTGCAAGGAGAACAAATATGAGAGGCACCCAAACAAACCCTTCATAAATCCTACACCCATACCATCTTACCCAGGCCATACTGTCCACATTGATATATTCTCTACAGAAAAGAAACTGGTACTAACTGCGATGGACAAATTCACTAAATTTGCCATGGCCAGGGTTCTGGCATCCAGGTCTATAGAGGACGTAAGGCAACCATTGCTAGACATCCTTTACTTCTATTGCATCCCTGAGAACGTTGTGGTCGATAACGAAGGGTCACTAAGCTCGGCTTCAATCTCATCTTTATTAGAAGATGAGCTTAAAATCAAGGTATACAGGACACCACCTTATAAGAGTGAAGTGAATGGGCAGGTCGAACGATGGCATTCAACAATCCTGGAAATGATGAGGTGCCTAAAGAGGGAAAATCCGCAGAGACCGTTCGAGAACCTTCTTCAACACGCTACTAATGAGTACAACCATACGATCCATTCAACCACCAATAAAAAACCTGTTGAACTGTACCTCGGAAGAGTTCCCAATATTGACTTGGAAGACTTTGAAAGAGTACGACTGACAAATATCGACAGACTTAAAGACAAACAGGACACCGACATAAAGTACCATAACAAGAAAAGACAGCCCATGAAAGACTACATCATTGGGGAGACTATCTATGTTAAACAAAATAAGCGAAGGGGTTCAAAATTATCACCTAGATTCAAACAGGAAATAGTTAGAGAAAATAGAAACACCACCATCCTCACCCAAAGCGGCAAAACGGTTCATAAGAGTAATATTCGGAATTAATCTTCATTTTCAGGTTAACCCTACAGGCCATATCTGCTAAAGTACAAATTCTGGACTATTCAAGCTCACAGATTATATCATTCTATACCGGGCCCACAAGAATCCAAAACGGAAATTTTAAAATTATTCACACCATAGATATAAGCGAATATGAACGCCTGATAGAGAAGATAGAACCTCTGCTAAATGTTTCGGGAATACAACACAGCTCGTTAATACCTCTTCTATCGCATGAACTGCAGAAAATTCGAAGTCTGATAGCAAACCTGAGACCTCGCCGACTGACACGATCACTAAATTTCCTGGGCACTGCCTGGAAATGGTTAGCTGGCAGCCCCGACCACGAGGACGCTATCACTATTACGGAAAAATTAAATAACGCGTTGCAAAACAACAATAAACAAGTAGTAATAAATCGTCTATATAACGACAGGATAAACAATATCACTCGCATAGCAAATAAGATACAGGAATTAATAAAAGAAAATAGTCAGATAAATAACAATTACTTATTCGATGTACACCTTAGGCTAACTTTAATTAAGGAAGAACTAAGCAACATAGATTATGCCATACATTGGGCCAAGCTAGGCATTGTAAATTCCTTAATCTTGTCGAAATCCGAAGTAAAGTTTGCAACAAATATTTTGGACACCGAAATGATGCCATATGCAACTGTAGAAGAAGCTCTTGATTTAGCAGAGATTAAAATAATTACAAACGGAAATTTAATTCTTTATATTGTCAATATACCTTCAACAACAAAGGATATGTACGAATCAATTACAATAAAACCAATTAAAAGAAATTCAATTATAAGCGAAATTCCTTTCTGTCATATAATTAAAAAGGGCAACATCATTTTCGGTATTAAAGGAAACTGTAAGAAATTTAATCAACTTTCAATATGTAAACAAAATTATTTGGTAGATATAAGCAATACTACATGTATCCCGAACCTCCTTAAAAGCCTACCGTCGACGTGCCGCAAAATAATCAACAATGATATCCCGCCAATAGAAGAAATTTCAGCCGGAGTTGTTCTGCTCAACCAATTCATCGGAATTCTTAATAGCGAAGAGACATCCCACAATCTTAATGGAACGTTTTTGATTAAATTCGAAAACGCTACAATTTCAATCGACAATAAAACATTCATCGCCAAGGAGATGTCTTCTGTACAAGCCCTGCCTGCGATTCTGCAACCAGCATCCGACAGTAACTTTGCAATGCTATCTGAAAAACCTATGCAGGAAATAAACATAGAAAATATTGGAGAAATTGAACTCCTGCAACATGAAAAAAAACTGCACCAAATTTCAACATCGGCAGTAACAGTGGTACTCATAATCATCCTGGCCATACTTGCGTACCAAAAGCTTTGCGCAAAAAATAAAATTAACGCTGTCCTCAGTTCAAACGACAATTTACCAGGAGCCGCAGCTCCTAATATCCCACCAGCAACGGCGACGTACCTGCACACAGGAAGACCCACAAACATCAGGTTCAACAACCTTCCCTACTTTTAGAAACAATTGAGGACAATTGTATTTAACAGGGGAAGAGTTAACAACGAATTCCAGACACTTATGTAATAAGATAACTCACCTGCACGAGCATGCGAAATGTGCAGTATTGCACTTTCCATGTGAACATATTTTCATGGGAAAATATTCAACAGCGTTGCGAGCAGTAAAATTCGGATCAGCAGTTTTAGGTTACTTAAGCTAGAAATTAAGAATAATGAGTTGAGTTGTTTTTGAATTTTCAAGTAATAAAGATCGGGGAACCGACCCTGTTTAAATTCTAAAAAGTATTTTTTTTAACTAATTCTCGTCGTTATAATTTAACTTACAGACTTAAATATTATTTCTAATGCCGCGTTTATAGATAAGGACGAGCGTCTCGTGAGGGCATTCGGCAAAACATTGTACAAGACTCAGCAAGACATAGGGTGAATTGTTTACTTAGGATATTACATCATGCAACACGCACCATGCACCTTTCGACAGTTGCGAGCTGTTTTGTTCAGTTCAGTGAACGATGGCTGAGGTACAGGTTGTAGCTATTGCAACTGCCTGGTGTGCGTTGAGTTATTTCAATCTGTGCTACGCAAGGATATGTTTGAAGCCCCGGCGAAAAATTCGAAAAATGTAAATGATCATTCGCTACCCTCTCGAATCCCTTTGACTCGATACATAAAACCGACTTCGCTTCCAGCGGCTTCGAGCTAGGACGAGACGGTCATAAACACTCAGGCACAGCAATAAAAGGATCATTATCCCTTCATAAAACAAACAAGAGCCGACGAGCAAGCCATTTACACACGCGTGCTTGTCATGAAAAAAACAGCCGAGAATAGACAAGGAGACCATTTACACACACACTTTGTCAACATTTGCCATTCCTCGGCGAGAATGTAAACCCGGCATAACATGAAAGGATTTCCCATCCGTTGCCGAAGCGACAGTGGTCATAAAACCTTTTCTTATAGCCTCTACAGACGACGAACATATTCGTCAACTTGGTGCGAAAACATGTTTAAAACTTCGATACAGACGTTCGCACCAAATGCCGCACATCAGTACATTGCGCATCAGTTTGCACTGAATTTCAATGTTCGCGCACATGTTTACGAACCTGAGATAAGCAGTGTTGCCAACTTTTTTCCAGCCGTTGTAGCTAGATTTGAGGGGAAAAATAGCTAAAAATAGCTAAAATGTTCACTTTGTAGCTAAAAAGTGTAGCTAAATTCAACAATAAATAACTCAAGGATCTGGAAAACAGTTTTATTAAGCTAATGTGTATAATTGATATGGAAAAATATTAGATGTACATCGTATTATGAGTAGTTTATTAATTTAACAGTATAAAAGAGTATAAAAATCGTTGAAGAGCTTATTAAGTTCAACAGAATTCTATTCTATTTTTTTATTCATGAGAGAAGCATCCTTTAAAATGGGTTGAAGAAATAGGAGATATAAAAGGTTTTTGATTCTTATACTCCTTGTAAATCATTTTTGCTAAATAACATTCTTCTGATGTTTGGACTATGCTGAAGTGGAGTTTTAGCCATAGTGATTGGTTACTGATCCTTGATACTGATCCCGTTATTGACAACCACCTCGTTTACGAACTCCGTATCATCTTTAGAGGAATTTAGAGAACCAATTATAAATTTCTGCAGGTAAAAACTTCAAGGTTTGGGGAAGAAACGATCCTCAAGCTGCAGAAACTGAAACCTGAACGGAATGACAAGCTCATCTTATTAATCTTAAAAAAGGATTTTGACGACTTAATTTTTTAAAGACACCGTTATTGACTCTGACCGTAACGCTTGCTTTGTCTGTCATATTTGTAATATTTAGGATGTAGTTTTCTAAGCACGTGTTTATGGCAGTAGTAATACTTTCAACAGCTCCCCTTTCTAGCTCTTTCAAGTAAATTGTAATAAATTTTTGCTAAATATCACTAAAATATCCGAAGACTCGCCAATTAAAATACTGAAAATACAGTTATCAAAATCTGCCTTTATCCGATGTAAAGTATGGAAACAAACTGCCCCCAACTCAGAAAATATAGTCTTTATTTTTCGCCGTGTTGAAAAACTCTACAAAATGAAAAAAAAACATAGCTAGCACAATTCTAACGTTTGATTTTACTACTAAGCACGATTTCTAATGTCTTCTAGAGTTTTGTGCGAACACTTTGTTTTATTTCAACTTTATGTCTCCGCCAGAATTTTACGGTTCTTGTCTTCAAATTTAGGCAGATAATGTGTATTCTATATTAAACATATTTCGTTTGTCTTACCTATTTTAGTTTATTGCTAATGAGTTAAAACTCATGGTTTTTCTTCGCACCGAACAAAAGAAATAAAACTGTTCGTAAAAGATTATTATTGTTCTATGCCCAGAAAGACATAGTACATAGTAGTACTACTATTGTACTACCCAAAGCATTGGCGATTACGTTAGAATTTGAGGAAATTATTTTGAAGCACAGAGTGTTTTAAATATTAATAAACTAGTGTAAGTTAATGCAATCAAAGCAACAATTTAAATTATTTACAATCTATAAATTTGTAGCCAATAGCTAAATGGAAAATTATGTAGCTAAACAGGTTCTTTTTGTAGCTAAACAGGTTCTTTTTGTAGCTAAATCTAGCTACAAAATAGCTAAATTGGCATCACTGGAGATAAGGGTAAGTGCTTACCTGCGTACAACAACAATTGCGCGTATACGCTCGCCAAGTTGACGAGCATGTTCGTCGTCTGTAGATGCTATTAGACGAGAGACGACAGTGGCAATAAGAGATAGATTTTCAAATAGTTATAACCCTATCATAAATACCATCTGTTACCGTGGCATAGATGATAATGTAACTCCTCCATCCCCTATTTAAAAAATCGTCATCGATTTTACTAATCCTTTTTTCATATTTCGGTTTTGCTGTTTAAAACTTGATATGAGTGGAAATAAAAGCTATGATTAGAGTTAATGCAAATGAGATGCACACAATGTGTTGTAATTTACGTGTTTTCCAAGTTTTCTTTTCAGGGTAAATTTTTCTACTTTGACACATGAAGATTCAAATAAAGGTGTAAATTTCTGTAATGTTCTATCAAATTCGTGACTTAATAAGTATTAAGGACGTTTACAATATATTCTGATGTTAGTGGGGTGTAGTTGATTTCATTGATTTTTTTTTTCTTTTATAAATATAATAATGGTATGAAAAATTAAGAACTGTAATTTATGTACACTCAAAAAAATTTTTGGTTGAATTTTACCCTTATAATAGTAGGAAACTGGTTTCCTACTATTAAAGATGTAGATTTACAAAAGTGCGTAAAAAGAATATTTTTTTACGACCAAATCGTGTAATTTTACCCTAAAAAATGATGCTATTTTATGGCCTATATTTATGGCTTTGGCGCAAAGGTGAATAGCAAACTAGTAAATTTACACTCTTTTTGCTTCAATTTACAAAAAGCTGTGTATTATTCAGCTGATATGACGTAAAAGCAAAAAATGCTCATCGAATGTGTAAAAAAAAATTGTGATTCGTTATTGTAAACGAAAAAATGAATATATTTCCTATTATCAAAGTATTAATTATAGACCCACATCGTGGGTTTATTAGGGCTTTTTGTGTGCCATGATTCTGATGCATTTTCCTTAATTTCTACTTGATTTGCTGTATATGTATTATTGTTAACAAAATATGATTGAAATTTTGTTTTGTAATTATTTGAAAAAGTTATAATGACATTAAATATTCTTAAATTATTTGGTTTAACCCAGGGATCTAGAGCAGGGGTGGGCAAATTTAATACTGGTATGATCGACATTAATTTTTTTAATTTATACGTGATCGACTTCGAAAAATGGGTTAAATTAAAAACAAATAAAAATTTAATTAAGGTCTTTATTGATATTAATATATTAAATACATTGTATTTACTACTTTGTGCAATGCACTTTATTAATAAATATTTTGGATGAATTTTTGATGTACATGCGTGACATTCCATTTCATCAAAAAGTATTGTAGAGTTAGGATTGTAAGCACTGATGCACAATCGAATAGATGCCATTTAGTGGTCATCAGTCAGAGAACTCCTAAGTTGCGGTTCGATGTTTTTCATTTGAGGAAACGTTGCTCCACATAGATAAATGGTAGCAAAAAATGCAAATATCCTCATTGCCACCAATCTCAATAATGGATATTTTTTATGGTAATAAAATCCAAAGATAATTTACATTTGCGCGTGCTATTGTTAAAATTTCTTACTCTATATTCGATGAATTCAATTGTAAAGTATGAGCTAGATTTGATGAAATATCCTCGTTATCGGATTCTCCAGAAGGATATGAAATAAATTTAAAAATCAGTTGAAGGTTATTGAGATTTGCAAATCGTCTCTCGAATTCTTGATTAAAATTTTCCAGTTCAGGACAAAACATTTCAATATTACATGCACCAGTAGATTAGGTTAGGTTGTACCAGTTGACACAAGGCCACACATAGGCCTATTGGTACATAGTGATACCAGATATATAGGCCAGGAGAAAAAAAATTCAGTCCAAACGGCCATCGAAGACCCCTGACTTTTTCGCGAACATTCACCAGTAAGTTTAATATGTTTTTCTAAATATGGAAAATAGTTAAAAATTTTGCCTATTTAATTGTGAAGCAAAAGGTTTTAGTTTTAAGCATAGTACTGAGTTCGATTTATAATATTTACAGGCAGGAAAAGTGGGTTAAATCCACAAAGTAGTCTGACAATATACAAGTGTTTTATTAGATCTAAATTAGAAAGTCATGTAACTGCAAATCTGAATGCCCCAAAATACTATTTAAAAAAAATTGACTCAGTTAAGACTGTGGTTCTAAAGAGATGTCTGGGTATATCTGCTCAAACACCAAACTCTATTGTTTTTTCACTGGCTAATGAGCTACCGACGTATTATAGAGCTTTATGGGGTACAACCAAAGAAATGTTAAATGCTAGATTTTCTAACCCCAACTTACTATTAGTAGCTGCTGAAACAACATCCTCAAATTACAGTATTGTTCTTAATAAATTCGGTCACTATCTACCGCAACAAACTGAAATATCATCTGTCTTAGCACCTCCTAATTTAAAAGCAATATGTAAGCATGCAGGAGTGTTTGAATTACTCACAAATTATCAACCTAACAGCTACTTTAGTAACAGATTTGAATCCTTAGTGGGGACGGAAAAGGACTCGGGCTTTAGAATCTGGGCAGTTGATACTGCCAAATCAAATTTGGGAGCGGGATGTGCTATCATAAATGAAACTAACTTAGAAAAATATCTTTATTCAATTAATAGTGATAGTTGTATATTAATACTAGAACTTGCTGCAATCTTAAGTGCAATTGACAAGGAAATAAACTTGGGTTGGGATAAAGTTACGATTCTGTCGGATAGTAACTGCGCTTGTGCGCAGCTTGATATGCATTCATCGCCAACCCCAATCATCAAAATGATATTTTCTTTACTGAATCAATATCAGAACATCTCGGTAAGGGTTATTTGGGTTCCGGGCCACAGAGACATTGCTCTGATGAAAAAGGCAGATGAAGAAGCCAAAAAGGCTATATTAGAAGGTACTTTATTGTCGATACCATCTAATCAGGAAGACATTCTGTCGGCTATTAAAAATAGTATAGAAAGGGAATGGCAACTAGAGTTTAGAAGACAAATTAGTAATTATGACAGCTGCCCATGGATGTATGCAGGATTAGCATTTAGAAAGTGTACTTGGTTTAAGAATTGCAAATTTAGTAGTAGAAGCATTAAAATAATAAACAAACTGTTCACAAAAAAAGCATATAACAACCAAAGACTGTGTAAAATTAAAGTTAAAGATAATGAAGAATGTGAATTATGTGGTGAAATCGATACGATAGATCACAAAAATTTTCAGTGCCAACAATTGGCTGGGCTAAGAGAAAGTTTTGACCTTTTTAATAAATATTCAGATTCGGAAAAATTGCTAACTGATCACAAAAATCATTTCATGCACGAACTTGCAGAATTCTTAGATATAAGTAAAATTGACTTATAAATAGTTTTAGTTGATCAATATTAGAATTAGCAGTATTAACTTAAGTTACGTTTGCTCGTGTAAAATTAAGTCTTTAACGAATATTTTGTACTTATATTAGGGTTAGTGGTAAAAGATTACACTTATAGAAAGTAATTGCCTCTGAGGCTCACAAGTATTAAAATTCAGTTTTTGTAAATTTATCTCATGTTCAGTTGTATAGGATTGCAACCAGATAGGAACACTTAACAGTTAATACAAGCACAAGGAAAACAAAAATTTGATATTATGAAGTACAAAAGCAACAAGAGTATAGACCAGGGGTGGGCAAACGGTCGATCGCAAGCAGCTCGACAGTCGATCACAGACATTTTAAATAATTTACCAGGTTAATTTAAAATGTGAACGGTTAATTTAAAATGTGAGTACATTTTGGAGTGGGCCTTGGCCTAATAGATCAAATCGGACAGTTCACGCAATTTCAGTTCACACAAAAGCTCGCAGAGCCTTGGTGGCGGAGAAGCCAAAGGGAAAATCCGACATAGCTATGCTCTCGATTTATTTTATAGATTTTTTTTTTTATATAGATTTATATCATTGTAGTAAAACTTCTTCACTAAATTCCGTGTACGCATACGGTTGTACCATTTCCTTAAATGTCTCTGTTCTAAAGTACACACTTTATATTTTTGCTTCCCGCTATACACCTTGCCTGCATTTGCATTCGTCTCCCTGCTACCGAGGTAGTAAATTGTCGCACACAGCGCAACAAAGGTTAATATCAATTTTAGATAAAATAAAATTTTAAATTAAAATCTTTTCACGCCAATTTAGTTTGTGCAGTTCATTCTTTTTAGTTAAAAAGTGACATTTGGTGTTTGAATTTGAAAATTGAACTGTGTAAATGTCTTTTCAATAACAAAATCGATCGAAAATTGAAATTCTTGACATTTTATCTGTTAGAAATGATGAGTGTCTCCGTTTTTCTCTATTTTCAAAATTTTCGCTGGAAAGAATGACCAGATAATGGAGGCATGTCAAAATTTGTCTTCACGATTAACTCAGCACTAGCCTAAAGAATGAGCTGCACATACTAAATTGGCGTGAAATGATTGGAGACATGTGTCAAAGCTATCTGCATTTTCAAAGCGAAAGCCTCTTCCAAGCAATTTTTCACACTTAAAAGTGAGTACAACTCTTGCTTATTTTTAAGTTAAATTTTCGCCGAAATAAATTTTACGTGAAAATTCGCATGAAAATTTAACGTAAAATCGAAAACAGTACTAAGCTTTAGATGGGTCAGCTGAGGAAGCTTTTTGCAAAGATTTCTAAATCTTTTGCCTGAAATTATTGCATTATTGGACACATTGGAAGAAAAACATGAACAATTAGAAGATCCAGTATGGGTAAAGAAATTAGCATTTCTTACGGATTTTATGGGCCGTTACAGATCGCTTGGTTTACAATTACAAGGAAAAGGAAAATATTGTTGACTTGTTGAGTTCGGTAAAAGTTTTTTAAGTAAAATCAAAACCTTTTGCTTCACAATTTAATAGGCAAAATTTTTAAATATTTTGCATATTTAGAAAAACATATTAAACTGACTGATGAATGTAAAATGCAAAAGTTGAAAGACATCCTTCAGTTCGCGAATAAGTCCGGGGACTTCGATCGCCGCTTGGACTGAATTTTTTTTCTCCTGGCCCATTTATCTGGTATCACTATGGACCAATAGGTCTATGTATGGCCTTGTGCCAACCGGTACAACCTAACCTAACCCACTGGCGAATGTAATATTGAAATGTTTTGTCCTGAACTGGAAAATGTTAATCGAGAATTCGAGGGACGATTTGCAAATCTCAATAACCTTCAACCGATTTTTGAATTTATTTCATTTCCTTTTGGAGAGTTCGATAACAAAGATATTTCATCAAATCTAGCTCATACTTTACAATTGAGTTCATCTGATCTAGAGTTAGAAATTTCAACAATAGCACGCGCAAATGAATATTATTTTTCGATTTTATTACCATAAAAAATATCCATTATTCAGATTGGTGGCAATGAGAATGTTTGCATTTTTTTTTAATTCCATTTATCTATGTGAAGCAACGTTTTCTCAAATGAAAAACATCGAATAGCAACTTAGGAGTTCTCTGACTGATGACCACTTAATGGCATCTATTCGATTGTACATAAGTGCTTACAAGCCTAACTCTACAATACTTTTTGATGAAATGGAGTGTCTCGCATATACATCAAAAATTACTCCAAAATATTTATTAATAAAGTACATTGCACAAAGTAGTAAATACAATGTATTTAATATATTAATATCAACAAAGACCTTAATTAAATTTTTATTTGTTTTTAATTTAACCCATTTTTCGAAGTCGATCGCGCATAAATTAAAAAAATTAATGTCGATCATACCACTATTAAGTTTGCCCATCACTGGTATAGACTGTTACTCATCTTTAAGATAAGAATGCTTTAAGAATTAAAAAGACTGCTCTCATTTCTTATTCAAAGATTTAAACAATAAGTAATTTAATTAACTGAAATAATTTTATGTACATATAATATTCTAGTGCCTTAAAGTAGCATTCCATAAAGAATTATGTCAAGTTTGAGTATAATAAGATTTGAGTTTAAGTATGTTGAATTTATAAAGTAAATGGTTAATAATTGCCTTACTTATTAAATATGATACACAATATCCTATCCTGCATAATAATCCTTTCCAAGTAACCCAATCCCAACCAAGTATCCCTACAACTTCAAAATCAAAGAGCGTCATAAATCAATTAAACTTCGCGTTGGAAAAAGTCGAACCCGATGGCCGGTGCCGATAGGACAAGGCCAACCCCCGGTTCACAGAAAGTGAACCACTAAGTGAAAAAAAAATTCGGTATGGTGTTGTTGACAATTGAATTTGAAACTGGTGTGGTGGTTAGCATTATTTTGATTTTTTCTAAGTCTTTCTTAGTTTCCTCAATTGCTCTTATGTTATTGCTTCTACTTTTCTGTCTATATTTTTATTGCTTCCTTGATGTATTTGGCTTGGTTTTCAAGCGTTTGGTTTTGATTTCCAAGGTCTATTGATTGACAATCTAACGACGTCTTGACGTCCGTTGAGTATCATTCCATATTTTTCTCTATTAGCATCAGCATTTGCACCAAGTCAATCTTCTGTATGTCTAGAAACTAGAACGTTTTAGGATCCAGGTCTTCGGATACTACCGCGTCGGTTAAGTGGATTATTAATTTTCTTTTAGCATCTGAAGGTAGTTGGTTGGTTTTATGGATCCAATATATAAGAATCCAATTTGGCGCAAATAAATTATGACGACATTAAATTTCGAACATCCTCTAATTTTATCCTACTTTTTAGTTATTGTTCACTCTTTTGTAATCAAGATTGCTAGCTTCTTTGTAGTTTTATTTTTTAATCTGTAAACATTTTCAATCCGGTAAAGTCCAGTCAATAGTTAAGCATGTAGTATCTGTGATCTCAAGTAAATTGATGTTAGTGTTTCAACGATAGTTTTATTCGCATTGGATTTCATTAAATGCATTCAAATTAAATTTATTGTGCTCAAGTACAATGTTAATCAGATAAAAAGGAGCAAATCCACCCACTAAGCTGCTTTATCTGAATATAATAGTAGTTGTCTGATTACTATATTCGGTCTTATTTGACGATACTTCCAATTTTCTTCTAATTATTTATGTATCATCTGCAACGCCATCATATACCAAAGAATGCTGTATTTTGCGTTGGCAAAAGCTTTTGTTCTTGTCGTTTAGGCTAACATAGTATTTTGATTTCTCTTTAGATCAACATTATATTAAACATTTATGACTCAAACCAAATGCTTTCAGGTCAACAAACGGTCACAGTATAGTCTGTACTACTCACAAACCCAGATGCCTAATTTATACATAAATATACCTTATATTTCTATCAAATTCTTCATTCACAGATGAAGAGTTCTTTAACCATTAGCATCTAGACGATAATTAAACTCTTAAGATGTTCGTGCCCTATTTGTTATTCCCAGTTGGAATGTGAACTGTTTGTATGAAATGTATCTCAGTAGATGCTTCTTTCTTAAGAACATAACAGGCCAATTGGATTATCACCTAATTAAAAATTAAAATGTTTCTTAAGCTACAATTATATCTACTCATTTTTTTCTTTTGCTCAATATTACTTATAAATCAAGTATATAGTAAGAGAAAAGGAAAATTCCTGATATTCCCTCCAACATCTCCTACGAGAACCCAGGTATGAAACAGTATTCTTTTTGTTTTAAAAAGAATATAATAGTTTTGAAATTAAATACGTATTTTTTCCAGTTAATTTATGGCATCGGTATTCCTGTTGTACCCTTAGAAGTTGAATCAATGACAAGTGGTTGGGTACTGAAAGCCGAATACTTCCTGCCAATAATGGCCAAAGATCTTCGACCTTTAAAACTAACGCCGCAGCCGATCAACAATAACCGCGCGCTAAACTCGGACGTTGAATTCGATAACAATACATGGCACCATAATGGTAACTACGATGATGAACATACTCTCGAGTACATTCGTCAGTCACATAGTGCGGCAAATAGCAACGGTAAACTTGGTAGATATAGGTGGGCGGTCTATGGAATTCTGGAGACCTTGGGTACAAGGTAATACATATAGTATTGAGAATGGTAGTAGTGAATATAACGGATATTGTATTGTTTCAGAATGGGGCTGGATGGAAGAGCATGTATGCTTAGAACTATTTGTGAAGTAGCCGAAGCACCATTTCACTATGGTAACGGTTTGCTTGGGGAACTTCTTCATATTATTCTGACGTATGTATATGTAATAGGTTGCAATATATTTTAATTTCAAAACAACGTATAAAATTGTAGACCTTCTTCGTCAGAAGATCCACTTTCGAAACATTCCGATAATGAATATTTTCATGCTGAGATTTTGGGACGATCCGGAGCATCCTGTGGTCAAGTGTTTAAGGAATGCACAAAGTCATTATTGTCAATTATCTCGAAAACTGAGGATTTTGTTCATAATGTATTTTCATAGAAAATATCTTTCTAGATAGCTAAATTTTATTGTATGTATGTATATATTTATTGAGAGTCAGAAAATGTTTATTTGAAATGCTAATGTTAGGACAAAACTATTATGATAGAAAATATATGGCTTACAAAAGTTCAGATATACATTTTTCACAAATATGTCAGTGGCTCTAATCTAGAGTCTACATTGGCCATGAGCTCTGGCAACGAATGTCAGTTTATGGCATGTCATCTGGTGCCTGGGCAACGGCATGTCATGCCATATCATTTTGAAAATGTCGCTCAGCAGTGAACATGTGCGCACTATCCGGTGTTTGAAAGCACTGCAAAGGTTAAAGGAAGCGGAATGTGAGGAAAGGCGTAAATTGAGGAAGAGGCGAACATATAATTTCATAAGCAATCTTTTTTTGTATTCGTTTAGGATTCGTACCACTATTTCCCTCGACATCGCCATTTTGAAAATGAACAACTGTCAGAATATGGCCATGCTCATGGCCATGCAAATGTTTTGCCATATGGCTTGACATTTATGGCATGCCATCAAATATGGCATGCCATTTACCGTCTACATTTTCCATTTCCATGGCAAGTCGAATGTCATGCCATCTCCCATGGCCAATGTGGACGAGGCGTAACTAAGCTTCCCTCAAATACAGCCAGGGCTGTTATTTTAATCATCCTTTAGTCGATCTACTGTCATTTCAAGATATGAGATTTACATGTGGACAAACTAATCCCCTCTTGGAGTTTATTTCTAGTACAATTCAATATAGCCTATTAATTTAAATAAGTAATAATTAGACTTAATTGACACTTTCTCGCCAATAGCATGTATTCTTCCTTGTTAAGGTTATAAATACTTTCATCTACCATAAAATAGCGTAGTTATTAATTACATTTCAATAATGTTTGTCTCAATTGACAAAATGTTTTTAATATTGTTCAGTATCTCTCAAGCACACTTAGCAATTGGATTATCTCTGCATAATATCACTAAACGTTTTCTGATATTTCCACAAGCCGCACCAACACGTGCACAGGTTAGATAGACTGCCATTGTTAATCCTTTTTCAAAATGTTATTTTCTATTTAGCATATTATATGTATATTTATAGTATATTGTAGGTGTTGGAATTCCAGCGGAATTAGATGTTGAAACGGTAACAGTTGGTTTTGCCCTGAAGGCCCAATACTATTTACCTTACAATGCAACTCAGCTTCGTTATAGTTTGACAGCATCCGGATATCCCATCACACGGAGATCTAGCAAACGAAACCGTAAACTATCTAACCCACGACTATTTGCCTATCGGGTTTTGGAACGAATTCTCAATGGGTATGATGCAGTTTTCCTGGTTGAGACTAATTTGTGATGTAAATTTGTTTTTAGAATGGGTCATGATGGACTGGATTGTGTTTTGATGGCAATATGTGAAGCTGCACAAATACCGTTTGCAGATGATCACGTTATAGCGGAAGTATTTCATATATTTTTTACGTAAGTATCAATGTATGGAGAACTATGGAGAAAGACTCAAATTTGTTTTAGGCCTTCTTCTAGTCCAGCCGAATTGAGATTTAAATCCATTCAAAGGTACTTGCAAGCTGAGCTTGCTGGCAGTATTGGCGATCCTTGTCATCTTCAATATCCCCGTTGCAAACTTTCGATAATGAAACTTATATCCGTCGTTGTATGACAGTTGTATGATGATCTATGGTAGAAGAGACTCAGTTCTCTACACAATAGAGTATGTTTTTGATAAAGTTGGTTGGGATATTTAAATAAATATTTTAAGATGAAATAGAAATCTTCATTTCTAAGTGTTCAAGCTGATATGTCTATCTGTGACAAGAGAAAATTTATCCAACAGAGACTCTGAGCACGCTTTGAAAATTCGGTCACAAGGAGCATCCAGTTTACCGAGCCGTTCAGCATGGAAATACTCGTTGTCGGAATGCTTACTTAAGGGTTCACTTGATGATGACGGGCTGTAAGGAAAAAAAAAGTCAAAATCATTCACCAAATGAAACCGATGTACTAACGTGAATAGTATATGTAACACTTCTCCAATAACGCCACTTCGCCAGTCAAATGGAATCGCTCCAGCCTCACAGATACTTCTCAGAACACATGCCCGTCCATTGTAGCCTAGTCTGGTGATTTCACAGAAAACTATTAAACGTGATCTTTTCGTCGTGAGCACTTTTATGAAGTAACGGTTACCTGGTTGCATGCACTTCCAATGCATGGTAAAAAATCCAACGGTATTGATTTGTATCTACTTCATTGGGAACATATTTCTTTGACAGGGCTATATTTTTCGCGGATTCGGACTGGTTGGTCTTAGTGGCCTGTCGCTTCTTGAAATACTTTGCATACGGAGACTTCCATTCCTTGATTTTCATTGGGAATGGATACGGAATTCGTATAACATAGCCTGTTGTCATCGCACCACCAACCACATCCCATGGAATACCAAGCCCATATATTAACTGAAAATATTGTGTACCGTTTTCATCCTCTCTCTATAAACGCAACCAACCAAAAGGACAAAAACACTTACGCTCACAATAACTTGACCTTGGGCTTCCTCTTCCTGACTTTGGATTAAATTTTTGTTCGAGATCACAAGAATCACAAACAAGATGCATAAAAATCGAAAAATTACTGTAGAGTTAGAAGTCATTTGATCAAACTTGTCTTGCACTCGACGTTACAGTGCAAAATAAAATCTCGAAATTTCACGGTATATTGACTTAAAATTGAAAAATATGTTGATTGAAATGATTAACATTTTTCTACTACTTATGAATTTTATTAATTTAGTATTTATAGAGCTGGGATAGATTTTAACCCTTACTCGTGACTTTGACTAAGGTTGATGTTCGATATTTATGAAGTACTATATAGGAGCCGCATAGTATGCATTTTGGTAACAGGACTTAGAAAGCACTGGACTAAGCCAATTTGATTGGCTTTTACAAATTTTAGAGAATATAAATAAATTTAAAATAGAAACCATTTTTTGCCAGTTAATTTTGCCGTCAATTCAACTATCCATTAGATCGAGTTCAAAATAAATTTAGGAAAAACTATTACTAGGGTCGACCCACAAAGATTGTGGCTATATTTGAATAAGAAAGACCAGAATATTATCCTTATGAGTTGGAGCATAACAAGCCGTTCACATCTAGCGAAACTTTGTTAATTACGAGGAGCGGCTGATTAGTTCACGGCCTTAGGATTTAATAAGTGAAAAGTATAGTTTTATATTTTTATTGTTCAATGTAATTTCCCTGAAACGAAATACACTTTTCACATCGTGAATATAATGCCTTTATACCACTGAACAAATATTCTTTAGATTTTTCTTCAAAATGAATTTCTACGGCCGCCTTCATCTCATTGCCGCCCGAAAATCTTCGTCCCCTGAACTCCTTTTTTAAATTTGAAAAAAGTAACTAGAAGTCATGTCCGAACAGGTCAATTTCTGGGCGAGTAATCAATTTCTGTAGCTTTCAAGGCATCGCTCCCAGCCCCAATGGGGTGAACGGGTGCGTTGTCTTGCAGAAACAGTACTCCGCGCGCCAACTTGCCACGCCACTTCTGTACGACTGCCTCACATGTCTGACCCAGTAAATTAGCGTAATACTGGCCGTTCATTATAGTCCTTTTAGGCAAATAATCAATTAATAAAATTCTCTTGCTAGCTATCCCGGAAAATTGTGGCCACAATCTTCGACGCTAACTTTTCCACTTTGAATTTCTTTGGTTTTGTTGGTTTTATCCACTGCATGGACTCTTGTTTGGACTCGGGATCATACAGATGAATCCAGGTTCCATCAATGGCCGCAATGCGGCTACAAATTTCATCGAAATAACCCTGGCACATCTCCAAAAAATATTTACAACTCTCCAATCGTCGCTGTTCGTCGGCGCGGTGCTTCAAAATGCAAAAATTTCCAGTTTCCGTTGACATGTTGTTGTTGCTTGTTCCAAGGATGGAAAGAAAATAAAATAACACGGGTAATTTATATTACGATAAGTCGTCGCTAAGTACTTTAAGCTGCAAACTTATCAACCGCCCCTCTTAAGTTATGTTGTGGTACTTTTCTGTTTCCCCCCCCCCCCCATTTTTTCACTTTTTGCTGTTGCAATGCTTCTAAAATTGATTAGAAAGTAGTAATTAACCAAAATTATGATGGAGAAACACGTTTTAAAGAAAAAAAAATTTTTTTTTCAAATTTTTTAATATTTTTTAAAAAATTTTTTTTCCGATTTTACATTTTTGTTTTCATTTTTATGCGGCAGAATGAGTTTTTTAAAAGTTAATGTGATGTTGCCCCCGCTACAACAATAACCCAAAAAACCAATAACCCAAAAAAGATATTAATAATATAAAACTTTTGCCTATTAACAATATCATAATGATATATACATTGCCATTTACATCGAGAGCTCATTATACTGTTTTACAGGCTTTTTCCCATCAAATGCTTTGTTTTTATTTGTTGCCCTACAATTGCTCACATTCCTTGTTTTTTGGGTTATTGGTTGGGGGGCAGACCCCCAACAATAAGTTTCTATGAATACATCTCATATTACTGTTTAAGTAAGTAATAAGTTTCTATGAATACATCTCATATTAAAAATTAAAAAAAAAAATTAAAAAATTAAAAAGAAAAAAATTGTTTTTTTCTTTTAAACGTGTTTTTCCATCATAATTTTGGTTAATTACTACTTTCTAATCAATTTTAAAACATTGCAACAACAAAAAGTGAAAAAAATGGGGGGGGGGGCGTGGGAAACAGAAAAGTGCCTATGTTGTTTTTCTCCATTAAAAGCCATTGAAACTAATTCTCATACCCAATATATACAAATTAAATCCATGATATTCACTTGCATATCGCTTTGATGCAGATTTATGACGATGATAATTAGCTTCAATGTATCATTTAAATAAATTATGAGATCTTCAAATATTTATTAATTTCACCATCAAAACCACCATGTCAAATGAACTTACGCTCGTCTTGCAAAGGGTTAACTGAAACCAAAACTATTGAACCGTAACGACATTCGATTCGTGTTGATGTACATTATTTATGAATAGCTGCGATTATATGTTTATCGAACGCATACATTAAAGCATATTTGTATATATGCGTCAAATAGACTTTTTAAAATCTGTAATATTTCTGTAAAGTCCACTTTAAGCACTTTACACCCTGTGCTCATATGCATAAGAATAAGTGTGAATAGCATTTTTAGTTTATACATATATATGTAGGTAGAAAATCTCTCGTCCAATATACAAATTTCTATACTTGTATACATCAAACAATAAATGTTTAGTATTCCTTTTTTTTTTTTTTGAAAATATACGCAAATATTTCTACATTGAATTCATTAAATTATTAAAATTTTAAACCGCAATTATTATCGTTTGGGCAAATATACTTGTAGCTTAGGAAATTCATAATATCACATCTCGAATAATTTGCATCTAAAATCATATGTTTGGGAATGCTATATTCCTGTTGCAACAAGAAATCGCGCTGTCTCGTGAATGATAGTATCAAAAGTTAAATGTGCTTGTTAAAACGATGGTTGGTTTCGAAGAAATTGTGATAATAATGGGTGTAATTGCGAAAATCAAATCGGAAATAGTGGAAAATATTAAAGGAAATACTGGTCTACTGTTTCCGCGACAATCAACGCTTGGGGTAACCGCTCTAATGTAGCTGATATTCATAATGAAACGGTTTGTAATATACAATTATTTATTCAAGCATTTAGTTGCAGTGGCCATACCTCTCGAAGATGACAATTTTCCTACGTACTTTTCATTTGGTTTTGAAGAATACTTTCTTCTACCATATAAAAATTACGCTTGGGTGAGAAGTGAATTCAATTTAAGGCTCTGCCCAAACGGCAAACAGTATCTTTGCAGTTTCCCACGGAATCGAAGAGAAGCAGTGATCGAAATTCAGAAGATTGGAGCTCAAAAATGTGGAGTGAAGCGAATGCTCGATCTATTTACGAAAGTTTAATAACTCGAAAGATCCTTTACACAGCGATTGAAAAGAAACTCGATTTGTAGAAAGCATTTTCATAATTTTATCAAATAATGACGAATATTCTTGCAGTGTTGGAATTGACGGCAAACCGTGTCTCTTGCGAACTATTTGTGAGGTCAGTTCACACGATTTTGGTGCAGATAATGGTGTTTGGGGGGATCTGCTGCATGTCATATTTATGTAATGCATACCGAATGAGTATTTGTCTTTAAATAAACTTAGCTAGACGATTTATTACATCGAATAGAAGGATTAAACTATATATTAATGCAGGCCGACAACATCTGCCGACGAGGGCCTGAGTGACGAATACTATCAAGCTGAATTTAAAGGCAATGATCATGACTGCACCTCGTATTTTGAAGATTGTCCCATCAGCTTACTTGATTTATTCACTAAAGAATATGATGTGTAACGAGTAGTGTGATAGTGTATCCTCTGTATATATTACTTTGTGCTTCAAATATTTTTGTTCTGTAAATATTGTACTTCATATAAAGAATTTGCTACAAATCATAAGGTGCAGCAGTTGTTTTATGTAAACATTCATTTAAATCTTTGTATGCGTTAAATCGATTTATCTAAGTATATTTACTATTAAGAAATTTTTTGTTAGTAAAAATTGAATCAGATGTAACAATAGGCGTGTTTTTTTGCTCCCCCTATCTATAACAGAACAATGATGATGCATTTGGAACAACAACTCCCCCTTTCATAACAGGAGTTGTTATTGTTTCTAATGCGTCTACACTGGTTAGCATTGTTCTGTTATGGATAAGGAGAGCAAAAAAACGCGCCTAATATTGTTTATGTGCACCATATCATTGTTTTAAAATTTGGTATTGATTTGAAGAATATCAGAAGAACTAAGAATGCCGTAAATATTCTTACTTAACTGAATAGTGCTTCCAGCCATTTGAATTTATAAATTTTGAGATGGTTTATTATGCTTATACAATTTACAGCTAGTGCATATATGTACATTGCTAGATGCGGTCACTGCGGTTACTATGTATCAAAATACCCAATTGTGATACCAAGAGAAAGGGGCTTAGAAAAATAGAAAAAAAAAGGACATATACCAAAAAAGACCTGAATCAAACACGACCGGATTATTTTCGAAATTGTGGCTAAACTCGACTAAGTGTTCCCCATAGTCGCTATCGATAGATCTCTAGCTGCTATGCTTGTGTTTTTGTAGTTGTGTGTTTGTTTTTCGGGGTGTTTTTGTTTTGTTTGTTTGCTTGTTAATCAAACACACCAGCCAAACATCATTGTCTAACGACTATGGGAAACATATAGTCGAGTTTTACTAGGTACCACCATTAAGCAGTGCTGCCATTTATTTTTTTGGAATAATGCTAGATTCAATTTTATTTAATGCTAAATAATGCTAGATCTTGTAAAATTATAATGCTAAATAATGCTTTCTTATTTAATTGAAATAAACATGGTTCAATATGAAAACAATATGTATATATATGAGGGTTGATCAATAAGTAAAGATAATTGGTTATTTCCAGTTCGCAGAAAATTAAAAAAAAATATATTTTTATTACTACATATACCTCTGTTTGAAAAAACTGTCTACCAGAGGCATACTCGGCGACATGGTGGAAACATTAGGGGACTCTATTTCTCCATATTCCATCGTTGCACACTAGGCCAAGGAGTTTAAGCTGGGAAGAACATCCACTGAAGATGGACACCGCGAAGGACGTCCATCCACATCCCTCACTGAAGACAACGTAAAAAAAAGTCGAAGATGTCGTATTGGTAGATCAATGAGTGACCCTTAGGCTTGTAGCTGAGGTGACAGGGATCTAATATGGTAGTGTTCAAAAAAACTTTGTGGACAAATTACATATAAAGAAGGTCTCTACGCGTTGGATACCGAGAATGTTAATAGACGAGCATTAGAAGAAACGAGTCAACATTTCAAGGATGAATCCCAAAAAGTTCCAGGCCGATCAGGAGAATTTTTTGTCACATTTCGTGACCATGGACGAGACCTGGATCCACCATTTTGATCCAGAAACCAAAATGCAATCGATGACCTGGAAGCGACCCTCTTCATCGACGCCGAAGAAATTCAAAGTGTCAAGTTCGGCAGGAAAGGTTATGGCATCCCTTTTTTGGGACGCTGAAGAAATGATTAGAGTGGAATATTTGGAAAACTGTATCAGGTACACTATATCAGGCTCTTACTAAGTTGACCAAATAAGAAGATTGCGAGAGGCAATGAAGAAGAAAAGACACGGCAAACTGCGAACCAGAGTTCTCTTTCTTCAAAATAACGCACCGGCTCACAAGGCTGTAGTTGCGATGAATACAATTAAAGAAACAGGATTCGCACTGCTTGACCACCCACCCTATTCATCAGATCTAGCTCTCAGTGGCTTCTACCTCTTTCCTCGGCTCAAAAAACACCTTCAGAGTAAGAAATTTGAAGATGGTAGAGAAGTGATCGCCGCTGTTGAGGCATTTTGGGAGAGTCAAGATAAAGAATTTTTTTTCTAAGGGTATCCTGGGTTTGGAAAAAAGATGGACTAAATGTATTAACTTGTTAGAAGACTGTGTTGAAAAATAAATATATGTTTTAAGTTTAATCACCCTGGTTTATAATCATTATCATTACTTATTGATCAACCCTCGTATGTATAACAAAAAAAAATTAGAAGTTTAAAATTTACATCTCAAAATGATTCTATATCTATGACAGACATATCAGTTATATCTAAATCTTCTTCTCTTGTGTAAAGCTCATTTCTACCAATATTTTTCAAAACATCGTATGGAATCTCATAATCAAAACAGCAACAATTATTTATTTTTAAGTGAAGAAAAAGTGTTAGTGTCGGATAACGAAGATTTTTCTCCAGCGTTATCCTTGCGATTGCTTGCATTTGAAGCCCTAACAAAACAATTGATTCACATTATTAAGAAAAAATATCCAACTAGAGTGCACACACTTTGGTAAACTTGAGCTTGAAGATGCCCGAGGCTCCTGCATCATCACGATTTAATGGAACGTTACCATATTTAAAGCAATATAGATGACTTTATAATCTTTATATTTTAGACTTTATAATCACTATCATTATTTCAAAATCAGACAACTGTAACTTCTGGTTGTTACTTCCAAGAATATATCATGAGCGCGTTTTTGTATTTTTCATGAATTTCCGCCACCACATGATTCAGGAAATTTCCTTTCATGAACGCGACTGAAAGTACACAAACAGAGCTATTATTGAGAGAAATTTTATGGGCGAGATTGTAAATAGATGAGTGCCAGATTATTCCGAAATCTAAATTTAAATGCTAAAAATAATGCTAGATGCTAACTCCGAATTTCGAATGCCGTTTTGGTAAAAATAATGATAGATCTAGCATTAAAAATGCTAAAATGGCAGCACTGCCCTTAAGGTAAGAATTTTTTTCTGTTGCCACAGGCTCCTAGCATGTAAACCCATATTTGCTTTTCAACTGCCAATTAAGAGACTGTTTCATTTAAATCTTCGTGTTTTGTTGCTTGCTCTTTGGATTTTTACTACACAGTCTTTACTACGTACCAACTAAATCAAATCAGGAGGATGCCTGCCTTCAAGCAGTAGTCACCAAGCAGTTGTGTGAAATATGATCTTCTCCGTTTTTTCGCTATATGGTTCACTTTTCAATAAACCGGGGGTTGGCCTTTTTCCTATCGGCACTTAGCCATCGGGTCCGACTTGTTATCAATTTTATATACTTTATTGACAATTACTACCATCGACACTGACGGGGCTCCTAGATCTCCCTCAATTCATTCTATTAAATTTCTACAAAAAAATGCTCCTTTCCATTTATCCTTCTTTAATAGCAGACTATCTGCACTTAATAAATTTCATGTTTTATGGTTATTTTTCTTATGATAATATAGATCAACACGCTGCAAGAAACTTTTCTTACATAGTTTACACACATACTTTTTAACATTCGAATGAAGTTGCATATGTGAATTTAAGTTTATCTTATAACTAAATCTAATCCCGCATTTCTTACAACTAAATGGGTTTTTTACATGAGATTTTTTGTGATTTTTAAGTTGTCGCTGGTTGCAAAAATTTTCCTTACAAATATCACATTTGAAACCTTTTAAACATGTTCGTGTACGTTCATGTTTGCTCTTTTCGTTGTCTGTTCCAAATCGTTTGTCGCAATGTGAGCACTGGAAATGCTTCTTTCGGATATGGACATTTAAATTCGTCGTTGATGTGTAGGCAAGATTACAGTATGGACATTTGTAAGATTGGTCGCCGGTATGCGTATTTATATGACATTGACGATGGAAACGCCGGTAAAACAGCTTTGGGCAGTATGGGCAAGTAAATTTTTTCACACCAGTGTGATTCTCCTTGATGTGATCGTTAACCGCCTTTCTACTACGAAATTTTTTATCGCAGTATTTGCAGACATTGGGTTTTTTAATAGTATCCTTGCATTTGTTTAAGTGATTACTAAGCGCTGACTTCAGAGCAAATGTTCGATTACAATGCGGACATGAATGTACCACTGATTTGCTTTTGTCATAGCTAAATCGCGAATTAGATCTCTTTTTCTTCATAGGCGTTAGGAGACTTACAGCGCTAGCTTTCGGAGACTGACGCGACAATTCCTTGCCAGTTTTATGCATAGCAATTTTACGTATTCTAATTCTTAGTTTCTAGAAGAAGGAAGAATGTATTATATAAGTTAGCATATACGAATACAACAAACCTTCATTTTATTGTTCAATTTCTTTGGTTCGTGTGATGTATCAGAAGATTTTTCAGCAATATTTTCGTGACGGTCTTTTTCGATTCTCCGATGTTTTGAATGTATTCCATTTTGATGTTCCTGGATGTGAAGGCCAAATGGCTCAAAACCTTCAAAGCAATTCGAACAAATGGCACAAATCAAAGTGAATTTATTATTTGGTACTAAATAAACTTCGCCACACTTTACACTATATTTTGGGGACGTGCAAGTCGTGTCCTCGGCCTTCACTTCATCCGAAACGAACTCTTCTATTGGAGGCAATTCATTAAGTATATTGTTAATGTCTTCTTCGGTATCCGTTTCTTCCCGATTGTGACTCGGTTTTGTCTGAACTTGCATTATAATTTCTTCTTCATCATCGCTTTCTGCTTCTTCGTCGTTTTCTTCGTCTTCATCGTCATCGGCTTCCCCATCGTCTCCCGATTCTTCGTCGTATTCTTCTCCCCCACCGTCTCCTGATTCTTCGTCGTATTCTCCTCCCTCATCGTTTCCTGATCTCTCGTACTCCGCATCCTCGTCGTTTTCGGGTTCCTCATCGTATTCTGCTTCCACCCCACCTTCTGCTTCCTCGTCGTCTGCTGCATCCACATCATTGTTTCCTTCGTCGTTGCTTTCTTCTTCTCCATCGTTGTCTTCTCCTTCATAGCTTTCTTCATCCTCATCACTTAGTTCTTCAGTTAGAGCGTCCTCTGCCACTCTGGCAGTTCGTCCTTCAGGCTCCGGCTCTTCCAAAACGTCTCCATTTGTCGCTTTATCGCAAACTACTTCCACATCCGATTCTCGCGAGTCACTTTCATCTTTGACTTCGACCTCACTTATAATTAGTATTTGACTATACTTTGCAAGACTAGCCATTTTATAGCAAACCAACCCCCGAGCTTGTTTGGACCAGCTAGTTACCACGAACTGTCAACTGAACTCGCAGAATTCAAGTGCGTTCACAATAATAATATTTTGATTAAACTGTTTTTTTTTAAATCTTGTTGGGGCAAAACGTGGATAATTTTAGTTATAATCAACTAACATACAGGTAAGCATCGAGATAACGAAAACAACGTTTTTTATTTCAAACTCTATAGAATTTCTGCACAGCCTCCATAGACGAAAAAATTTGAAAATTCAATCAAAACAAATGTTTCATTGTGAATGGCGGTATTCTTTTATTGAACATCAACTATGCAGAATGCAGCCTATCAAGAGATTACGGCTAGAAGAACAAGAAGAACGTGCTCGTTTGTTATGACAGTTGACGGCCACTCAAATGTTTGATTTGGCGATCCTACATTTCGGCTCCTAACTATTTCACAATGAATTCCTTGAACTTACGCGTATCGTCTGTCAAAACCGGTGAAAACGTAAGAAAGAATGCTGAACTGCGAACGGCATTACTTAAGCTTCCATCAAAATACTTAGATAGTTCTGCGAACGATAAGGACTTTGTTGTAGCTTACAAAAGTGCACAATCTATATCCGAACAAGTTGAAGCGGTGAAGAATGTAGGATATTACTACATAAAAGCTCAAGCAATTTTAAAGTAGTTTGAATTCCTGCAGATCTATGGAGCTATGCAGAACGATGGTGAAATCTTGAGATTTCTAACGGATATTTATTTTATTGGACCACTAAAACACCCTGTGAGAAATCAAATAGCCAAGTGAGTTGCTTTGCATTCCAATGTTTTGGTTTAAAAGGGAATATGATTATTTTTAATTCATTGAAATGGATTCAGTTATAGGTGTTTGGCAAGCTGAACAATTGTTTGATAAAACCTAGGAGTTTTATTCCTTTTGATCCAAGCAATATTCAAGATATGTTTAATATGAGTTTTGAAAATCATAGCATAATGTTTGTATGTATTGTAAGCTGTCTTCTATATTGCTTTCGATTGGAGTTAGGTGTATGCTTTTGTTTAATTTCATAGACTCCTCAGCATTATCAAGGTAGATGACACTCCGCAAATCTTAGTTTCCGTTAACTCATCAATGACTCAACTCCTAAGTACTGTAACTGAAAGTAAGGATCCCTCAGATTTAAATCGGGTCGTAACATCTTTAAGTGGGTGTTTCGATAATTTTCCTCTGGCGCTCCAAGCGATACAACAAAATATTGAAACAATATTTTCAATGTTACTCAAATCTCTTGGAATATTTACATTAGAAGCGAGGTAAATTTGTTATAAACTAATTGATTTGCTTGTTCATTTATATCGAACTTATAATAATCCAATAACTAGCTCTCAGTCGTCACCATCTGTGAAAAATGACTTGTATTTGTACATCCATAATCTAGTTCGGTTTGTACTGGCGTGTATTCAGGAATTTAGCGGCACTATTTCCGAAAAGTTAAAAGTGCTGATCATAGCCTTTGTCAGCCTTGCACGAGATCTAATCTTAGACGATGATATTCCAATGGATGTGAAAACTAATTCTGGCATTTTAATAGCCTACAATGCAAAAATACAAGATAGTTATGCAGAGCATGTAAATTGTATTGTGGCACAAGATATAGACACTCAAAATAACTGTCTTGTGCTTTGTCTATGTATCGGAACAATTAATACCATCACTTCACACGCTTTAAATAAGATTGCAGACCAAATATATAAAGTGGTAGAAAAGATTTGTTTGATTGCGTACAAGCATTCAGCTGAGCCGCCAATGCTCTTGAATGCATCACGTGTTTTATTGCAAACATCGAAACTGTTATTGCTTTTTGATATTTCTAATGGAGTACAGGCAGCAGTAAAATCAATTGTAGCTAAACTAACTCAGTTTGTTCTATCATTTCTGGAACATCACATAGACAGCGTACGGCATCTGTGCAAAGATTTAATTCGAAATGTGATTAAAATCAACCAAAAGCTCAATTTTGAAGATTTCACAAATGATCTATTTGAATTTTGTAATCAAACTGATACACCATTGTCTACGAAATGTTTAGTTCTAATTGCGATAAGTAATACTATTGGTACAGAAGTTATATTAAGGAATGTTCCGACTTTGCTTGATACACTCATTAAAAACGGTTTAGAAAAAGATTTAAATGTTCTGAACTGTTACGAAAGTCTAATGATTGGACACCACAAGCAGATCGATTTTAATAAATGGACTGAACTTTGGATAGTACCTTTGCTGAAACTCTCAACTGAAGAAAAGAGCCTACTCGGAACAGTAGAAGTACTAATCAACAAAGCTATAAAATACAACCCGAAACTCGTATCGATTCTTGTTGACATTGAAAACAAAGACATTTCGTTGAGTACTCGCTTCTCTGCATTATGGACTGTAAGGAAAAATGGCCTGCAAGGACTGGATTCGCAAAACACTTTAAAGTCATTTTCTAGTTTATTTAAGACCACTATGGTATCGAACGATGATGATACAAAGATAATGGCGCTGCGACTGGTTGTAGAGAGTCACAAAACAACAGAGCTGTTATGTGATGTTGAGTGCGAAGCAATATTTGAGTTCTTAAGGTATAATTCCAATTGCCAGAGTCCGGCGATTCGTCAGAAAAGCTTAGCGCTTATATCAAAAGGCTTGATTCGCCTAAAAATCAGTATCGAGAAAAGTTTGAAAACAAATAACTGTCGCTTAGACTATTACCGAGACTTTTTTAAACGATTAATTGGGTTGTTAGTAGATAATTTATTTGTTGGCGCCAACTTTAGTCGTCGATCAGTATCACTGAATCTTTTGCAACAGTCTGTAAAGATTGTTGTAGACTGTGGAGAAGACACCAGTAACTATTTACCGCCAAATATTTCCACCAAACTGATTGAAGCACTTAATGATTCATATGAGAGCAATAAGGCTTTAGCGATATCGATTTTGAAGGTAATTACAGAAGAAACTTGTCAGATTTCACTCGATACAATAAAACAATTAATGATCAGCGTACGTCCAACAGACTCCTTAACATCTGCTTATTATTTAGAATATTTTTGTTTGCGACCAGATCCATTTGATTTGACTAAAACTACTCAACACTTATCGACGCAAAATCCTGTAGAGGTTGCTGCCATTTGGTGGTGCATTGAGATATTAGAAAGTGGCCTAACACGTGCACAGGATTCAATTCTGTTAGCATCGCGTGAAAATCCTTTATACGGAGCTGTGTTGACTATACGACTTATGCTATCGAAACTAAATTTCAAAGAACTAGCAAGCGACAGTCAATGGCAAACTGTTTTCGCAAAATTGATTAGTTTGTGTAGAAAGTTAACGGAAGTGGTGGGACCTGTTGTGAACAGTTCTTCTCCGGAAGGCCATTTGCCCAATGATTTCAGTGAAATTCCTGCATATTTAGGAAAGCACGATGAAATTGAAGATAATAGAAGTGTTTGTAAAGTCTTATCTCCAAAACAAAATACAAGTGGAGAAATATTAAAAACTACTCCGCAAATGGTTTTGCTTTGCGCCTGGAGAACAGTTAAAGAAGTATCATTGTTATTAGGAGATATTGTATTGGGCTCACCTATAAAACCAGAAGCAGAGACTTTTAGTGATTATCTAATAACCGTGGATCAAATAATTAACATAGGAGATCACTTTAAGGAACTGCTTTCTGAAACAAAACACCGTGGAGCATTCGAACAGGCATATGTAGGATTTTCGAAAGTATGTGTACGTCTTTGGCGTACAGCGCACTCGGATCTGTATAAGCTCCCGATGATGTGGCTCAAAGAACTGATCGATATCATCTCCAAGGACGAGAAAATCAATGAAAAAATTTGTGCGACACGGCGCAGTGCAGGAGTTCCCTTCATGGTCCAAGCATTGATCACCTCCGAGCTACAGGTTGGAACAACTAAAGCCCTGTCCTATTGCATGAAACATTTAACTTCGCTATGTTCGGATTTAAGCAGAAGTACGGAGTCAAGAACACATGCTTTGAACATCCTGCGAGCTCTATTCCGATGCTCAGATTTAAACGAAGCGGTCGGTGAATACGTTGCGGCAGGGGTAATGATCGCAATCAACGGATATTCGGCCAGTACATGGGCGGAGCGAAATTCATCTACTCTACTATTTTCGGCGCTAATAACGAGAATTTTCGGAGTCCAGCGAACTAAAGATTGGGAAAATCTTTGTATTCGCAATCGAATGACTGGTCGTATATTTTTCTTAAGATATCCACAGTTGTATGATTTCTTTTCGGTCGAGTTGAAAGAAGCTAGTGATTGGACTGTGAAGAAGAACGAAAGGCCACAAAAATTGCATCCTTTGTTGCTGCTTTTAAGTAGACTTTATCCGTCTGCACTGGAAGGAATGGAATCGAACTTGAAAGTATTGTAAATTGATTGGTGATTTCTTCGGTTGCTAATAGGAAAATTCATTTTAGGTGTGTTCCTTCATCGATTACATTTCGACTTGCTCGGGGAGCGCTGAAATGACGACACGTGTATTGGCTGCCAAAGCGATTGTTGCGTTTATGACACCCGATACAATTGAAAAGAGATGCAATCAAGTTTTTCAGGAAATCATGGTAATGTGATAGTAATGTAATGTGATAGTGATAGCACAATAATCACGTCAATGAAAGTAAAATCTCTTATATAGTTTGCATTAATGATTTAAAAGGCTTATTGTTTAAACCAAATAAGGAAACAAATCTTAGTCGCTTGGTTATCATATCATTTTCGTATTCATAATGTGTTTGGACTACTTTAAGACAAGTCTCAAATTATAAGTTATTTTCAGCTTTCAACTGAGAAAGTCAAACACAGATAACTTTACTTTCAACTCCGACAAATAGTAGTCAAATAATTCGTGACTTTTTTGGTCTAAAAGTATTTAATAATCTTGATAGTAAAACTAAATTATGTTTGTTTCAATTGCAGATACTAATTAAACACAAACAAATCAATCAGAATTATATTCATGGTTTACTTTTGCAAATATTATTCATGCTAAAAAGTCAAAAGACATTGTCTTCGATTTTTCTTAACTCAACAAACGAAAACATATCAAATGTACTATCTTTCCTTAAACCGAATCCAGTAACTTGGAAAGTTTTATTAGACATCAGCTTGGAAATTTACAGAAAGTAAATCATAAATGAGTTATTTTAATCATCGACTCTTCAAATGTATTTTTAGATCGTCACATAACTATTCTGGATGCCCGGCTTTTAGTAGATTTCATGAAATTTACACTCCGGAATTCAGCAGAACGTATCCAGTATTCAGGAAATCATTATTTTTGTTCACTCTACAAACTATAATAATTTCCTCTCACGATGAAATCTTGCATTTCTTCATCACGTGCTTTGAATCAATATTGCTATTAACATATGAAGAAGTGGCAACCTGCCTTAATATAATTCTTTTATTATTTTTTAATGCCGAGGATGAAAGAGCAATATATGAATGCTGTGATACCGAAATAAATTTTGTCGATAGTTTAGATCAAAGTTACCTCCGTGATCTTCGAATTACCCTTAGGACTAGTGAAAATCTACGAAAATGTCTCAATCAAATAACGTTGGAGCGTCGTTTCTATCCAGAATGCACCATCAAGGCATATGCAATTTTGAGTCGATTGTCAATCATCGACATCGATTTTAGTAAATATATTCTAATGGCAAAACAGTATCCTGATGATGTGAAGGATTCAATGTCTAAATGTTTGGAATCATACGTTGCCAGTTCGACTTTAACGGAAAATGAATTGCTTTTATGTTTGAACTTCTTGGAAGATTTGGCTTTACCGTGGAATTCTGATTTGTTGAGGTATTTAGAGAAAAAAGGTTTTGCAAATTACCTGAATGCCATTAAAATTGCAATTATTGTAGGTTAACTGCTGCGAAAATGACACATAATATTGTCACTAAAATATTTGGAGGAATGCATACATTAGAATCCAAGACGTTAACACACCTTGTTAATATCATGCTGTGCCTTTTAAGGGATGATGATTCAGACGTACGCGATCATATTTGTGAAACGATTGTAATTTTGTCAAATTGCACAAATGGTAAATGCCATGCGTAGTTTATTAATTGAATAATGCTCCCAATTGCTTTATTTTTCGAATATACAATAATTGCAAATATTTTAAAACTTCTACAGGTAATATCTCGGCATCTTATGCGCCAATTGTGTTGATCCGATATCTAAGCGGTATTCTGAGAAAATTAGATAACACTGAACTCACACAGCAAGTGATTCAGGATATAGTCAGAACGCAGATTATTGAAGTCGACAGGTTTCAGAACGACGAAGACGGTGATGAAGGCGAAGTTTTCGATAGAAACGAAGCTAATGTTTTCGCTGAACCCTATAGAACACTCATCGATTGTCTCGAAACTTTTAAAGAATGTTTTAATGATAGTGAAAGTGTGAAAAAAATTGTTGATGCATTTCTTCAAGAATATTGTTCGAAAAGATGGTAGAATATTGCGAATATCTAAACAGGATACATTTCAAAAAAAAGAAAAAAAGATAGAGCATACAGCAACTAGAAACAAAACGTAAAATGTAGCCCACTGATTCGTTTGTGCAAATTTAATTTTTATCATTTCTATCGAAGAAACTTGTTTCGAACAGTATATTCACTACAAGAAACATTTTTTAAACAACAAAGAGTTTCATTTACGATTATTATTGGTTAAACGGCAGTTAATTCGATTTTCTATCACTACCTAACACTTGAAAAAAATCCATGGATTATTTGATGTGCACACGTCTTTATTCAAATAACAAATTGTAAACTTATTATAAACTAAATATTCCTAAATTTTTGTTATTCTAAATTCAATTTTTCCTCTTCATCACACACTAATTTAAATATGTCTAGCTTTACTCTGTTCTTCGTGGCTAGTGGCAACTTTTTTAATTTCACTGCTAAACATCGACTGAAGAGGTTGTCTTCGTCGTCCTCAGTTGATGACTTTTCTTCGTACTTTCGTTTACAGAATTCTTGCACATTTTTTATAGCGACAAGAAGCTGCTCACCGATTGCATCCAGTTTCTCTTGTTCATTTCTCTCTTGCGGCATAGAACTGCTACTTTCACTTGCGGACAAACTGGCGTTCGATTGCATACACGGAAAATTATCCTCTAATTTTCCGCCCTGTAATTCATTGAATAGATCGCTCGACTCCAGAGTATCCAACACGCTTTCTGGGTTCTCCTTTACGAAAGTATTTTTTTCATTGTCGTTTGAATTTGTGCTAAAAGATGCAATTAAGAATTCATATCGAAAGACAACTTATCGGAACCTACTTTTTTCGCTTGCTACTACGCACTGCTCCTTCTAGAAAGGACATGACCTTTTCATACTTCCAGCCACTACTGTATGTTTGCCCATTTTCACCTGACGGCCTTCTCGTAGTTGCCCGGACGTAAGAGTCACGAAGCCTTTTCCATTTTGTCTTCGCATGGACAACTGTAAATCACAAATTGTACAGTATACTTCACTCAATTCTTCTTCTACTTATAATTGCTAGATACCATTCAGAATTTTTGATTGACTAGAATTGTTTTTTCTATAGTTTCTGGTCATAAGCAATACTATTGTTTACTTTTCCAAACATAAACCAAGCTTTGTTTACCGCCATATTTGCCAAGCACTTTAATAGTTTAATTCATTACTTACCGCTTATATCGAATCGTACTGATAGCATTTTCCAAATTTTCGCCTTCTTCTTAACATTTTTATATTCTTCATGACCCAAATCCCACAATATGGGATACCTTTCTATGTTCATTATAAATTGCTCTATGTCGACAAACGCCATTTCCGTAAATATGTCAAATACAACTTGTCAAACATGGCCACAAAATAGGACATCGTGGGCTACAGCGGCAGTGGCAGGAACTACGCAATGCAAGTTGATCAGCAAAGGCATTGATCAGCACATCACCTGACCATATATCACTCATTCGACTTTCAGCTGCATTCAACTGTTCCTTTACGTTTTGACAGTTCGGGTAACATGACAAGTGTGCATATGCAGTAAGTTCCCTAAGTTCCTCACAGTAATTTCTCCAATTTCTCATACCGGGCTGAGACGACGAAGTTCCGTCGTTTGTGAGACAATTCCACTTTAACTTCTTTTCTGATCGAGTCGTAGTCAGTTTCGTTCATTGTTTCAACACTTAAATTCATTCCTCTGTATGAACTTAAAATAAGAAATAGTACTATGGCGAGCAGAACAAAATTGCATAGTGGTTTCTTCCATTCAACGCTACGAAAGTTACAGGAACAAAATGTTGATATTCATCCTCATAATTTGATGTATCCTTTGTTTTTAATGTAAGCTATTACAGTAAAATGAAATAATTGTGGTAAATGACTACTATTTTTTTCTAGTGAAGATGACAACGCTCTACAACCAATACCGAGCATGCCCGGCATTTCTCGACTCGGGGTGAATGAAGCAAGAAAACATTTGGAACCACTTGTTGCTAATGGACTGGAATCCGTATTGTTGTTTGGAGTGATAGAAACTATTCCAAAGGTGCGTACATATATTTCAACTGGAAGATAATCTGTTCAATATTGAAAAGACCACAGATCTAAGTACGCTCTAAAACTTTCAAATGGCCATCATTTATCTTTCTTAATTGTATTGCTGCCACATTTGTATATGTATGATATTATCTTAAATAATAAAACTATAAGCAAACTGGATCACATGTCATTGTAGGATAACGTTGGATCACCGGCCGATTCCAAAGATAATCCTATCATTCGTGCTCTTCCCAAACTCCGAAAATGGTTTCCAAATCTTCTGATTGCATGCGACGTATGTCTGTGTCCGTATACAGATCATGGACATTGCGGGATTATGAATGATACTGGCATTGATAATGAAGCTAGTATACGTCGACTGGCAGAAATATCTGTTTCTTATGCTCGGGCTGGTGCACATATTGTTGCACCATCCGATATGATGGACAATCGTATTGGTGCAATTAAACAAGCTCTGATATCACACGGTTTCGAGAAGAAAGTTTCGCTACTCTCGTATGCTGTGAAGTTTGCATCTAGTTTTTATGGTCCATTCAGAGATGCTGCGAAATCAGCTCCATCGTTTGGTGATCGACGGTGTTATCAGTTGCCTCCGGGGTCTAAAGGCTTAGCAGCTAGAGCAGCGGTACGTTTATTATTCGTTGTCAAGGTCTTTCGAATGATTTTTTTCTGTTGCAGCAACGTGACGTGGAAGAAGGTGCAGATATGCTGATGGTGAAACCAGGGTTGCCTTACTTGGATATTGTGCGACAGACGAAGGACATGTTTCCTAATTTACCGTTATTTATTTATCATGTAAGTGTCTTGTGTTAAAATTAAGTTTTTTCATCAATATAACAATAACTAACAGAAAATGAGCATAATTGATTACTAATATATAAGTGGTTAACTTTAAAGAAAAATTTAGGAAATAATTTATTGGTACAATAAAATAAATTAGCTAAAATATTTGGGATTGTGTGAAGTCATGTATAGTAGAATTATTTGCCACAGTGCGGCCAGACCTTTCTGTCTACAATATTATAGCGTATATCAAAGCTTGAATTCTAAGCGGAGAATAATTGATACGGGAATATGAATCTTTTTGCGGATATAGCCTCCGAAAACATTGTCACATAGAAGTGCTTGAAACGGCGCAAATCTTTCAGTCTGCTTAGAAAAAATTCAATTTTTAATAGTATCCTAACCAAAAACACTTCTATATGTGTTCATTAACTAAACCTACTAACCAGCACAACTCACCTATTCATCAGCAAAATAATCAACTAGTTCATCGGCCAACAACCACTGACCACTGACTCCTTTTCATTCCAGAACAATATGATAATTCATTCGGAGGCTATATCCGGAAAATGAATCATATTTCATGTGTTAAATATTCTTCACCTTAGTTATAACCGTAATAAAATTGAACTGGTGCTCTTCACGAATAAGCGTAAGATTTAACGATGAAGCGTATAATTTGGTGGCCAGCCATTCTCAAGGCTGCAAATCACAGAGAAGGTTCATAGATAAGCAGCCTTATTAATAACGAGGGCACTTCGTACTACCCCAACGAAAGCACTCTTGGTGCTGCTGCATTGGCTTCCTACCGATCTGCTTGTCTCACAACATGCGAGCTACGCTGCTTTAAGACAACATTGCTATGACCTCGATAAGGACAGACCCGGGCCAACCTAAAGTCTTGGAGCAGCGAAAGATTGCACCAGGAGACATCGACTTTACTATTGCCCATCCATCTGTGACTCGATAGTTTGAAGTTCAAGCTCCTAAGCAGAGAAGAATGAGCTAGGGGGTTATTCCTTGGATATAATGCTGTGAAAATATATACCAATCGCTCCAAACTAAACGATATAGTGAGGTGTGGTGTATTTTTTACTGACATAAACTTGAAGCCTTCCTCCGCTTGCCAGATTACTGTAGTGTCTTTCAAACGGAGATGTTGGCGATTCTTGAAGCGCCCTATTGACTCTTATGTCTCTGGAAGCTCAATATATTTCAATTCTTTAAATAATATCAAGGTGACGATGTTAATCTGACCTCCTCTTCAACGTCAATGGTATGCGATTATCAGTAAAGAAAATCAAATCTATCTAAACTCAAATGATAAAAATTGGTCTTTGCGTTAAATGATTATGATGTATCAGTTATCTTCTTAATGAAGTTCATTTCATTTTATATTTCTAATTAGCCCAGCCCAAATCGCTATCATTATTGTTTTTGTCTCTCGAAAATTATTTTAAACATATATCACCCTGGCACTATTTGATCAAACTTACAGCTGCCAAAAGCATACCTATATATCTATCGTTCCGTAAAATATCACTCCATTTTATTATACCCAATTTAGCAAATAGGAAAATCATTTATTTGTAATGTAATATTATTTCGACATCTGACCCAAATGAGTTGTTTTGGAAATGCTTAGAATGCTTTCAATTTATCGATTTGTTTACTTTTATAGGTATCCGGGGAATATGCAATGCTTCATCATGCGGCCGAAAACGGTGCTCTGAACTTCGAAGCAGCCCTAAGGGAAATATTAACATCCATGAGACGTGCGGGAGCGGACTGTATAATTACTTACTACACACCAAAAATATTAGAAATGATCAAGAATAATTAAGTGTCGCTTGTTTTGCATGATGGTAGAAAGTTAATAAAGTTTTTCAGTAATAATTTTAGTTTTTTGTTAAAGTTCTTTGAACTTTTGCCTTGACCTAGTTTTATTTTTTATGACGGCGTCATCTTCAGTCATAACAATTCGATATCCTTATACACAAAAGAGCAAGCCCTTTTCTAATTGCTTGCAAGAGTACATTGTTTGTAATGCAGGGTATCCATGGGAACACTATGTGCAACTACCTTGACTGGACGGACAGCAGCGTCTAGTAAGAAATTATTCGAAACGAGTGTGGGGGATCCGGTCTATGAACGGTTGTGTAATAGGACGTAGTTTTGTTTACGTTTTTATCACGAATGTGAAGTAGCATTAAAGAACGCAAGTCCAGCGATTTGGAGTGGTTAATTTGAATATGAAGGAAATGTGGCTCGAGAATGTTGGTTGCGTGTTTACGTTTTGTTTTCAGACATTCGGAAGTTAGTGTTGCATTTCTATTTTTAACTGTTCAGCTAGTTTTCGCTGTCTGGAATTTAAATGATTTTAGGTAAGATTCGTTTATTTATAGATTATCGAAATGTGTTTTGTGAGTGGATTCAAAGCTATAAAAGTAGTTTGCATGGACAAGTGAGTGCAAAATGCGAAATGCGAAAGATGCACGATAGCGGTGTAATTTCCTTTACATTGATGTCTAAATGGTTTGGTTTTCCTACAACGTATATTTTAATTACAAAATGAGTATATTTAAACCATCAATATAAGCTCAAAATGTTGCCAAAATAACGAAGACAATGATTAATAGGTGCTTTTGCTGTGACATGCACTTATTAGACGTGTTTGTTTTCTACTATTGGAGCTCGCAATAGAAAATATATTACCAGATGTACGCTACCTATAATATTCCATTTTATTTGAGTGCATATGCTTGTTCCTACATATTTTGATCAAAACATAGCTAGTCATTAGTTTGTTTATTTCGGAATGCTGACATGACGTTGACTTCTACCATATATAAACTGCCCCAAATGTGAATTGCTGTCTAATATTGCTCCGGAAATTGAATGGCACTCCTCCTATATAAAAATACGAAAATATATTACGAAAATAACTTCGTGATTTGCATTTCTCTAATCGTTTAAAGGTCTTAGTGTAGGTTTCCTAAACCAATAGATGTGATGATTCTATTGCGAAGGTGCTTATATGTATAATTTGACAATTGCAAACATTGCACCATTTGTATTGATTATTTTAAGAAACAGTCAATCAGCCTGATATCCTTAAGGTTTAAACGAGTTTATATTACACTTTAGTTTTCTTTTCTTAACATAGTGATTTTGATCCACAATTCATAGTGAAGTGTTTGAACATATATTACAGAACACGTTATCATTTCAATCTTTGAAGTTCACTTACTACTTCTCAAATACTTATCTCTTCAAACATCTTTCCCGCCCATTCATTCTCATTATTTCCATCATTTACGCTTACTGGTTCTAGCACATACACTGATATTGAACTTTTCTTCCAATTCAAGGATATTTTCTGCTCCATTTGATGCGAACAATAAACACTTACCTTGACAGTATAGCAGCTTTTTGATAATAACGAGGATAACATGTCCTAAAAAACGTGTATGCGTATAGATAATTATGTACGTAGTCCACATATGAATTAAAAGGCTAGTACGCTGAGTGATTTCTCAACCAAGTTAGGTTGATCTGATAGTCATGAAAAAAATGTGTAGTAGTGTTAGCAAAATATGTATTATGTATGTTATTTCTCTGTCTTGTTCACAACATAACTAGGTCACAGATAGATGATTACCTTTAATCATATTGAGTATAGGTAAAACGGTTAATCAAGGAAATGTGTTGAAGATGGATTCTTCATAGTCTCAATGGATAAATGAACGTATGTCTCTATCTAAGAGTACTTGTATAATTTTGACCTACAAACGGTGCCATTAGTCGAAGGGGGATTATTAATTGACTTCGAGCATTGTTTACTATATCCAAGAGGGTAGCTTACAACTCAGGGATTAGTTCAATGATCTTTGCAGGATTTTCCCGTAGCTTGATTTGCAGGGAGAAACCGGGTTTGTTTAGTTTTCTGTGGCTTGGTATTATCTAAGTAAAGTAGTATATCAACATGATGTATAGATGTATGTTGGTATTCCCCAATTGAAGTAGAATATGACGTTGAAGACTTTAGGTGTCGAAAAAGTCATTATCACCTCGCGTTGCGCATAACATTTCCTGCTCATTTTAAACTCGCTCGCTTATACTTTCAAAAAAAAAGATAAATAAAAGTCATTCCATGAGCTAGAAATCTAGCCTATATAGAGCCAGCAACGTATTTTAAGTGGCCATTTCAACTGGAAGGTGTACGGGAGACGTAGACGATTGCAAAGTCCTAGACAAGGACCAATAAGTTAACTCTGGACTCACATATAAATAACCCGGATGGAGGTTTTACCAAGTCGAAAAAGGAGGCTATACAGATTTTACTTGGGACTCATTTTCCGGGCGATCCGGTGATTTAAACGCAGAAGACATCTGTGCCTCTGGCCAAACCTTCTGCTCTTCGCAGTAGTAGGAAATGCTAGTGCATAGCTAAATCTATTATTGCCAGCGAAAAAGTCTAGGATGCAATAATAGCCTTTAAAAATTTCATATCGCCGGGCCTAGATTGCTCCGGTTATGATAAGGGGGGGAATTGACGACTTAGAAACGGACTTAAAAGAAATCTTTCGGGCATGCTTCGCTGTGGGGTATGTTCCGTCTCCTTGGCCACAGGTTAAGAAAGACTTTATACCTAAACCGGGGGGACATGACTCTTCAGATCCAAGGAACCTTAGGTCGATCAGCTTAACTCCGTTTATGCTGAAATGCTTGGAGAGACTTGTTGAACGGCACATACGCACAGGGTCGGATTTAAGTATGGGCATTTATGGGCAACTGTCCGGGGTTGCAAATATTCGGGAGGAGTGGAAGGGCGGTAAATTTTCGAAAAGTTTCATTTTATCTAAGATTTTCAAGTTTTGCTGCAAAAATATAAATCTAGTCTTAGAAAATCAGCAAAAGCTGAATCAATTATGCATATCTTGAAAATAATAAAAAAACTATTTACGCTCCAATATGACGGGAGATCGCCTTAACAGCTCAGCAATTTTGTGTATTGAATTGAATCTGAGTTACTCCGTTCTGTAGACTTCGAAAGCCTAATCACGCAATTTGCTAATAAAAAGTTAAGCGAGTATTTATCTAACAAGCATAAGTATTGTTGCATGCATGCCAAACGAACCGTTTGACGTTGTGGCGGCGCCAGAAAAAAACTAGAAATGGCGAGAAATACTCGGCATACATCTCATACATGTATTTCATACATGTATTCAAACAACGAAAACAATCCGTAGATAAAACGTAGAATAACTTTCTAGAAGCAAGTTTGAGAAACTTCGAGAACCTAAGACACAGTCCCAGTTCCCATTTCATATAACAGAACAAACCTTTAAATAGCCCATAGAGCCCTCTAGAAAGCAAAAGCAGAACATTCCAGAGACCCAAACCATGAATCAGATCTCACATGGTAACGGACGTTCACAATAATCTTCCAGAAGCCAGATCAGGAGGCTTCGAGAACCCAAGACACATGCGACACGACTATAAATACCGCCGCGAGAGGTGCTAGCGATCAGTTAGTAGTGAGAGTTTGTACAGAATTTTGGTACAGTGCGGTAGTTAGTAGACAGCGTATACAGTGAAAAGGCTGTTACTGTGAAAAGCGAAACAGTGAATTAAGTATCCGGGCGCGGATGTATTTTGAAAGCGAAAAAGTGTTAAACTGTAACGCGAAATTAAAATAGTGCGATCGCAAAATGTAAACGGATTTTAGTGGTTATAATTACTTGTGTAAATAAAAGTGTAGTTAGTGTTGATAAAGAAAACTGTTTTATTTCACGAATGTGAAGAATATCGAATCCACGAAAGGTGTTTTAACGGTAAAACACAACAGTATTATCTAGTAAAAAAAATTGGCTCTCTGAAAAAACTAAAAAAATTTGCTAGTTTCTAATAATCGTGTTTGTATTCTTATTTTATATTGTATGGCTCGTTTTTTATAACCGAATTTGGATTGTATTTGTATGGTTAGTTTCTAGCTATCGTATTAGTATAATATATTCTAAAAAAAAATAAAAAGAATTGTGAAAAAATGTTGAATTCGTTTTTGTTGGATTTTAGTCGAAAAATTTGAACAGAGGCGACAAATGGGTGCAACAAGAACGGCTACCCTCGCAGGACTACGCCACATTAGCATAGAATATACAACACGTTCTGGATTTAATTGATAAATGTTGTTCGAAGCACGGCCTAGCAGTAAGGCAAAACTGTTTTTGTTTGCCAGGAAAAGAACACTGAATGGGCTAAAACTTCTTAATAAGATGGATGCAACTCTTCAACTTTCAGATATCTAGAAATAATCTTGGATAAAAAATTTCAGCAGTGAAGCTTATTTGAGCTTTAAATGCTTTCGGACAGCGCAAGAGAGATTTTGCCACCAAATGGAACCAGAAGCCTCATAGATCTACGAAACAACCATAAGGACGATGATCACGTTCTCAATCTACCTACCCTCGACATTCAAATTCAGAGTGTAGCGATGAGCTTTGCCCAAAAACTAACTCAACTCTGTCAGAGGTTCAGTGCGTGAGATCTTTCCAATTTTCGTGATGTCTTTGGACGCTCGAGTGAGAAGATAAGAATTAACCTTCTTGAGCAGAAGTGACTGGAAGCACTCCGATACCTGTACGAAGGGATACTCTAAGCTCTTTTTCACGGACAGCCGGAAGACATACAGTGGGTAAAAAAAGTTAAGGCACGAACACTTACTAAAAACAAAAAAAATAATTTTTAATGCGACTTTAATAATAAATGATTATGTTTTCGCATTTAATTAAAAGTTTTGCATGTTTACTTTAAGAACAATATCAAAAAAATCGGTAACCAAGCAAATTTCACAACATTAAAGTAACATTTTTCAGTGAAGTACCAAAATAGCGCAAAAAAGTTAAGGCACAGCGCAGTTTTATCTAAAATTATTTGTAATTCCTGGAAAAAATACCGTTAAATGTACTTAAAATCATAAAAATATGATATTTCAATTCAGTCTAGCTTGAAAAATGTTTTGTAAAAGTATTTTTATTGAGGGTGTTGTTAAAAATGCGTGTGAAAAGAAAATCGGTAGGTGTAGAGATCCGTGAATGTATTTAGCGACATTGGAAAACATGAATGGCATATTGTGAGATTGGAATACTAATGGGAAAATCAAGATATACACTGAGAAATGTAATAACAAAATATAAATCAACCAAATTGTTTGAAACAAAGCATCGGTCAGAAAAGCCTAAAATCTCACTTGACCGTGAAAAAAGTGGATTATCAGAAAAATTAAGAAAAACCCTAAATTAAGTGCCCCAGTTTTACGAATTAAGGTGAAAGAACTAGTTGAAAAGAAAGTCTCTACTTGTTAAAAATGTTTAAGATAAAGCGGATTCGAAGGGCAGAATGTGCCGAGGCAAACCTTTTATTAGTAAAAAAAAATGAAATTTTTAAATTGCGTTTTACTTAAGAGTACGTAAAAAACTAAAATCATTCTGGAAGTCCATAATTTTTGTTGCTGAAGTAAAAATTAATGTTTTTGGATCTGATGAGTGGCGATATGTTCGACGAATGCCTAATACAGAGTTTAGGAGGAATCATACTGCTCCCACTGTAAAACACAGCGGAGGGAACATTATGTTATGGAATTGTATGGGGGCATCTGGTCCTGGAAATATAGATTTTGTGAACGGTACGATGGATCAAACGTGTTGCCTGAGTATGTTTAAAAGAAATGTTAAACAAAATTGCTGTAAAATTAGGCATTTTATACAATTTTGGCCTGTATCAGGACAACGATCCCAAGCACAATTCAGAGCAATTTCGGCTATGGGCTATTTATAATTGTCCAGATGTTTCGTATAAGTGTCGTGAAAGTGCTGTGTTTATCTTGTTATTTAAGCATAGTACTGAGTTCGAGTTCACGTGAAATTTTGACATGTCTCCATTATCTGGTCATTCTTTCGACCGAAAATTTTGGCAATGGAGAATCGCAGAGACAATGCTCATTTCTGACGGATAAAATGTCAAGAATTTCACTTTTCAATCGATTTTCTTATTGGAAAGACATTTGCACTGCTCCATTTTCAAATTGAAACACCAAATGTCACTTTTTAGCTAGAAAGAATGAACTGCACAAACTAAATTGGCGTGAAATGATTGGAGACATGTTTCAGTGCCATCTACGTTTTCAACGCGAAAGCAACTTCAAAGCAACTTTTCATGCTAAGAACACAGTACCACTCTTGCTTATTTTCAAGCTAAATTTTCGCCGAAGTAGATTTCACGTGAAATTTTGTATGAAAATTTCACGTGAAATCGAACTCAGTACTATGCTTTACGCGAGAATTTTGCAATTTGGAATACCTTCTACCTACTTACGGCAATGTGAATTGTAAACAATTGCCGACTGTGGTTGATAGGATTTATTCCACTATAAAAATCTTCAAATTATGATAATCTGCAAATTATTGTATACGAACGATATTTCGGATAAGTGTCCCGATGAATTGAGGTCTGATGTTAAAGACTTTATATCTAAATTCAATTCAATTAATTTATTGATCACAAAAATTCATAATACCGGAAAAGCTTACATACTAAAATCAACCTATGTAGTAGCCTCCTTATAAGCATAGCTTGTGCAAGGAGGTCTATTCTATTCTTAGGTCTATGCCTTATCTTTAATGGTTTAACACTTACATCTAATTAACAATTTATAGATTGTCAAAGATCCCAAAAAACATTGATTAACATGACATATGAGTTTCCTCATATCTCATGCAGGTGGATTTGCAATGACAGTCAAACTGCGCTATCTAGACCCCCGATTACTTCGGATTTTGCTCAAGAGTTCAAGGTAGAATTGAACTCTGTCACCAGATTCAATAAAGTGGATCTTTCTCTAGTTGATGCTCTCAAAGAAATATGGATTTCTTCTGATGGTAAGGTATACCAATCAAAGCCCAACCATGTGGTTGCGGGATTCCTCCTCAACAAGAGTTGGAAAGTTGACAGAGCTTTGTCAGGCGTGCTTACTGGACACAGCTGCTTAGGAGGATATATGTTCCGAAGAGGAGTTGCATAGGACGACCTTTGTCCATCCTGCCTAGAAGACATTGACTGTGCGGAGCATTTCCTCTGTCAATGCCCAGCGTTTTCGAATAGTAGAGATCATTGTTTTGGTTGGGATGTGGCAAGTATGCAGAAGATAGCCCCTTCTCCCCTATAAAATGAAAATCTGGTCAAAAAAAAGTAAATCGATATTGTGTCACACAATTTAAATGTAGCACGATTCAAAATTTGAATAATAATTTTATCTCACCTTCATACTTCCATTGAGCATAAAAACACTTTATCGAAAACTTAGATATGTTTGCACATCAATCATTCAGATACACTACCTGCACTTGCTAATATCATCAGACACATTGTCGACAGACACATTTCTTCACGGTCATTTTCTCATATCACAGCCCTTCATATATTTACAAACAAAGAACCACCAAATCGAATAGCGTTCGTCCTTCAGATAATCTAATCGATGTTTTCATGACCTTGGAAAAGCACGGAATATTCTCAGTCTTATCCATATTTTTGGCAGAGTTCTCCACAGCATCCGTACGTTGAATCGATTTCGTATAGTAAACAAAAACTAGCCATACGAGTATCACCAAGCATATTTCAGTGGTATATCGTCGCATAATATGAAATACTACGTCTACTGGCTGCTGTGCATAAACAATATCAGCTGCTTGCCAAATCTTCCCACGCATCGAAGCCATTCACATCTTCGGAAGCTTTTTCATGCATGGTTCTGTTGTGCTGTAGCAGATATTAGGAGAAGTGAGATTTGCGAATTTTAGAGAGAAATGCTTGTGACGAATTTCATGATACTGGTTGTAGAGAGTTTTTGGATGTGGAATTGATATCGGATATGCTTTTACTCTTGTGTGACATACTACTGAATAATATACTTTTGATTGGACTTCATAATATAATAATAGAAATAGCCATCGTGTGATTTGATTTCAAAATAGGTATGGACAAGTTTTCTTGATAAATTCCCGAATAAAGCTTGTAGACTCAAATAAGTAGGAGAGGTAGAACTAGTACAATATTTTTGGTGGTGAGAAAATAATATTCAAGATGTAAAACCAAAAAAAAAACTATCATATCCGTATCTTCTCTAATTGTATCTATCATTTCCTTTTTCTACTGTAACTATGGGCATGTCTCATCTCGTATGAATCAAAATTAAAGCTTAACCAGCAACATGACGTCGCGGTCGCAATCGCACAAAGCGCCAACTTGCTTCTTACAATTTCACTGAACGTCTTGTGTCGTCGTTGTGTTGCTGCCAGCTATGCCAGTTGTGTTTAAGCTTTCGTTGGGAACGTCAACATAGCGGATCGACTGAAAGGTGTTTTAGTTTACGGTTGTGAATTCTCCGTTCATGGTGTTTTTGGTGCGTGACGGTTCCCTTTTCTCCCATTCACCAGTGGTCCATCGGGAAAAATCATAACAAAGAGAGTGCATCAAGTGCGCTTCAATTTAAGCCACTTAATAAGTAAGATTGCCTTAATGAATTTTACTAAATCCAAAAAGGCATCTGTGTAGCGACTGAGTTTATGTTTGGTGGTACATATATTGGATGTGATTTGTTCGATAGATAGAATCATTGTATGGTGAGTACCTTTGTATGATGCTAAAGAAATGTGACTAGACAACAAAGGGAATCTGTACTGAGAAAAATAGATAAAGTTTTTCTTATCAAGTATACTCCCATCTTCCGAATTAGAAGTTTTTTCTTCACTACTGAACAGAAACTCGTTGCAGTTCCAACGAAACTCTGAGTTATTCAGTTTTGAACAATTTACCAAATAAATTAGCGAGGAATTATTGAGCTCAAGTAGTTACTCTCAACATGACACAATCACCAATTATCGAACAACAGTAAGACGGGTTGTTGTGAGCTACAAAACTTGGCAGATAAATGTTTTCTGGTGTTCTAACAACCGTTTAGCCAGTGGGAAAATGAGGCATATTTTGGCAATGGTACAAATTATTTACATAGCATTGTTGATTGTGTATCATTTTTTCGCATAAGCTATGAAAAAGCATATTAATTCACTTTTGCTGAGAAGAATAATAAATAATAGCGTAATAACTTGTTGACGCATATTGTAATAAAAGATGCAGATATATTTACATATTTGGTTAAAACGTGTTTTGCCAATATACATACATATGTATATGATTTGTATTTGCGTATTTTCAATTGAAACACCAAGCAGATTTCTACGCAGTTCTGAATTTCATGTGTTTGGAAAGTAGATTAACTGAATTTTTTAAGCAAATAATAAAACACAATTCATAATTTCGCGAATTATCTTGAGTTTTACTGCGTTGTAAAAAATGCTGTGTACCGACAAATGTATGTCCTGTTACAGCGCTATATGATCCTATCTAGGCTATTGCGTTTTCTATACTTTCATATCATGACAATCTTTGTCCCTAAGGATAAACCCTAATCGACGATTATTTCCATTGTGGAAGAAGGTAACAGGAACTGAATCTATTACAATAGTTTTCCTGTAACTGAACAATGGTCAGAACGATTCAGATCGGATTGCATGTCAATGTGAAAAGAATATGTAAATATGATTGAATTGATATTGTTCATCTACATAATTATTGTGTGAACAAATCTATGACTGCGACCATCACAATCATATTTGTTTATACAATAATTAGGTGAGCAATATGCAATGATATAGGGGTAAACAGCTCAATAACAAATAATTTCACGGTATAGGATTCAATTAAACTATGAGTTGAATTGAATTTATAATAATCTGTTCATTTCAATTGCTATTACATTTCAATATACATTATATCTGTTTTCGATTTAACTAGTAAATTAATTTGTCCTGTCTTATCCATGAAAAATCAATGGCCGTATTCTCCACCTGAACGTGCGAAGGGCTATGTGCAAGTAAATTGTCTATTTGTTCTTTGATCTTATCAATCGACAATTGGATAACGATATCCTTGTGACATCAAACCCCTGTTGAAGTGAAAGAGACTAAATGGTTGAGTGTCCGGTCCGTGTCCAGGCTTGGAGGTTGGACCGACAATAAATCTTCTGCAAAATTTTAAACTTTTCCGGTACCTTCATAAACAATTCACATAGTCAAACAAGTGCTCGATAAATGCTGAAAGTTTAACATCGATGTCTATAAGATTTTCGTAGTCTTTGAGTAAGCATAGGACAGTCAGTATTGATCGAAACGTACTTTAAAAAAAATAATGCTGCACCCAGCTGCACCTCGGCGTCCTAGCGAAACGACCAGTCCGACTGACGAAAACGTCAGTGGCATCAACAATAGCTCAAGTCAGAATCAACAACTAACTGATCCCTTTGACACAAATGTCGGACTAAAATTAGGTAATGAGCTGGCCCCTCTGCAGTTCAACTTAGCACCTAGTTATGTGATAAGACTATCTCAGTGGTGATAAGGAAACTGCCTGTCGACACAAAGTGCACGCTTTTATATAAATTCAACGAAGTGGTAACCTACGTGGATGACAACCATATCTTGTCACGTTCCGCCACAACTACCAAAGAACTTCTTCTGGAACTTGCCCAGGAAGCAAAAAAAAGAAGGTCTGAAAATGAACCGGATGAAAACGAAAATCATGACGCAAACAAGAAAGAGAAACATTAATAAGCAAAACATAGGACTTGACGATTGTAATTTCGAAAATGAGGACGAATTTGTGTACTTAGGTGTGAAACTGACATTATAACGCAACGAAACTGACGAAATAAAACGAAGGATACAGGTATCCAAATCCCGAGGAAAACCACTGTTTTGATTGTGCCTTGTTTGCTCTGGTGTGGTGTAATGGATCCATGTTTCGTCTACCGTAAAGAAGCAGCGCAAAAACTCGTCCTGATTGCGGCTAAACATTGCCAAATACTCCTTGGAAATGGTCACACGGTTCCGCTTATGGTCGACTGTGAGCAATCGCGGCACCCATTGCGCGGGTACCTGCTTCATGTCCAAATATTCATATGAAATGTGGTGTACCCACTCCGTTGAAATGTCTACAACCTCAGCCACCTTACACGCTTTCAATCTCTGATTGCCCAATATCATTCCCATGGATTTTATTCACGATTTTTTGCGTGACAGCCTCTTTTGGGCGACCCGAACGTTTGGTTTTATTTGTTCTGGTACGACGTTAATTAAAAAAGTCACTGACTTATCAAACGTAGTATTTGATGATCCAGAGGTTGCCACAATCATTAGACTGCGGGAGTTGCTATGAACTGGTCACATGCAGCGAATGAACGAGCATCGAGTACCTAAAAAGATATTCGATGGGAAAGCTGAGGATCGACGGTCAGTCGGAAAATTCAGCAAACGCTGGTCCGACTCTGTCAATGAAGACTGCACAGTGCTGCTCGGATTTCGTAACTGTAGGACACGGTCGTTGGACCAAGAACATTTGAGACGTCATCTGCTGGAAGCCAAGGCCTGAGAGGGGCTCCAGCGCTACGCTGACGATATGAGATAAAAACATGTCTAGCGCATCAGAAGCGCTAGAAAACTGAATTTCGAAGAAATTGTCTTTGAGTGACAAAAAATGTGGAAAGACGTTATACACTTTTTTGTAGTATCATATCAACCATTCCTTATCTAAAGCAACAAAACCCAACTATAACATAGATGATGAAAATGTTCAGTGCTGGCAACACTTTTCCAACGAAGCAGCAATAAGTTTACCATACGCAGCTCATACTTAAATCAACTTATCCTTTGAATTTCGTTCTCATCGCAGGATTTGATCGAAAGTTTCAGCGGTTAAACGTTGTTTGAGGCTGCCATCCGAAAAATTTTCAAAACTCGGAAAATTTCAAAATTAGTTCTTTATTTTTATTGCAAATGCTTTGCATATGAGTATGTAATTTGAAGCATCTGTTGGTGCAATATTTACGAAAATGTCTGATGCCTGTGTTAGCAGCAAAGTAAAATATACACCAAATCTGCTTCATGTTAAGTTAAGTGAATTTCGTTTCGATTGAATCACTGCGCTGGAAGTTAGGTTAGGTTAAAGTGGCTGCCGGTCCACAGAGGTCCGCCGACCGACACTCATAGGCACAAGAGAGGCCCGTTGTGATGCCACAATAATTTGTGACTCTCTCCTACTCACTGAACTCTGGAAACCATCTGCTTCCCTTGACAAATCGCGTTATCCCCTTTAGATCAACCAGGGACAACTCGGTCAGGTTTGAGAGAAAGGGAGCACTAATTGCCACCAACCTTCTCCTTGCCAACGCCGGGCACTGGCACAAGAGGTGAAGGACGGACTCCTCCTCATCCTCAGAGCCCCAACTCTGACAGAAATCGTTAAACTGCACTCCCAATCGTTGTGCATGCCGTCCTATGAGGCAGTGGCTCGTAAGAACTCCCACAGTGCAGCGTAGAGCGCTTCGAGTTAAGCCTAAAAGCTGCCTGGTGCGATGCGCATCCATAGATACCCAGGACTGCCTTGCTATTGCACAGGATGATTCATCTGCCCAGGAGCTCCTAGCATCATCGAGATATTTTTGCCTGATGGCCAGTTTGACCGATGTCATCGGTATACCTATTGAGAGGGAGCAGGAGACCTCCGGTAACAAGGTTCCAAGCCTTGCTAGCTCATCGGCCTCACAGTTGCCCTGCAAACCCCTATGTCCAGGTACCCAAATCAATTGAACAATCAAATGTCTCGATACCTCCTTAAGAGAGCCACATCATTCAGCAACAATCATGGACACTGTACAAGGACTAGCGAGTGACTTAGTAGCCACTTGGGTTTCTGTAAAAATACCAATATTAACCCCGAATATTCGATTACACAGAAGCCAGTCGATTGCCTGTAAAACAGCCGCAACACCCGCCTGAAAGACACTACAATGGTCTGGTAGACGGAAAGACAGCTTGAGTTTCAGCTCATCTGAATATACACCACTTCCGACTCTATTGTTTAATTTTGAGCCGTCAGTGTACACATGGATAATGGATAATTTCGAGGGTGACACCATCACACCATTCATCCCTACCAGGAATGCGAGTTGTGAACTCCAAATCTAGTAGGCACTGCGGAGCGATGTAGTCAACACCCGCTGGAGCGCGAACCCTCTCGACCAAAATCCTCACATGGCCGAATTCTGTTCTATTCCATGCAGAGATACAATTAAGTCTCACAGCAGCAAGATTAGCTGGCTGTGAGATAAGTAGATTGGTTCGCAGCCAATGAAGTAACACAAATAGTGCCTTAGTAGGGGTGGTGCGGAGCGCACCAGTTACAAGTAGTGAAGCCATTCTCCGCACTTTTTCAAGCTGCCGTTTCCAGGTAGCCTTAAGAGGACCCTGCCACCAGAATGGCACCCCAAACAATAGAATTGGCTCAACCACAGCAGTGTAAGTTGGGTGAAAACCCGTCTGGAAGTTAGACGGGTGAAAAGAAATTTAGGGTTACCACTCTCAACACTTTTCAAACTTTCAAAACGTTAATATTTGTTGTTTGCAGCATCATTCCCATTTGCAGGATCATTCCCATTTCCAAATCTAATGGCATGATGGCTTGGTAAAGACATTCCATAAAATTACAAACACGGTCATAGTTGGCAGCCCTTTAATGATTTTTTTACGAAATTCCTAGGACATTTGGTTTACATTAAGGTCAATTTACTGCATGAACTTCGTTCTGATTTCATGACTGGACCGCAAGTTATAGGGGAAAAAGCTTTATTTTGCTGAGCGAATTTGCAAGATTTAGGAGACACTGTCCCACATTGGCTTGAAAATGTATGTGTGTGCGTGTGTGTTATGTTTTAGTCAACATCAATACGCTCTGCAATTTTCACGATGATCCAATGTTTCTGTTAGAATTTATGACAAACCAAAATTTGGAAAAAAATCCTTGCTTACTTTTAGGCACTCAGCACCCACACATGGCTCAAAATTGCCAATTCTTTATCATAGACAAGCTTAAAACATACTATATTTTTATTCCCAATACTTTATTTAACAAAAATTTACACTGCTTGGAAATATAGGAGTACCTGAAAATTCATTAAAATGTCCGCCTCCGCCAAAGGGTTAAAGATATCTGAATTCTAGCAAGTCATGGACTACCCACTGTATACCTACATCTATGTATGTCCTCCGAAAATTTCAGCTCAATCGAATCGGCCACTCCAGTTTATATATATATATATATATATATATATATATATATATATATATATACATATATATATATATACATATATATATAATATATATATAAATAATATATATAGAAATAATACATATATATATAAATAATATACATATATATATATATATATATATATATATATATATATATATATATATATATACATATATATATATATATATATATATATATATATATATATATATATATATATATATACATATATATATATATATATATATATATATATATATATATATATATATATATACACTAGCGGTCATGAAAACTGCACCACCATCAATTTCACAGAAATTGATATAAATTTGTTAGAAATTCGAACTATTCGCTCGAACCGGAAAAACAACTTATTCAACACATTAAAATAACTATATATCCATTATAAATTTGATTCAGCGTCGCTTCCTTATTTAAAAAACATGGAAAGAATCCTTATCATATATTTATTCATTGAATTTTAAATAATATCAATTGAAAATTGTTTATTTACTACACATGCTCCTTACTAATTTTTATATGAAAACGTATAAACATAAGACTTACAACATGAAACTAATTATTTAATAATCCGTCGACCCTCCCTTGGCGTCAATTGTGGCTTTTATTCTATCTGGTATCGATTCCACCAAAGCTTCTCGCAATTCAGGCTTTATTTCCTCGAACCAGGCTTTTTCAAGTGCATATTTCAACGCTTGAGTATTGTTCGGCTTGTGCTGCTTAACCTTAGCTTTTAAAAATGACCAAAGATTTTCGATTGGATTCAAGTCTGGAGAATTACCCGGCCAATCCAGCGTCTCGATTCCCATGTCGTTGATCATTTCTTTAACCTGCAATAGGATTTTTTAATTTTTTAAAAAAAATTAATTACTGCTTTAGAGTAAACCTCTTAAGGTTTCGTATTAATATTACACTTACAGATTTCGCACGATGGCAAGGGGCGGAGTCATCTTGGAAAATGACTCTATCTGCATGGCCTAGGTGCTCTTCTATTGATGGCAACAAATTATCATTTATTATTTGCCGATATCGTTCAGCATTTACAGTGCCGTGTATAAACTCCAGCTGACCGGGAAAATAATAAAAGAAACATCCCCACACCATTTGGCTTTGAGAATACTTCACGATCCTCACTATGCATTCGTCACTGTGTCTTTCGCCTGTTTTGCGCCTTACATATGGAGCTCCGTCGGAACTGAAAAGGTTGAATTTGCTTTCGTCCGACCAAATTACTTTCTTCCAGTCCTCTACGGTCCAATTTCTGTAGCGCTTTGCCCACTCTAATCTTGCAAACTTCATTTTTTGTGTCAAAAGAGGCTTCTTTGCAGGTTTTCTTGCAAATAAACCGGCCTCTCGAAGGCTTCGTCTAACTGTTTCGATACTCAAAATTATTCTATACGATGTTTCTAAGTCACTTCGCAATTGAACTGCACTTTTAAACCGATCGGTTAAACACTGGCGTATTGTTATTCGGTCCTCGTGACGATTTGTCTTCTGATTGGGACCTATCCCTGGTTCTCGAACGTAGGGATTAACGTTGTCTTTTTTTCTAAAAACCAGGTAACCGTGGTATGCGAGCACTTAATTGTACCTGCTATACACCTCGCAGACAATCCTTCTTCACTATAACACACTACTTTCACTTTCTGATCCCGGCTTAATTGTTTGTACTTTCGTCCCATAGTAAATTTAGTTCTTTCCTTAGTCACATGCAAACTGAAATCGAAATGCTGCTACGTTCTATCGACAGCTTATCCTTGTACTAATATCCCTTTAGTAAGTAAATGATTTCTACACAACCGGTTTGAGCCCAAATGGGCTAAGTAGATAATTAGAGTCAGTGGTGCAGTTTTCATGACCGCTAGTGTATATATATATATATATATATATATATATATATATATATATATATATATATATATATATATATATATATATATATATATATATATATATATATATATATATGTAAAGAAATATGAATTTTCGGCGAAGCGAGTTTAATACTAAATTTTCTTCGAAAATTCAGTAATAATTGAGTCCATAAGGTTGCTCAAAAGTTAAAAGCAATCATTTTTACCAAGATATATTAAAAATCGAAAAATCTTTAAAGCGCTATAGCTCATCAGGAGGGCATCCTAGGAGGGAATGTGCAAGCTCTACTCTAAGCCCCATGGCATCATGTGGTAGGCCCCAAGGCACCTTGATCTCAACAAAAAAAATTTTATGAATTACAAATTTTATGAATTACAAATAACTGCATAAAAATTTTATGAATTACAAATAACTGCATAATTATTAACGATGCAGCCATTCCAGTACATTTTTCGCTTATACGAATGTGCCATTTGTTATTTCATAAATTTCCGTCATATGTACACACATCTGCTAATATTTATTATGTTGATTTTAAGCGCATATGATAAGAATGATAACATACGGCAAATGTATACATAGATAGCTTGCATAATTGACATATTCTAAGCCATTGAAACGATATTATCTCTTTTTTAAATCGAGCTTGTTAATGTTTTTAGTTGATATGACGCAAACTGAAGCAAACAAACTTTGCGATTTGGTATCTAAATACCTAAGATGAATTCAATGTTAATATTTTTTCGTAAAAGTATAAAAGTGTTTTTCACTCTCTCCAAATGATTTAGAGTATGTACTCGGAAATAAAGCCCTGATACTGTCGGTCTGAACACACTTTCTTTCGAAATTCGATCGATCTCTCGAATTTAGCTTCCTGCTTAACAAAAAGCCTTAGCTAAAATACAAAGCTAGTCTCCTCAGATGGGCAAATCGTGACTGACTAAAATCAAGTCAAAGATACTTCGGGTCAACGAATGTTGCAGAAAATAGTCTTGAAACAAATTTAATTCAATGTCAAGAACAAATAATTGGCTTCAAAGTCAATGACCATAAGTCTGAGATTTCAACGAGGAAATTATACATGCACACTGAATGTAACTATTAATATGCATAATATAGCATACAAAAATTAATATTATAAAGTCTAAACTGGATTAATGACAAGTGGGAATTGCACCTTTATCAATAAAATAGATATTAGAAATATTCAAATTTTGATAGTAAATAGAGTGATATTTTTTATCTTAAATTTCCTAATGGTGATAGTTCACTGTATATAAATTTATGGGAAATAAAAACAAATAACCTCCGAAATCAATTATCAGTTCGTTGTATTGCTTCCAATACATGAGTACTTCTACTAATTTCATAATTTTGCACAAAAATGTATACCATATTGCTTTTCATTATTGTGCATTTCAGCAAACGTAGAACTCTTACTTATCTCATTTGCGAATTGAACAAGACATTCGAATTGTATTCATAGGAGAAAGTTCGCCGGCCATGTGAGAAACGATAATATGCGCGTGAGTGCGTAATTTTCTTGTCTTCAACTGAATTTTGAGCTTAACTAACGTTTACTATACTACAATAACTATGCAATAAATATTCGGAATTTTGATTAAAGCTTCCTTTGGCATTGGACGAATTGCTTTTCTGTGAAGTACAATTAACAATGTGATTTTAATTTCGTAAAACAATACGCGACCCCCACAGAGCAAATCTACAACCACAATAAAATACGTGTATATTGCTTTGTGGTGAATTCGAACGAATTTATAGTGGTTTGGATTTTCCAGATTGCATTTATCTATACCTACCCGTATATAATTTTCATTCAATGATAATTAATTCAATAGCATGACGATGTAAGTAAACAATTCATAGCAATGATACATTGAAGAAAAGAAATCAAACCGCTGATGATTCAAATTGTATATTGACCCATTCTGACGATTCAGCGAATTTGAATGTGCATACACATTTGAAATGAATCAACGAATGGCGCTAATGAAAGATGGTGGCAGTTTGAATTCTGTATTATTTTAGTATTTACTCTTTACCCGTTACTGCTTTTAACTAGTTTAAAATAAAATTTCGAAATTAGAAAATATAGGCTCACAAGTAATTAGGTTTTTTTAAAAGTATTATTTTATATACTGAGTATTATTTTAGTATTATTTTATATACTCGAAAAAAATACACAGTGACTCACACGTCCAACCGATAATAATGGCGATGTTTCCTCCGTCTCCAATTATCGTCCTATTTCTCTTCTCCCTCGATTCAGTAAAATTTTTCAAAACATTGTCTTCTCTAGAATGTATCTCATAATTCTTCCTATCTTAGCTCCCGAACAGCATGGGTTCGTGAGGGGTAACACTACTTTGATTAGCCTCATCCTCTTCTCAAACACAGTTGCCGTTGTATTAGATCGTCAGGAACAATTTGACGTAGTGTACACAGATTTTTATAAAGCCTTTGATACTGTCAACCATAGGACAGTTAGACAGTTTGGTTATTTCGGGCCACTCCTTTCTTGGTTTTCGTCCTACCTCAGTAGCCGTGAGTGACTTTATTAGTGACTTTAATAGTAACTTTATTAATATCCTCTTCTCCCTTTCATCCTTCTTCTGATGTTTCACAAGGGTATATCCTGGGTCCTTTACTCTTCTTGATTTTTACTAACGAACTGCCTTCCATTATCGATTTCCCTTGTCTAGTATATGCTGACAATTTGACATTGTTTTGAGTCATCAGGTCAGCTAATGACTGTAATATTCTCCAGAATGATCTGTGTGCTCTTCTTAATTGGTGCAACCACAATTCTCTGTCCTTAAACGTTAGCAAACGTAAACATGTGACCTTTTCTCTCAAATCATCTCCTATTTTTCTCCTTATTCATTTTCCACCACCTACCTATCGTCCGCTGAGTGACTTGGGTGAAACTTTTGATCCTAAATTGTTGTTGCGGAGGTTACCGCCAAAGTCTCCCGAGCCTCTGGAATTCGTTGACATACGTACATGTGTTCGTCTTTTTACTAATTTTCGAAGAAAATTAGTATTAAACTCGTTTCGCCGAAAATTCATATTTCTTTATATATATATATACATATATACATATATACATATATATATATATATATATATATATATATATACATATATATATATATATATATATATATATATATATATATATATATATAAACATAAATTTATATATATACATAAATATATATATATATATATATATATATATATATATATATATATACATAAATATATATATATATATATATATATATATATATATACATAAATATATATATATATATATATATATATATATATATATACATAAATATATATATATATATATATATATATATATATATATATATATATATATATATATATATATATATATATATATACAGGGTGGAGAGCTTAGATATTAAATAATATAATTCACAACTTTAATATTTGGTGTGATGCCCTTCCATTTCGTGGCATTGAATAATCCTCCTTTGGAAACTATTGCAAAGTTTGAAAATGTGGTCGTTGCTTAGTTGGGCCCACTCACTTCGTACTCGTTCAATTAGAGATTGACGATTGGTTGGTATTAGGGCATGCAATCCCGAGATTTCGGGATCTCGGGATCCCGACACATTTTGGACATTTTCGGGATCCCGATTTTTTTATCGGGACTCCCGAGATTTCGGGATTGATGAAATTCAACCCATTTTGGGAATTAGAAAGGAGAACTTAATACTAAAAGAAATATTGTTTTATGAAAACGGAGGCGGAAGCCAGTTGTAATAATGAATGACAACTGCCGTATGATTACATGCTTAATATCCCACCAAAAAGTGTATCCGAAATATCTTTTTCAGCAGCTGGATATATGTGCAGCAAAATCAGGTCTAGTTCAAATTATGAAACTCTTGCCGAATTATGTTTATTAAGAGCATACTTTCAAAATGAATCAGCAGTTTGAACCAATCGATATTATTACTTCTCACTTGTTTCATTGAAAAGCAATATTATTTTGTAATTGATATGTAAACAACTAAGAAGAATAATGTATTTTTATTACATTATCGTAACATCCGTTATACTGATTAAATTTCAATTCGTTTTTAACTAATTTTATAACTATCTATCATGACCAAATAAAGAGCTTTATTGGACAAAAAGATAAGAAGAAATTAGATCATAAGATTAATTTAGATGCAATTATAGATTAACGTCTTACTTGCTAGTACCCATGTACATATGGCATAAATTTAACATTATAACGAACTTAGCTTCCGGTTTTATCTATATATAATTGAAATAAAGTTTTAATTGAGTACGCCAATAAGCCAATATATCTGTTCAAATTCGCCTAATATAGTTTTTTTATAAAATCCCGAAATCTCGGGACTATCTCGGGATCCCGAAAATTTTAATCCCGAATTTCGGGATCACCATTTCAATCTCGGGATTAATGCCCTAGTTGGTATAGGTTCGTTGAACACTGCCTCCTTCAATATTGCCCATAAATTTTCAATGGGATTAAGATCGGGTGAGTTGCCTGGCCAATCCGTCCAAACCGTTGGAAAATACTCTTTCGCCTTCGATATACTGGCATTCGCGGTATAGCAGCGAGCTCCATCTTGCATTTAAATGGGAGACATTCCTCTTGGATATTGGCGCCGGTTGTTCAGGCACTTCCCGTAGATCGGCAACATTTTGTTTCGGTAGTACTCTCCATTAACCGTACAATTTTCGTCAATGGTGATAAGTTCGGATTTTCCATATAAACTTATTCCACCGGCCACCATAATTTTAAGCCCTTGTTTGGGTCGTTGCACTGGTTTAATTGATTTCGGATTCGATGTTCTTACTCGCATATTTTGTCGATTTGGTTTCGGAAAGAGTTCAATCGGAGATTCATCCGTAAAAAGTATGCGAGCTCGTTGCTTCTTGCCCCTCGCATTGTCCAGGGTAAAACCTTCGTCAATTAATCTTCTACAAAACCTTTTCCTGTCTTCAATGTTCTTCTCGGTTAGAAGCGGCTTCGTTGGTCTCACGTATGAATGTTTTCCCCATGGGCGGCTCCTGATGTAATTTTTGACGGTTGATCTGGAGACTTTTTTTCTTCGACGCTGGAACTCTGGCGACTGGTTGAGGATTTTCGTCGCAGTCCTTGTTCCGACTCCAACTTTATCTTTGACCAGCATTCTTATTTTTTTCTTGTCGGCTGGTTGTAGCACATGTGGCCTTCCACTTTTTTTGCGCTCTTCGATTTTTCCTGGAGCTCGCCGAGTCCACAAAAGAACAGCCTTCCTTGAAACACCGAGCTGTCGACTGATGGAAGCGATGGTTATGCCCTCTCGGTGCAGATTCTGAATCTGATGCCGTATCTCTTTTGACAATGCCATAGTTCTACGAAAAAAATATCCATTAAAGAAAATTCCTACAATCTTGAAAAAAAACAAATTTTTGTAAGAAACACAAACCTTAAATTAATTGTTTACCGGAAAATTTACTTTTCAAAAAAAAGATCAACACTAAATTTATTCTAGAGTTTCGGCTTTGATAATTTTTATATTCGTCACTAGCTTACTGAACTTCACTTTTGTATCAAAATTTTTGAATTTCACCTTCGCAGATCGTTCAGGACACAACTGTACTGAAAAATGAGTACCTCTTTTATACGCACTCGCCGTTTTATACCCCTGTTTTTACAGAAATTACCTGAAACACGTGGTTAACCACCTATCATAAACCAAATGCATCGAGTTACTCGCCTGAACATAGAAAACAAATTATATCCTTCAGGTCAATAAAATACGGATTTCCCAAATTTAATTAGTTCGGCTAAAAAGTGATACCCTACTTTTTGTCCACCCTGTATATATATATATATATATATATATATATATATATATATATATATATATATATATATATATATATATATATATATATATATATATATATATATATATATATATATATATATATATATCAGCAAAGTGATTAAGGGAGATAATCTCTGGAGTGGCCAATCCGATTGAGCTGAAATTTTCGGAGAACGTAGATGTATATAGTAGGTAGGTCCATGACTTGCTAGAATTCAGATATCCTAAACCTTTTGGCGGCGGCGAGCGTTTTAGTGAATTTTGAGGTACTCCTATATTTCCAAGCAGTGTAAATTTTTGTTAAAACAAATGTTTGGGAATGAAAATTTATTATGTTTGAAGTTTGCCTATGTAAAAAATTTGGAAATTTTGAGCCGTGTGTGGGTGCAGCGTGCCTAAAAGTAGGCAAGGATTTTTTTTCAAATTTTGATTTGTCATTACTTCTGACAAAAACATTGGATCATCGTGAAAATATCAGAGCGTATTGATGTTGACAAAGACTTAACACACATGGATTTTCATGATAGTGCGGGTAACCCTGTAGCTACGGCAGGCTCCTGAAAAAAAATCCTTCAAATCATTGACCCTCCTCAAAAATGTTTGATTTTTGACAAAAAATTCAAATCATTGATAGGTCTTAGCCTTTGTCCATCATGCCAAATTAAAATTTTTAAAATTCCAATTTGCACAAGAACGGCAACCCATCACCAAACTACCTCTATTTTCAGCACTCGAAAGTTATGTTCACGAGAACTGGCGACCGGATTATCCGATCATAATGAAATTCACAGGACATGTTTGCATTAGCTAGGACCAGGTCTGATAGAAGTGATTTTGAAATGCGGGCAACCCTGCGGAAGTGGTACCATCTTGAAAAATCACTGAGAAAAAAAACGGTTTTTGGCCTATAACTTCCGATTCAGCCATCAGATTTTAACAAAATTCACACAGTACTTGGATCTTACTTTATGTAAGCTTTGGTGAAAATTTGGTTGAAACATTAGAATCGGGCTGCCAGCTATGGTGATTTTTGTCTCCCAAATCTTGCAAATTTGCTCAGCAAAATAAAGCTTTTTTCCCTATAACTTGCGGTCCAGTCATGAAATCAAAACGAAGTTAATTCAGTAAATGGACCTTAAGGCGAACCAAATGTCGTAGGAATTTCGTACAAAAATCATGAAAGGGCTGCCAGCTATGACTATTTTTGTAGTTTTGTGGAATTTCTTTACTGAGCGATTATGTCATTAGATTTGCAAATGGGAATGATCCTGCAATGAAAATTAACAACAAATATTAACGCTTTAAAAATTTGAAAAGTTTTGAGGGTGGTAGCCCTAAAATTCTTTTCACTCGTATAACTTCCAGCGAAATTCAATCGAAACGAAATTTACTGGTTGGGTTTAACTTAACGTGAAGCAGATTTGGTATATATTTTGCTTTGCTGCTGACACAGGGCAACCAGCATTAGCCATTTTCGTAAATATTGAACCAACAGATGCTTCAAATTACGTACACATATGCAAAGCATTTGCGATAAAAATAAGAAACCAATTATTAAATTTTCCGAGTTTTGAACATTTTTCGGATGGCAGCCTCAAATAACGTTTAACCGCTGAAACTTTCGATGAAATCCTCCGATGAGAACGAAATTCAAAGGATAAGTTGATTTAAGTATGAGCTGCGTATGGTAAACTTATTGCTGCTTCGTTGGGAAAGTGTTGCCAGCACTGAACATTTTCATCATTTGTGTTATAATTGAGTTTTGTTGCTTTGGATAAGGAATGGTTGATATGATTCTACAAAAAAATATATTACGCCTTTCCACATTTTTTTGTCACTCAAAGACAATTTTTTCGAAAATTAGTTGTCCAGCGGTTCTGATGCGCTAGACTTTTTCATGGTTATGTTGAATGTTTTCGTAGTAAGGAAATTGTTGCTTTTATATTTTCCAGCGATTGTGGTAGTATATACTCGTTTTTTTCTCCCTTTATTTTCAACTGTTTTGCATGTGTAAACTGCATACAATTTGACAGGTAAGAATCTGCTCATATGAACGTTCCATTTGCGATCTACTTCCAAGCACTTGGAAGTACTAATTAGTAAAAATGGAACGCGACAATTATATAGATATATGTTTATTTTAATCCAATAAGGACGCATTATTTAGCATTATTCTTTTACCGGATTTAGCATTATTTAGCATTAAATAAAACTGAATCTAGCATTATTTTGAAAAATATAGATGGCAGCACTGATTTTAGTCTTTGATTCTGATGGAATTTGAGAGGCAGAAGGTATGAGTATAGATATGTTCTCCCACAAATTTTGTTGCGAAGATTGCTGTTGTGAAGTGGTGGCTCAGGAGCTTACAGTAGCGACAATGAAGTATGCTTATGCTAACATTTGGAAATTTTTGAGTATATGTGTACACTATGAAACCGAATTCCATACATAAATGTGACATGTGTACTATACTTGGACTAAATTTCAGCCCAATATCTTAATTATTCTGTGTTTTATTTAAATACAAAGTGGTTATGTCCTTATTGAACAACGCTGTATGTCTTCTATCGAATTTTCAGTTATAATAAGAATCATTTTAACAGCTCTCGCTCTGAAAGGGGTTATTGTTTCCTACATATTATGCCTGCTTTATCATCTTCGATAAATTACCATCTTGTCTTACATTACGCGTGTTTTTTTGCTCCTCTATCCAGCAGAGAACAGAGTATACGCATTGAAAACAACAACACTCCTGTCCCAGTGAATTCACTAGTACAGGAATTCTATTCCTCATTTGTAGTTCACGTACTGAACTATAGAATGTGCTGATAGAAAAAAGAAAAGCTCTTGAGAAATTGTCTTTTTTGCTATGAGGTGGCTTTGGGTTTTTCATGGTTATGTTGAATGTTTGGGTAGTTAGGAAATTAGAAAAAGCCCCCATAATGTGTAGAAAGTTAAAAGTAATTTTCTGTTAGTTCTTTTTCTATTTTCTATCGATTGTGGTAGTGTACACTCGTTGTTTTCTCCCTTTATTTTCAGCTGTTTTGTGGTATCACAGCAAATATAGCAACCTATGTCAGTCTTTGCGAATGCACTGCTATTTTATACTAGATAACTGTTTTTGCGGCATAGTTCTATTCTGTTCTGTATCGGAGCAAAAAAACACGCCTAATATGTTCAGTCAAAGAAACTCAAATCCATCCACCGTAAGCCGGTTTAAGTAAAAATAAAATTAGTAATTCTTTTACCAGTGGGTTTCGCAAAGGAAACTAATAATCCCACTTCTGCAATTAGATAAACAATAATAAAAGAAATGGGAAAGGAAATCACAATAAATTACTTAAGTCATAAATATGTGTTCAAATCGTTATCAATTTCCTTTCAAATTTTCCTTCGTTATCTTATCAATCACATAAATTCAATGCAATTGCGGTTCTGCTTCTTGATGTGTACCTAATAAAATTTTCGGCTTATTTTATTTTCCATTCAATAAAAGCCTTTTGTTGGGGTTTTTTTTTAAAGCAATTAACGAATAAATATATTTTTAATCTTGACCTACTGATAGTAGAGTTGTGTGGTTCTCAGAATTTTTCTGAAACCGATATCCGTTTAATTCGATAGCATTTAAATTAGATTTATTTGCCTTCGTCAATATGGTTTCTTCTCATACTTACTTAATAACAATAGGATTATGATGGCAGAAATTCGTGTAATGAACAAAACACAATTTCTTATCTTTATCTTACTGAATCATCTACGCATTTTAAATACTGTAAAATATTAAACAACTTCCTGTAATCATATTCAAAAATGCAGGTATTACTTTAATCTTATCATGAACCTATCTTTTATATATTTTCAGATAGATTGTAAGATATGGGACCATCACCGCCTAAAGAATTAGAGAAATATGGTAAGTACTGCATGCCGGGAGATAAAATCCACTGATACATTGAATTCATGAGTAAATGGTTACACAAGTTTAATTGGACAGTTGAACGTATAGGCTTAGCTTAGCACACAACAAGATAAATAGCAGTTTGTAATTTAATTTTAATTGGTCGTAATATTTGTCCTCTTGATAGGTTAATTGTGGCCGTTGAACAACCTATGAGTCATTATAATCTGATAGCTTTTACTTTTATCGAATTATTGCTTTGCGCAATATGTACTCGAATGTATGATAATTCTTCATTTGGGTATAGATTAAGTTTTGCATGCTTGTTGACGAATTTGTACTCAGCTACTACATGCAACAACAAAAATTCGTGTGGTCTGTAATGTTAATGGTACTTCTGGGAAATCATATATTTTTTAGATAGTGACTATGTCAACATTCTAGTGAATATTTGCGTTGTTGTGACGCACGGATATTGCAAGATGGACTGATTTCGTGCTGTTTCGAAGTGAATTCCCTAGACTAGCGCTTATCTATTGAAAGATATTTAAGTCTTAAACCTGCCGACAAATTTACTGCTAACAATAATTTTTTGATTTCTGTGCAATTATTTTTCTGTCAAATGAAATAATGTACACAAGTTCTGAATATGTTTCAACATATTTTGAAGCGTTATATGTAACTCATTTCGAAAAAGAGAGTCACGTTCCTGAAGCCTGGTATTACCCATATCGAAATCGTAAGGTAGATGCATGTGAAGAAACGAATTTGCATTCAGTTTTACCTACAATGTACACCTCACTCGTAGTGCACGTTGCACTGAATGCAATATCAGTTGCCGTTATTGCAATGTTACTATAGATACTTTCCTATACTACTTGCATTCTTTGCTGACCTATTTTATTCTATCGTACGTACCACACGATAGAGTAGGGTCATGCTGAAAGTGAACTGATAGGATCAATATATATGTCAGAAAATATTTAGAGCGCGGTTTAAGTCAGAATTAACGATTACGGGGTAGTTGACCAGAGTTTTATGTGAAGAGTGATCGAAAAGTAAAAGTGTGCTAAAAAAATTGTGAGCTTATATGTGACATATTTTGGCGTTGCATAGCACCGAGAAACAGATTAGCCTATAAACTTTCGAATTGAAAGCGCAAAACAAATTAAATTACTGAAAATAATTAACTATTAAATTTGAAAAAAACATTCCGCATAATTTTTTTTTGTTGAAAAAAATTTAGTGGGTCGACATTTACAAAATATAAATGAGACCATGTGCGAACAGTTTGATCAATATTAGTTCTCCATATCATATTGATACGAAATCTTAAATATGTGACAATTTAAGTGCGATTCCAAGAATCTACTACATCAGGAAAAATGTATTTCAGAAAAGTGAATCCAATTTTAGAGCGTTCAATGATTTGCAGTAACAGTAGTGGCAGACAAATTCAAGGTGTATATATGGTTACCGAAACTGTTGAGTAGATATAATAGACATTTCGAATGATATACTTACTATTGAATATCATTATTTACAAATGTTCAAAATAAATGTTTTTACTGTGTTGTTTTATGTATATATATATATATATATATATATATATATATATATATATATATATATATATATATATATATATATATATATATATATACATATATATACATGCTCGAAAAAGTCTGCGTTCACCTGTGTCAATCAGTTTGTAACTTTAAAAAATCAAAAACAAACAAACATTTTCCATATTTGGTTTCATATATTTATGAAGTATTTCGTAAAAAAGTCGAGACATGTAAGTTCATTTATTTCGCTTTTACCGTTTTTGAGATATCGGGTTTTTTTCAGAAAAAACATACAAAACCGAGGCAGAAAAAGTCTGCGTTCACTTGATGAAATGGAAGGAATAAGCCGTTCCAAATGCACTCTTCTAGTGTTTATTGTATTTATTATTCATTATTTGCTATTCTGGCAAGTGGTTAAATAGTTTCCTGCAGAGTTTTTGTTATGAATAATTTTTTTTTCCTAATGGAAGATAAAAGACAAGAAGTCAGTCGGGGTGAAAGAAAAATCATCATAAAATTATGGAAAGATGGGAACAGCTACAGAGAAACAGCAAAAATAGTGGGAAGACAATATTCGTCAGTTCAAAGGGTCATAAATAATTTAAAATCGACAGGAGAACTCACATCCAAACCTTGATGGACGACTCAATCGGTCGTCCATCAAAGTTGTCCTGCAGGAAAAAACGACATATCGTGTCACTTGTAAAAAAAATCCACGGCTGACTGCATTTCAAATAGCAACCAAAACTAAAGAATAATTCTAGAAAAATATTTGTCCCGATACTACTAGAAAAACCCTCAAAAGGGCCTGGATACTACGGACGGGTTGGTCGGAAGAAACCGTACATTTCATCGGTCAACCGACAAAAGCGCATTGCATTTGCCAAGCAGCACATAGATGAGCCAATAGAGTTTTGGACGAATGTAATACTCTCTGATGAAAGTAAATTTTGCATTTTTGGCATAAAAGGACGCAAGTTAGTATGAAGGAAGCCTAAAAAAGCATTCCATAAAGAAAACCTCCTACCCACTGCAAAACATGGTGGTGGTAAAGTAATGGTGTGGGGGTGTATGGCGGGTAATAGGATTGGGAAGTTGGAGTTTATCGAATCGACGATGGATAGATTTGAATATCTCAATATTTTGAAATATAATTTGAGGCAGAGTGCCATTAAACTCGGCTTAGGTTCAGATTTTTGATTCCAACATGATCGTGATCCAAAGCATACAACCAAGATAGTGAGGCTCTGGTTACTCTATCATACCCCAAAACAGCTACATACACCCCCACAATCACTAGACCTAAACCCCATCGTACACCTATGGGATTCACTAGAAAAGAAAATTTGACAACACTCACTAACTAGCAAGAAAATGTTGAAAACTGTTTTCACAGAGGAGTGGGAGAAAATAAGTGCTGAAGAGACAGCGAAGCTCGTCACTTCTAATTCTAACTAATTCTAACTAATTTAAATATGTTTTACAATTTTCTATTTTATTATTTTTATTACATGTGAACGCAGACTTTTTCTGCCTCGCTTTTATATATTTTTTCCGAAAAGAACCGTCATTTCGAAAACAGTAAAAGCAAAATAAATGAACTAACATGTGTCAACTAAATAAGAAATACTTAATAAATATGTGAAACAAAATCTGGAAAATATTTCTTTGTTTTTGATTTTTAAAGTTACAAACTGATTGACAGTAGGTGAACGCAGACTTTTTCTAGTATGTATATATATATATATATATATATATATATATATATATATATATATATATATATATATATATATATATATATATGTATATATGTATATATATATGTATATATATATATATATATATATATATATATATATGTATATATATATATATATATATATATATATATATATATATATATATATATATATATATATATATAGCAAAATGATTAAGGGAGATAATCTCTGGAGTGGCCGATTCGATTGAGCTGAAATTTTCGGAGGACATAGATGTTTATAGTGGGTAGGTCCATGATTTGCTAGAATTCAGATATCTATAATCCTTTGGCGGCGGGCATTTTAGTGAATTTTCATGTTCTCCTGTATTTCCAAGCAGTGTAAATTTTTGTTAAAAAAAGTATTGGGAATAAAAACTTATTACGTTTTAAGCTTGTTTATGATAAAGAATTGGAAATTTTCAGCCGTGTGTGGGTTCTGAGTGCCTAAAAGTAGGAAATGATATTTTTCAAATTTCGATTTGTCATAACTTGACAGAAACATTTTATCATCGTGAAAATTTGCAAAGCGTATTGATGTTGACCAAGATCTAACAAATATGGATTTTCAAGACCGTGCGGGTGATCCTGTAGCTACGGCAGGCTCCTGTCAAATCATCGACCCTCCTGAAAATTTTTGCTTTTTAACAAAAACTTCAAATCATTGATAAATTTTAACCCTTGTCCATAATGTTAAATTGAAATTTTCAAAATTCGCAAGAACGGTAGGTAACCCATCAATAAATTACCTCTATTTTCAGAACTCGAAACTTCTGTTCACGAGAATTGACGACCAGCTAATCCGATCATAATGCAATTCAGAGGACATATTGGTATTAACTAGGACCAAGTTTGATAGAAGTGATTTTGAAGTGCAGGCAACACTATGGCAGTGGTATCATCTTGAAAATGCACTGAGAAAAAAAAACTCTTTTTCTCGCCTATAACTTCCAATTCAGCTATCACATTTTAACAAAATTCACACAATGTTTGGATCTTACTTTAGACAATGTTTGGTGAAAATTTGGTTGAACAATTAGAATACAGTTGCCAGCTATGGTGATTTTTGTCTCCTAAATCTTGCAAATTTGTTCAGTAAAATAAAGCTTTTTTCCCTATAACTTCCGGTCCAGGCATGAGATCAAAACGAAGTTCGTGCAATAAATGGACCTTATTGTAAATCAAATGTCGTGATTCAATCGAAACGAAATTCACTTTTGCCGCCCTTCCTGTTTGAGATTTTATGTTTCTTGTATGCTACGCCTCTCCTTTTTACTAATGTTCGAAGAAGAACATTAGTATTAAAATCACTTTGGCCAAAAATTCATATTTCTATATAAATACGAGTATATATATATCATCAAAAAATTTCAGTGGAAAAATCTCAGGAACGCGCGATTCAATTGACCTGAAATTTTCAGGGTACATTGGTGTATATGCAGAATAGTGTCAGGTCCCTTTGGCGCCGGCGGCCATTTTAGTGATATTTTAAACATACCTATTATTCTGTCAAAAAATAACTTTTGCAAAAATAAAGTTTATGGAACGAATTCTGAACGTGTTTTAAATGTGAATTAGGTAATGTTTTTGAAGTTTTTAACCCTATGTGTGCGCTAGGTGCCTAAAATAAGATTGGGATATTTGGAAAATTTTTGAATTGCGATAACTTTTTACTTAATTATTAGATCATTATAAAACTTGATGGTCATATTAATGTTGTTAAGTTGCACACTTGCATAGTTCTTCATGAACATGCTGGCAACTCTGTAGCTACGGCAGGCACTGAAAGTGAAAACATTCAAACCATCTAATCTCCTAAAAAATGTCCGTTTCTTACAATAAAAACTAACTTGTATACAAATCTCATGCTTTATCTACACAGTCAAAGTAAAACCTTGGAATTTTCATGTCGGACAAGAACGGTAACCCTTTCCCAATTTACCTATATTTTTAGCATCAAAAACTTCTGTTCACGGGAACTCACGAACCAATATTCAGATACAGTTTAAATTCACAGAATACATTGGACTTAAGTAGGACCAGGTCTGATAGCAGCGATTTTCCATTGTGAGTAACTCTGCGCCAGTGGTGCCATCTTGAAAAATTCCAAAGAAAAAAAACTGTTTTTTGCCCTATGAATTCTGATTCAGTTACCAGATTTTCATGAAATTGACACAGTAGCTGAACCTTAATCTAAACCGTGTTTGGTAGATATTTGGTTGAAAAATTCGATTGGTGCTGACAACTATGGTAATTTTTGTGTCTTTAGTTTTGAAAATTCGCTCAGGAAAATAAAGCTTTTTGCCCTATAACTTCCAATGCAGTCATGAAATCAATACAAGTTTCATACAATTAGTGGAACTTATTATAGGCATTATTCAGGCCGAATCTGGTTGAAAAGCCACGATAGGGCTACCAGCTGTTGTTGGTTTTATGTTTATTTGCAATATCTTTATTAAGCGATTTTATCGTAAAATTTTCAAATGGTAATGATATTGCAGTGACAATAAACAGCAAATATTAAGTTTTCGATTATTTGAAAAATTCCTAGCTGGTACCCTAAATTTCTTTATACTCCTATATCTTCGAATGCAGTCATCGGATCGAGACGAAATTCGCAGGGTAGGTTAAGTTCAACGTAAAGCAGATGTGATATATTTTTGGCTTTGATGCTGGCAAAAGGTTGCTAGCACGAGTCGGTAGTGCTATTTTTGTATCAATGAATGCTTACAGTTAGTATTCATACCGGAAACATTTATAATGAAAATAAATAACCAATATTTCAATTCACAAAGTTCTGCAAATTTTTCGGATCGCAGCCCCAAACACCAACTTCAGTTACAGTGCTGCAGGCACTGAGCATTTTCTTCATTGATGTTATATGAGATGCTGCTTTCAAAGTTTTATAATATATAAGGTGATAACGAATATAATTAACAAGTGTTTTGTTCTCATTAACTTTTAAATTCATGCCAGTGGTAATATCTGAAACCTTTCCACCATATGAGTTATAATGCATTCTTGAGACCAAAGTAAAACGTGGCGTTTGAGGCAGTTTGGCCGTAATACGCAGCTCGTGTGGTAGAATATGCACTCAAAACCTGCACGATTCTTCTACTGTTCTTCGAACATTAGTGTTTCTAGCGGTTCTGGGGCACTAGAGTTTTTTTTGGATTATTTTCACTGTCGATTGCAATATTTTACACTGTGATATCACGCGTTGATGCCGACCGATTCGCACGAATTTGCTGCAACACACTGCACTCCAATTCCATGTCACCGGACCCACTAGGACGTCCACTTCTGTGTTTTTCTTTGATGGTACCCTCTATTTAAAATTTTCCAAATGCCCGTTTTACCGCTTTTTGCGATACTTTTACTTTTTCGCCT